>JAFBJQ010000487.1:805-104629 GCA_016785345.1 Trinectes maculatus | reverse complement strand
ACACACACACACACACACACACACACACACACACACACACACACACACACACACTCCCTCACTAACTGTAACTGCGTTATTCTCACACGTTTTAGAGGAGAAGTTGCATGTTTTTTTCCCCCAGCTCTGTAAATATGATGTGCTTTTTTTTTTTTGCATCTGCAGTGACTGATATCAAGTGATTCAGATAAAACATAATGCAGTATTTATTCATCCGAAATTCCAAAGAATGGAAAATAGCCTAAATACATACAAAAGAAATAAAAAACAAAAAATGATGTGGTGCTGGGTCAGGGTCAGTCATCTCAGCCAAATGAGATCTACGTTTAAGCTACTCGCTGACGACACATACCCAGAACAAGCACATACTGAACCTTGTTTCACTTTTGTTTAAATCCTCCGTTCCAAGATAATTCAGACACAAATATGCTTAAAGCTGCAGAGGTTTTTTAATTTCCTGTGTGGGCCACACGCAACTATCGAGATCTCTTGGCTGCAGATGTCACTCTGAAACTAAGCCGCAGAATCCACTGTCATTATTTTCACTGTAAAAATAGATTTCTGTGAGGGGCTTTGTCTCCCACTTATGAAAAGTTAACAAAATAATTAAAGGATTAATTGTAATACTTGTTCATCTGCGCACAGCAATTTTCTGATTAATGTAATTTTTCCCACAGTCTCACAGCGGAAATGTGCCAGAACAATTTTTGCAAATACATACATATATTTAAGTGATATTTGAACATTTATGTTATCACTTTCTCGGGTCACAAACTTTTTTCAATTTTCCCTAATTAAACTGATCCCCATTGAAAGCCATGCACATTGTCCTTCGAGCTGAGAATTAGTGCCGTATGTTTTTTTTTTTTTTTGCATGGATGAGTGAGTGACCGGCACGGTTCACTTTTTTGGCACCTGGCTGGTTTTCTGATACCATCCCCGTCGTCTCGTTTCAGCCAATTAGTCAGCAATTCATCAGTTCACAGGTCCGGGTCAGCCCTCTGAGACCCAGCTCACGGGACAGACCCGCTTGGCCTATAAATGCAAAGGAACGTGCTGAGAGGAGAAAAGCAGAGCGGCGGGAGAGAGGCCAGAAACCTAAGACGGGGCCACCTGATCCACACCAGCAGAATCACAGCCAGCCAAACAGAGCGCTCATTGTCTGTGGCAGACACCACTGAGCTCTGCTCTTTGTCTTCCCCAACGCCCACCCCCAACCCCTGCAACACCCTAACGCTCCCCTCAAGGAAGGAATATAGACTTCATTACAGATAGATAGACTCACTATACATATTTAGATGTTTGGTGCAGTATCCCCAAGTTGTCTACATCAGGAAAGATGAGATACAAAAGGTTTTGTGTGATAATTCAACAAAACTCAAATTCTTAGGTTAAAAATTAATACAGACTGTCAATCCTGCCATGACATCATTATGACAGTACACACACAAGATGATGACACAATGACACAACTTAAGGAGGACTGACGAGCGCAAACACACATACACAAGCGTATAGCATGGCGGCAGTGACTGCTGAATAATTTATACCTGGAAATGCATGACTGATGTGGGAGGTTTCATTTCCACACCTTTTAAAAGGTCTCTTTTAGCCTCGGGACCAAACAGGCCAAGTGGTCGCTGCAGTTCAAAGGCTGGCATGGACCTCGCCTTCCTAGTCGTGCTCTCTGGGACAAGAGTGGCTTTATTCTGTGGCGGGGGCACCGGTGGTGGTTCGGATTCTCCACCTGTGTTTGCTCCTTAACCAATAATTGAGAGCCGCATGCTATTTTGGAGCCTGGAGCACAAAGTGCCCCACTCATTCAGAGTTTAGGGTGAAGAAACTTGGCTCCCAGTGTGATGTGGCTGGAAAACCTGAGAGTCTGCAGATTAGCCTGGTGGAGTGCAGCTATGCACAAGAACATATGAGCATGACAGACAAATATACGCTCAATGGAAGATCGACAGATACATAATTGTGACAAATCAATTAATAGTATCTTTGACTTTATTATTTATCTTTTATAGTGAATAAATTATAAGATTTTTTATATATATATATAAGAAACTGACTAAGTCTGCATAGACACGATGGAAATGAGCGAGCAGGAGCCAACGTGCTGTTACCGAGCTAAGTCAGTTTAGCGGCGGGTCAGTCCAAGTGCAAAGAGAGCTCCAAGTCAAAACAAACACTCACTTTGGCTTCTGACGGCTCAGCGTGCTCACTTTTTCCCACAATTCTCCCGAACAGCTTAATTCATAGTCACACAATCTAGGTGGTCACGAAACACATCACAGCACAATGTTCCAGATGTAATTTAATTTTCATAAAAACGTCCACTTTTCCTGCCACACATGTGATGCATGTTACTGTATATGTTTTCACAGAATGATAATGATAGATTCAGAGTGGTGTTTTGTGTTTCTTGACAGCTCCACATCGCCGGTTCATTATGATATTAATAGGGAGGGTTGCAAATGTCAAAACAATCCAGCAGTTGTCAAGCAACCTTGCCCTAGTTGAACCTTTAAAAAAAAAAAGACAGAGAAAGATGTTGTTACCAACCAAGAAAATCCGATGGGACCCATTTTTATTCAACATGTTAACTGGCTGACCAAGCCGCCTGGGTAATTTATTACCAAGAGACAGGAATTTTGACAAATCATTCAGCTCAGCAAACTAGGCTGTGGCAAAGTTCAGCAATTAGGCTCCTATGTAAAGAAAGTCACCTCCTCTGCATCGGGTGTGCTGGATTTATGTGTGCTCTCCAGTTTGCAGGCAGGTTCAAAGCCCTGCGTAGGGGAGCTGGAGGCTGACACATGGGGAATTTCACAAATATGGTGGAACACACGCATCTCGCAGTAAATCTGACCAGAGAGTAGTGGTCTTTTGGGGGAAAGGAAGAAGGTCAGTGGGGAGAGGGAGGTGGAGTGTTGAGTGAAGGCATAGCTAAATAATCAACCCGAGATGGGGGTCAGCTATGTTCAAGTCATCTGTGGTAGAAGGACATGTCAGAAAGTGTGTGATAAAAGTGTTTTTTTCCCCCCACAAACCGATTGCTAAATAATACAAGTGCAAATAGTTTCTGAATATTTCAAATCTTTAAAAATGCAAACTCCTGATGCGGCTCACACACACGTTAAATTTTGACTTCCAGTCAGCCAAGCCTAAACCCTCTGTCAATATTTAGCTTTCTTTTAATGGGGTGACTTTATGCTACCGTCAGACCATGATAGCCAATGAGTAGCTGCTTGCTCAGTGTCACAGTGAGTGTACCTGAGTACAGCGCTGGGTGAACCATTACAGTCTGGTAGTTCAAAAAGCATAATGACATTTTGGATTTTTGGTTTAAGAATATAAAACACACCCATTTAAATGTTTATGAATTTGACCTTGAATATATTTATTCAAGGCTAATTCCTAGTCTTTAACTTACGTAAGGAATATATTTAATGTCATAGTTAATTACTACAAAAAGCAATTTATTATCAATTTTTACAATCAAATTTTCTAGTTTACTACAATTAATCAGTTTTACTATCTTTGCAAATGTGTAATAATTCAGTGAATAATTAAATAATTAAAATTACCAACATGATGTGAATACTTAACTGCCCTGTAAAACATGATTTAAAGGTGCGATAAATGAGTTTTTTTACTCCCTGCTGCACTAAATGATCACAGTATACTGTACCTGCAGATATTTTACAGGGTTGTAAGATCAATACAGTGAGCTATTGAGTGCTTTGCCAGGTGCTGATATTTTTGGCAATGAAAAGTCACTTTCTGGACTGAATAAAAAGTTATACTACCACCACCTGCTCAAATTTCAGCAGAGGAAATGCTGAGAACAGTTAACTGAATAGCTGCAGAATTTCAATCCAAATGTTTTTATGTATCACTGAAATAGAAACTTAATGGCAGTTTTCTCTCAATGTATTTGGATTTTTCATACAGTGACTAAACTAAACACCGGAGGACATGACAACAAGCTATTCTAAGAAAAGATGAAAACAAACAGGGTGAAGGGTCATTGTGTGAAATGTTTCTGTCAGTACTCTGTTGTAGATAGTATTAACTATCTATCAGATCAGATCAGATCATATGTGATGCATTATGCCTTTAATCCACAATGGATCATTTAGGTATGAAGAACCTTATGGGTTCACAGAGTATCTCGATCTCTAATTTCTATCTCCACCCTAGTGGTTGTTACCAGCAGTAGCACAGTGAACAGATGAATTACTGAACTTGGATCCATTGAAACATTATTTCTAACAGCAGTGAGTGTGTGTGTGTGTGTGTGTGTGTGTGTGTGTGTGTGTGTGTGTGTGTGTGTGTGTGTGTGTGTGTGTGTGTGTGTGTGTTGTGTGTGTGCGTGTGTGTGTGTGTGTGTGTGTGTGTGTTATGGGAACATGGTGCATGTGTTACAGGAACATGGGCTTTGTGCTTATTTGGTGCAATAGGGGCTTTATGGCTATAAATGCCCAGAAACTTTGTCATCAGTTGAAAGTAATTGCTGCAGGGCTGTAGTTTCTTGACATTGATTTGTTAGATGGCCACTAGACTGTTGCTGTAATTGCACTACAGGGAAATTACTGGGATTTTTACCCAAAACACACTCAGGCACATACTGTAAATTTTGTAAATCAAGAGATAATCTAAGTTCAGATAGGATGGCATCCAGATGACATGGAAAAAAATGTTCATGGGAACTCTGGTGGAAAAAGTTGAGATATGCCTTGGCAAATTTTCTAATCACTGCATCTACAAAATATGTCGCCTCACACACACAGACACACAAACACACACACATACACAACACAGCCCGGTCAGTGGTATGGCTTAATGATGATGTCACATGTGTTTGTCCTACTCCTTTATCCCCTGCAGGGTATGAACAGAGGTCAGGGGTGCAGGACACACACACACACACACACACACACACACATGCCCGCAACAACTTCTCTGCCAATGTACAAATCTTGGCAGTCGACGTCAGCCATCATTTAGTTGTCAGGGGTGAAAAACGAAATTGATGAGAAATGAAGTGCTGAGACTGGCTTGACCTTGTGGATGATTGCTTCTTAAATAGCTGGGAGTGAAATTGAGCATTTTACACCCTGGCAGATCCCCAAGACACAGTTTGTCCCAGTTTGGAGGAGGACAACATGGCCTGAGAAGAATGCCACATCAATTACCAATTTCCTGGGAACTATCAAATCCTACTTTGTAAAAGACTGTGAGCAGAAATATACAGTTTTCACCAGAAATCTACATCAGATTACACAAAGTTCCCATGGTACAGTGTTATACAGAGGAGGGCCACAGGCTATCCAGTCCTGAATTCCAACCTATGTAAATATTGTCTATGTCTTTTCATTTTGTAGCTATACATGTTATTTATATGTATTGATTTGAAAAAAAAAAAAAAAACTAAACACCCCAGCAGTGAAAATCTACTGCTGTGACTGCTGGTGCTTTAATCCGATGCTTTCTGGTGGCTCGATAAACAATGGCAGCAGTCTAAACAAAAACAGTTTTTAATGGAGCCGTTTAAGACACTTCAGGGAGTTAGCTCTCTTTGTTGCTACTGCGTTGTTCGACAGCTCACACTGACCTGCGATTGGTCAAGAGCTTGTATTGGCAGGACCTCGGGACTGGAGCTCCACTCCACCATCACGCCCACAAACAATCCAGCTCCAAGTGACATCACCAGAGCAAGATGGCAGCGCCCAGTGGAAGTGTCAGTGACTCACTCTCCTCCAGCAGTGGCTGCTGTTAAACCAGCTACAGTGGATCAGAAGTAGATTTTCCTTTGAAAGATGCAGGGTTTGGAGGAAAAGCATTGAAAAAAATCTTAACATAGATGAAAATATGTTCCTAATAATAATATGTTAACAAATATGTTGCTATTACAGTGTGATTTGCACAGGGCTAGTAACTTGTATCATGCTGATAATAATCTATACCTGTCCAGATTTTGTATCAGTGAGGTATCGGGGGTTTCCACTCTCAGTTATTTTGTTAGTTTTATGAACTTTATCCGGAGATGCACCTCAGCAGCGTCTCTCTGTAACCTGGTGGGCCTGGGACTGTGCACGTGGATCACTTATAATGGAATCCAATCCCTAGCTGTTTATGTGAGGGGACTGGAACTAATCGATCAGAGGAGAGCATCTGTGAAAGAGATGTTCAGGGAGACTCTGACTGCACCGGAGCCAGCAGGGCTACTGTCTGATGCCGCTGTTCTGGCATTCCACCACAGCGTTACCACTCGAGACGCTGCTCGAGCTACCCCTGATGCAAAATGAGGACCCTGAATTTCATCTCATCTCTTCTGTCTTAAGGAATCAGAAGTTCCTCCCCCTCCTATCTCTAATCCTCCGTCCATGTCCCTCTCCTTTTCACTCTCTTGCATATTTTATATCAGTTTCTGCGTTAAGTCCTTCCCCTCTGAACTCAATCCCCAGTCTGGCCCTCTGCTTGAGCCCCTCAGCTGCTGGTCTGCTCTCACACTAACCCCCTTGTTTATATCGGGGACGCAATTAAGTCGAAGCCAAGTAGAGGAGTCCCAGAGAGAGAGGCAAGAGTGCAAGCTTGTGAGTCAGATTTCAGCTTCCACACACTCACACACTCCTCCCTCTATTTCACTTCTTTTCCCTCCTCCCCTCCTGTTCCGTCGCCCCTCTTTCTCTCCCTCTCAATATGCAAAGAAGGTTTTTATTTTTTTATCCTTGAAAAGTAAAAAAAAAAAAAAAACAGCGCAACAAAAGATACAGTTTCAGCGATGGCCGATAAAACCTTGAGGTTAAAAATGACTGGCTACGAGAGAAATATGTGACTTGAGATAACGTGATGTGCAGCTGAAACGGGCTGAAGCAAGACGTTACCTCATCAGCGTGTGATGTCATTTCAGATGGGCGAGATTTATTTGTTTGCAACCAAATATTAATTCTATGCAGTTTTATGCAATTGTATGTTTGTTGTGCATCAAGAACATACGCATCAAATACTTCGCCATTATTAAATCATTATTTATGTTCGCAACAATTTCTTTTTTTTTTTCCCTTTCTTTTTTTTTTTGTCATGGAGGGACTGTACGAGTGCTGAGTTCACATTTTCCACATGTGTGGTCCGTCTGCCCAGGGGACCTATCCCAGAATCCCAGACACACGTGTGCAGAGCAGAAGCAGTAGTGCAACGCAGAGTAGATAAACAGTGCTCTCACTGACCACTGCGCACACTCCTCATCTAAACAACTTCAAAGTTAACTACTTTGCATGAGGACATGGCTGTGGTAAATACAAATATGGCCACGTTCATCTCAAGAAAATTAATAATAATAATAAAAAAAATTATAGCTCACCCAGACATTTTGTCAGGACGTGAACTACTTGTTCAAAGTTATGCTTGAGTCGTAAATTGCTTTAATGGAAATTGCAGTGTGCACCGTTTTCACATGTGTTGGTGTTAAAGATGTTTTAGAACGCCATTCCCTCCTGGTGGACTTTAGTGTCAAGCGTCTTGATTGCCCGGCTTAACCGTTACGGCCCAGCAGTGCAAGTGTGCCTCACTTTCATGGGGGGGGGGATTCAGGAGAAACTCCAGGGATGTGTGCAGTGTTGACGGACAGGGGGATAAACAGAGGGATTGTCCCTGACCTCCCAACACCAGTCTGAAGGAAGACGAATCGCCCCCCAATGAGCCCTGAGCAGATAAAATACACCCTACTGTCTTCAACACCAGGTGTGACAGCCATCAGGGGTGGCCTATCAGCAGGAGGCACAGAGAAGGGGAGGTAAGGGTGAGGGGGCACATTAGGAACATATCAACAATTACTCTCTAGGTTTATTTTTCTTCCTGCTTTAACGCCTGGACACCAAGTTACATTCATCCTGGGTGTTGATTGTATCTTAGGTCTAAGTGAGAACACTTTGCAGAGTCATTTGTCGATTATCTGATAATGCACTGATGTTAATTTTGTGTTATGGCGGCCGTTTAAGAGCTCCGGGGGTTTGTTTGTTTGTCAGAGCTGAGTCTTCTGTGGCTTTGGCTCCTCCAGCATTGAGCTTATCTGAGAAGTTCAGTCCCATCTTTGCTGTTGGTGCGCGCAGAGTTGCAAATCAACTCCTTTATGTAATGGAATTCACAGGGTCGAGGACATGTTTACCTCTTTTTCCAGGCCCATTAGGCACCAAGCGGCTATATCATATCTGACACGAGAGAACGGCCTCGGTCTGTTTAAGCGATGATCTCTGACTGCACGGGCCCCACATCTTCAGACTGGCCTCCGCAGGCCGAGATATGAAGAAGGATGAGAGTCATTTATGTGGCTTGAACTTTAGACAATAAATGTGTTATGGGTCCAGGCGTCCCACAGCCCGGACAAATGAACTGACTCCACTGTGTGTAATTTTAGCTGTGGAGCAGGAGGAAGGTTTTGCAAGCGGTCATGTGAACGCACGGTTTGGTGGGAAAACAGCTCCGCAGACATGAAAATTAAAAACTCTATAAAATTACATATTTTTCTTGTCAAATGGCGTATGCTAATTCTGTCACACACAAAAAAAACAGTCCTCTGTGCATTCAGAAGTGTCAAAGTGATCTGCTAAACTAAAAGAGAGTCACATTGTGCAAGAGGATCTCGTGTGAAAAGTGGAAGCCCAGACTTCTAATTTCCTGTGTGAGCGTTTGCCGTCGAAGGGGAAGGCCAGACCACTGCGCGGCTATCAGGAATCAGCCCACTAGTCCCCTGAGCCACCCCTGCCCTCACGATACCCTCTCCCACCCCCCCTTTCCTCTCAGCCCAGGCCCCAGGGCCACTGTGGGTTAACCTCACTCAGCCGTGACCAGAAAACAGAGTGATATCTTACTCATCTAATCCCCCTCTCAGTCATCATGCAATAAAGTATGCTCTGCGACCCTTGACCTCACAAGTCAGAACAACCCCCCCCCCACCTCCTCTAGCAACACAACCTTACCCGGCTCCACTGGGGGGGCCTATAAGGAAGAGACAGTGTCAGACAGCTCGGAACCTCAGTCAGCAGCCTCACATGTATTGTCATTGCCATGGTAGAGTGACTTTGACTTCCAGCTGAAGCGGCACAACTTGATCTGCATACGTTATACAATAGAGATGCAATGTGCAGATTTTTTTTTTTTGATAAGCAGAATATATGCACATGGCAATTTCCTAGAATTGTATAGATAGCAAAAATTACAGACGCTGTATTCAAACCATTACTTTTGTCATTTCAGCTTGGTTGCAATTTACTATGATAGGCAACTATTCTTGCAACATCCGTGGTTTTGTATGTATAGTATATTTAGAATTTCTTTTCAGGATTATAAGGCTGGTGACTGGATGTTTCTTACCGCAGTTCTCTGTGTCTGTCATATTTTGCCTCCTCTTATGTATATGTGCGTATGTAACTTGTCATATCATCTTTTGTACCAACGATCCAATCAAGAGTTCAATGCCAATTAAAGCCCCAGACGAGTCGCTTAACGTTATATATACACAGATGTAATTGGTCTTCTGAAGCCTAAATGGTCAAAAGGGACTCAATTATTTGCTTTCACAATAGATCCTCACCCTTTTCCAGATGGTCTCCATATTCTCTTGTTCATTCAGATGCTTTGGACAGATGCACATTAAATAGTGGACAAATACATGTAACACAGGTATCTGCTGTGGCCCTCGCTCTGCTCGTTTCACCAGGAACATCACAGAAGGAGACAGACGTCCTGGAGGTGGGCACATGAGATGTACAGATGGTATGAGGAGCAGCGGTTACAAATAATTACAGGAAAGACATGGACACGTGTGGAAACCTGCGAGGGTTCACATGCCTATGTCAGCGTGTGCAAGTGGCTGTGCGACCTGGAAGATGCATGCACACTACCACTGAGCATAGTTACCTTGTGTGTTTATATATATGCACACGTCTGTGTGTGTGTGTGTGTGTGCAAAGAGAGAGAGAATCTAAATGGGGTTCAGGGCTCCCTTGCTCCAGCACATCTGGGCTTTATATCAGGCCTTTAATTAATCCTGAGTGAAGGCCAGGCAGTGACAGGCTGACTGGGCAGGCTCCAGTCCAGGACCGGGCCTGATTTATTACAACTGAGCTCCAACTAGCATTGATTTATTTCAGACTGAGGAGAAAGGAGAGTAGAGGGGTGTGTGTTTTAGGGGACGGGCGGGTGGATTCAGGCAGAGCACTGTTGGAGTGGGAGGGAAGAGAGACACAGAGGTTGAGAGTGACTGAGAGGGGTGAGCTGCAGAGTGATAGACTGGGAGGAAAGACACGGGAGGCGGAGGATTTGTGGTGCTTTAGGCTTTGCATATCACTGGAGCCTCCCTCTGCAGTTAGTAAGCAGTCAAGCTGTCAGGCAGAGGGAGGGCGAGAGCGCGAGGAAGAGGGAGAGATAATAAAAAGTCGAAAACATCTCCGCTTCAGGTGCGTTGTGCTCCTTCCATCTGCTGTCAGGCAAAGCGGCGGCGTCCCTCGCCTCACGTACGCAAACACACACGGCGAGACTGTAAATCGTCCTCAGCTCATTTGACTTCATCATGAAAGTCATCTGAACCCAAGAAACGCGACAAAACACAGGGAAGCATTTCCCATCTCATCCCATTCCCCTTTCTCACCTCCCTAAGGCCTCTTTGCTGGACGACAGCAGAAGTATTTTAAGACGGATGTTCTCTTTATTATCTGAAACATGCATCAAGTAGCCACAAATGGTCCTCAGTGCTGTGGAACATGATAGCTATTTGTGTGTGTGTGTGTGTGTGTGTGTTTGCGTGTGTGTGTGTGTGAGAGAGAGAGAGAGAGAGATTATACACCCAGCTCACTCATAACTAAGTCACATCCTCATGTGTTGTCAAAAATAATATATATATATATGTATGTATATGGTTGTGACGTGTGACAGCTGACAATGCAACCTTATGCTGGCTTTATGAAGTGGATACTGGTGACTGCTCTGTATCCAGCAGTGTGCTGTGATCAACTGGCCTTTTTAACACTATTGTCTAGACTCTAGACGTCAGTTCCCACAATGCCTTGAGGCACAAGGACAGATGTTGTTGTTACAACCAGGGCGAGACATCAGTTTTGTCCCATACAATAAACACAGTTTCATTCTGAATGTAAAGAATCAAAAATGTCATTCATATATTATATTATTTGTTTCTGTGTAATGCAATGCTGTTATTGTTGCAGCCTTAAACACTAGCGTTGAGCAGCACCTTAAGCATGTGCTTAAAGACCGCCATAGCATGGTGCTTTTGTGTGACCAGCAACATGTTTTAGAAAAGGAAAAATAGTTGCGCAGTAAACAGCCGCCCAAGAAAACGTATCCAGATAATTTTTTTTTATGTGTGAAAGACTCTAAAGCGTTTAAATCAGTTATCCAGAGTCTGTTTGGAGAATGAACTGAGGATTCATGAGAGTCAGGAAATACCCTCGCTGCAGAGACCAGACACGTTACCGCCAGCATCCCCCACTTTCTGCAGCAGCGCTGCAATAAAGCCATGACGTCTGACTGATTAAGGATATATATTCACTGTCCGAGTCTGAGGAGGTCACAAACAAAAGCAGACACGACAACCCAGTTGCCGCAACCCTAAATTGCTGCATTATAAATTTGGTGAAGAGGCCAGCGGGGTTGGTGTTGTCCAAAATCTTCCCGCCAGCATTTTGCAGTTGCCAAAGGGGAAACAGCAACAGAGGTTAAGCACTTGCCAAGAGTAGAATAAGCCTGGGCTGTTTGTGAGGTTGAGACTGGGGCTTCAGGCCAGAGACGGCCACTTTCAGTGCACCCATGGGAAATGGAGAATTTAGGCTGCCACCCCCTAAGAACATATTTTTAAGCGAGACATCTTTTAATAGTCATATAATGGCTAATATTGTGAGGAATGTCCTTGGTATACATGGAAAACGCCTAAGTTTAGTTTTGTGCTCAAATATCTTCATCCCAGTTTCAGGAAACCCTGTGAAAAGTAACATGACAACCTGGAAGTGTTCAAGCAAATATTATGTCAAAGTGTTAAAATACTTTTATTAAACCAAGACAGAGTTTTCTTGGCCATTAAAGAACGACATACTATTGACACCGTTACAACACATGTTTATTTCAAGTCACGTGTGTAAACCAGCCAGCAAATAGTCCCAGTCACAAGACAATGACTAACACCAGTTCAGCCAATAAAAACATTTGTTTACTTCCGTTTTTACAAATGGCCTTAATCCATTTCACGTCGTAAATCTGCCATTGTCATTAAAGTAAGTAAACTGTCACAGCAAACTGTTATGTATGATTGACACAGCCCTAAAAATCCTATTTACACAATCAAACTTTCTCTTTTCCTTCGCACTCCCCCGTCTACATCATTTACTTTGTCATTAAGATCATCATCATTGTCGTCCCCACCGCCGTCGTCATTATCCGCGCTGTCATCTCTGTTGTCATTCGCTCAGTGGTTGGATCTGGTAGTCATTTGGTAACAGGCTGCACAAACAGTAGATGTGCTCCCCTCAAAATAACGGAGCTCATATTTCTGTTTAGGTCATTTTTACATGCTTGAGGTATTGTGTAAATCACATTTAAAGGGCATATACGCCTCATTATACCACTGAAACTCTAATTCAGCAAAGTGCAGTGGAGAATATTCAGACCTCATTTGCGGTGTAAACATGTCTTTACTTATCCAGATTAACTCGGCAGATCAGATTACCCCGTTTTACCCCCCCGACGTCCCTCAACAGTGCTGTTAAGGAAACCAGTTCCAGTATCCCAAAGCAACTGGTGGCCTTACGATATTTTCTCTTAATTAGATGTGTTTTAAGTCATTACAATCTGTTTCATTCCATGCTCGTGTTACAGCAGTTAAGCATTTTCTTGTGTATGTTACAGTGACGGGCGCTTTGCCCGCTTGCTAGTGAAGCCCAAGGCCACGAGCAGCGGGACCCGTCCATCAGTTGCAGTTATTAGGGGAGACCACCGGTGAACCAGGGCCATTTGGTGGACCTAATAACAACGCGAACGGGGGAGCTGAGGGACAGGAAGCGCAGGCAGACAGGCCGGTGCTGAGAAAAGCACTTTTCAGTGAGGGAGGCCTTTGGAAAAACACAATGACAAGGCCTATTTCAGCCTCAAACACCCCCATGGCTTATTTCCAGATGACAAGCCAATGCTATCACTCGATGCTTTTGCTCAGAGATTTAAACACAACGAATAACAATAATGGTGGAAAAGGTCTGGAAAGTAATTCCCATGACAATTGTGCAGCAATGAACAGAAGCAATCAGGAAAACAACTGTATCCCCAAAACAAGGAGTTTGGAATTCACCTCTCTCATGTAATCCAGTTTCTTGGTTGGACCCAGAGCCTGTTTGACCAGTGAGATTTAGGACCCCACGTGTTTTAACTGCCCATCAACATGGGAGGCTTTCACTTTACAGCCCAGGGGTTTATTGTGCGACAGCTTAAACGTAGCTCAGGTTTCACGCAGGACTGTTACACCGTTCTGCTTCGTCTCTGACTGGAGTGCATACGCGAGAAGAGGCATCTTAGCCACTATGAAATGAATGGGAAAGAAAAAAAAAGGGATGCACTGATGTTTGACCTGAAAACTATGTGATCTGTGATAATATTGTTTTCACAGTCACAGCATCACAAGGGACAAACTTGGACAATGTAACACAAATAATCCAATGTTTGTAAGCTGTTCCGACTACTATGTGATACCACTATAAAGAATCCACCATAACGTACACCTACTAGGGTCTTAGCCTGGGTGTAATATAAATAATGTGAGGGGGTATATTCCAGGAAAAGTCTTTCTCATATTCAGACATATATAAATTGAAAGATTTTGCACCCTGTGCCAAATTGAGGGTCGGATGTGTCCAAGCTATACAAATCTAATATTTCAGTTTATATAACCTATAAATATCTGCACTTTGCAGGCTCATTTAACAATTTATTTCCTGTGATGTCTATTTAAAAAAAAGACTGAGAGCCAGCAAAGTCATTAGTGGCTCTGACATCAGACTTGTGTGAGGCATAGAATAACTCCTTATCTGGTTAAATGGGCCAATAGCTAAGACAGATTTACTGTTCAGCATAAAGGCAGCGCTGAAACAGGAGACATTACACCAGTGTTTTTCAATCTCTTTGAGTACTGTAATTGCACAGAGGGGAACAAGCAGCAAAACGATACTCTAAACTACTGAGGGAGTCACAGTAAAGGAATTCCCAAGCTGTCATTCTGAACAAAGGTGCATTCATCTCTTGTATATGTTACACGGCAGCATACTGTGCATTTATTGATTGTAAATATCAAATATTGCGATGGAATTTCCATTACGGATGATCATAAAAATCTGCATTGTCAATAATAAGACTGTTCTCATTTCCTTTGTTGCTAAGGAACGGTTTGGGTTCGTACTGTAGGTCGTGCTCCCACTGTTTGTTATATCTGGGGAGCTCATTGGGCTGATGTGAAGCCTGCTATTCGAGACGGAGGAAAGATGAAATGAAATGATGCTTGGCCAAGCGAAGATCCATACCAGCAGCTGTAACGCTGACCACTACAACCACCCATCATAAAAACAGACACAGGTATTTATCGACCATGAAACCGATGAGACAGGGATGCAAAAAGTAACAAACCCAAATTGGGAATATGCTGGGATCACTTTTAAAAAATGTAAATGGTTATACATTTGTAATATCAGCTATACACGTGACTGTATACAACTGGTTATTTGCTGAAATAACCAGTTGTATACAGTTGTGTTATGCTAAAAATGTAAATTTTCAGCATAATTCTAAAATGATCAAATTCAATGAAAACAATTGAAAGAAAATGTAATGTAGTTTACTCCCTGCCACTCTCTGTGACGTATTTGTCTGACCATATTTAGTTTCCTATGCTGCACTACTCTCTGGAACAAAAGTGTTCTTGGCCCCGCTGAATTCTGGGAATTATCGAGTTGTTGTCTGAGGGTCTCAGCAGTTCTGTTCTCTCTCCTGGCAGAACTTCATAAGAGGACCGACGCAGCTCAACTATTCCGGCTTCAAATGATCTAGAAAAACACATTCCCGCTGGGCGGTTAAAAGTGGGTGTATACCCGATGTGCACTAGTGAAAGTTGAGGTTTTTGTGTGTGTTTGTGTGTGTGTGCACATATGTGTAAGCTGCTCTCTGTAAGAATTTGTCTGTAACCTAACTGCTGTGAAGAACTGAGATTATTTGTTGATTAAAAAACAAGCAGATGTAAGTATATCACAAAGCTAAATATTTTGATCTCTACAGTAATTATGTGCGGTAATAATGATATTGTAATTTTTGTATTAAGATTTGGATTATTTTAAGTTATTATGGAAATGAGGCGCAATTATTTTAATTCAATGATATACATCATTATTTTATATGTCATGCCATGATTAAGTTGATGATGAGAAATTAAATTAAATCATAAAGTTATGTCTGTATATTGTTTGCAAGATTAACACTAATTCTTTGTCACTCACATCTGTAATCCACATTTTTTTAATTATATAAATGTAAAAATGTCCTTTTTAAACTTATATTTTCAAACACTGAGTGATACAAAAACCACAGAGCTAATTACGTTGAATGCCGATTAGTATTAACCCACGCGCAAACGTATTTTGTTATTTTTTATATTTTTGTTAATTGTTGCTCGACTGAATACTCGTCAGAGAGGAAGTAACACAAGTCTGGCGTTGGTTTACATAACGGCAAAAGTAAAGAAAGTGCACTGTCTGCGCAGCTCAATCACAATATTCCTATAGCAACCAGGTGCTGGAACACAAATACAGGTGTTGGCCTGGCAGAGCTCACAGAACTCTTCAGAGCTGTCCTTTACTCATGTTAGATGTCTGGCGCTGCAGTTGACAGTGCCAGCCCCACAGTGACCACCTCCCATGGGTAAAAGTGGTAAACAGGCCCAGTGTGAAAACCGAGAGGATGAAGTAATTTCCTACTCACGAGGGCTATTAAGTCTCGCAACTGTGTGGCACTGTACCTCCCCAGTATTTCTGGAGACAATGATGTCATGCCTGTTACCTCAGCCCTACACGCTAAGTGCTGTAAAGTACCACTGAGGCCACAGGCAGGTGACTCTTAGCATCATAGTAGCCCCAGCTGGGCTGTAATAATATCCTGACTTTTCATAAATACTTTCCCTCAACTCTTGTATTCCTCAGATTGAGACAATTATGCGCTTTAAGTTAAAGTCACGCCGTATTGCTGGATTAATTTTCACGTTCTGACACGTTCTGTTTCTGAACACTAACGGCAGCTCATAATAAATATTACTGAATCTCCGAGGTGTGAAATAGTAAGTCCATCATATATATCTATATATATATATAGATATATATATATATAGATATATGTGTGTTTGTGTGTGTGTGTGTGTGTGTGTGTGTGTGTGTGTGTGTGTGTGTGTATACATATATATATATATATACATATATATATGTATATACATATATATATATGTGTGTGTGTGTGTATACATATATATACGGATACATATATGCATATACACACACACACACACATACACACACGCTTAGAATCTTCCTCACCATAGGATGACTTTTGGAACACAGGCATGAAACAACAAACAAAGTGAGACTAGAAAACAGACGCAACTAGTGAAATAGTTTCATAGTTAAATTATTACACAAGCATTTTAATCATCAGCCTTGTGCTACATTTTACCATTTTTACTACTTTTACTTTTCCCTGTAATGTCATCCTGCTCAAGTTTTTTTTCACTGCAAAGTTTTTGAATTTACACTGCAACAAATCTTCCAATCGAAGCCTGTCGCTTGTACATTATTTATAAAAGAAACAGTGTTGCATGACATGTCATACCCAGGTCATGTGGCAGTTTGATTACTTTGACCAAACTTGATTTCGTAGTGACCTCCAAAATAAACCCACAGACATAACTGCAATGAAAAATCGGGGTAGCCTCCTGCAGGCTGGTCTGCTATTGCCATTATGACCAGTGGCTCCACTCTGCTGGTAGGGTGCAAAGTGCTTCTAATAAATGGTTTTAGGTTTCTTCATCTGCTCCCTGCTTGCCAGCTGCCTGAGAAGACTATCAGACTACTGTCAGTGAACAGAGGAGCTGGACTCTTCCTTAAATGTGTTGGTTGGAGGCGAGTGGGTAACGACCCTATGTAACAGATGCATATACATAAAGGAAGACAGACATAGAGGCATAGAGTATAAATAACAGACAAGCCTCGGCATCCACGAGTGAAACAAGAGAACGATGAGGCCTTGTGGAAAGCGCTCTTATGAGGAGACAACCAGACGATAATATTTCACCGGTAAAGAGATGATAACACCCACTAGCAGAGAGGATGAGTGGGGGGATGAGTGAGAGGTCCCAGGCTCTGGTTGGGCCGTACACCCCCCCCCCCCTTTCCCTTCACTCACGTCTGAGAGGAGATACCACAGGAGCAGGGAGGCTGTTATTCTCATGGCTGCCTGGTTCATCAGCAGATTCTTATCATGCCTACAGACTCAATCTTAGTTCTAGTTCAATGATACGGTAAAGAGATGATAACACCCACTAGCAGAGAGGATGAGTGGGGGGATGAGTGAGAGGTCCCAGGCTCTGGTTGGGCCGTACACCCCCCCCCCCCTTTCCCTTCACTCACGTCTGAGAGGAGATACCACAGGAGCAGGGAGGCTGTTATTCCCATGGCTGCCTGGTTCATCAGCAGATTCTTATCATGCCTCCAGACTCAATCTTAGTTCTAGTTCAATGATACACACGCCCCCAGAGTGCCTGAAAAACACTGTGACTGTGACCGGGTCACGTTTAATTAGTGAGGGTATCTGGGATGAAAATGAAGGGAGAGAAGGTGGTGTATAACCTCAACTGCCCGAAAAAGTAGAAGCTTTATCTCCCACGGGCTCTCGACTGTCCTCTTCTCCTCGCTCCGTCATGCACTTCCATTACTGGTGCATTTAGCCAACAAAGAATATGAAACCTAATCGTGTCCTCGGTTTTATCTCCTCCAAGCATCAGATGGCTGTGGAGTTTTATTGTGTGTTTTAATGATGTGATAACAATGGTGCGGCTCCATTCATGAGAACCTTATGTACTATGTGCAGGGATAGATAAGAAAAAAGGACACTATTGGTATGGTAAATATGAGATTTCAATATAATTTAAGATGATTGATTTGAAGTGGTGCTGCTATAGGTGGATTGTGATGCGTCTGGACAGAGTCCGGTTACACACCCACCCAGTTCCACTCTCTACCATCCAAAGTTCAAGTGCTACTAATTTACCGATACAACTCTCTTAGTAGTAAGTGAGAGTTTTTATTTCCCAAAAATGTCAAAGAAGAAGGGCTAACCTGAAAAAATAAATTGTACAGCCAGAAAAAGTATAATTTGGGTATTGGCTGATGAAATGCTAAATAATGTACCTGCATGACAGGATGCATTTTGAAATCAAATAGCCCAAGTAAGCTTGTGTAGCAATGGAAAATAAGTGACTGTTTTATTTTGAGTTATTGTGAGATTGATGAGTTTTAGTTTGGTAAATTAGCGCTGTCCCACATTGTGCTGTGACATTGTCTCCGAGACGGGAGTTAACGTGAGGCGTGGACAGATTTGTTTTGAATAAGTGAGACAGGATGAGTTGTCCACCCGTCCTCCCCGCTCGCCTGAGAGAAATGGAGGGGGACAGAGCCGCCTATATGGCGCTGGATTAATCAGCCGCATCTCGCTGGTCAGTGAACTGTAGTTCATGAGCTGAAGCTGGTGTGAGAAGAAATGAGAGAGGAGATAAGAAGGAGAGTGAAGCTAGATGAATACAATCATACACTGTGAGCTTTCATTACCATGTTATTCTTCCAACGCTATTTTATTAAAATAAAATAAGTTGACACCAATGGCAGAATAGCTGTAATAATTAGAATTAGCAACACATTTATATACCAACTCAAAAAAACCCACATCTAAGTATTATGAAATGAAAAAAATGCTTCATTATAAAACTTGATTTTAGGACAAATTATGACCCAAAGATCAAAACATACATATTTATTTCCTTTTTCTTATCCCGCCACTGCTTGCTCTTGTCACTGTTGACAACTTTTTTTATCCCGCGTTCAGCCCGACATCCTGCGCCCCTCAGTCCCCAAAGCAGGAATGTGTAGATAGAACTGATAAAGGAGGCGGTGAGTGGAGGGAGGAGAGGAGGGAGAGCTTAAGCTGCTCCTTGTAATAAGCCGAGCTGTAAAACTGTGTCAGAAAAATGTTGCTCCCTCATTCCTCTTCCCTCCCCTCCCTTTATTCTTTATGGACCTGTAACCGTATTTGTTACTGGTTTGATGGGCTGGGGGAGCCGTCCGGGCCCCGGAGTACAAGATATTATTCTTCACTCGGCCCCTCGGCCTTCGGCCCTCCCAAAATAACAGCCTCCAGCCTACTGTTTTAAGTCTCTCAGCAGAGGGGGTGGGGGGCGGAGGAGGGGGTGAGAGGGACGGGAGTGAGGAGAGGAGCAGAAAGATGTCTCCTCTGAGGAGATCAAAGTGGACTATTCCTTCAACCCCGTGGCACCATAATGGTTTGGTGGAGTCGGAGCGAGAGCCCTCGCTGCTCAAGATGTTGTAACACGGATGATTAGTGACAGTGTAATACTTTGAACATTGGCCGTACAAAGGGAGAACCCAGCTGAGCGAGAGGCTTTAAACTTTTTTAGGGGCGGGGGGGTGGGGGTGGAAATATGGTGGAGGGGTCGTTACGCCACCGGAGAGCACCGAGGAGAGAGATGTAAAAAGATATCGCGTTGATTTTTTTCCACGTTTTTATAAGCGTCGAGGGAATTAAGGACAACAAATAGAGTGTGGGAGGCAGCGTGCATGCCTGTCATACTTTCTCTTATTAGACGAGGGAAGTCCGGGACATGTTTATCAATGTCTCCATGACACATTTCTACTGGGAAATGTGGTTATTTGAACCACACACTATCAACTAATATATTATATGCAAGCAAACACCGGGTCAGTTGCTGCAACGTCTAATATGTAAATGTGCACACTTTCTTACATTATCCATTATCTATTATCTCACATACAGCTCCAGCATACAGTTTACAATACAAGAGTAAACATCGCCATAACATAATCATTATAAAACATGTCTTGTACAAACAAGACTATATGTACATAACTCCCTGTTTGTTCGGTCAACCTAAGTGTCTGTCTCACTGGTGCCTAACAGAGCCTCCTCATCATATCCCAATTCCCAGGTTGTAAGTGAAGGAAATTTTTCCTTATATAGCAAGAATAACACACACTGCTCTTACTAATTTATGGAGCCGCTGCAGCAGCGCACACTGTTAGAACACATTGGAATGCATGGTGTGTAGGTTGCGTTTGGTGCAGAAAGCTGAAAGTCAGTTGCCGGAATGTAAAAACCGCTTGATTATAAAATTGTTGTAAACGGATCTGCGTTTGTTCTGTCGCTGCTGAAGCGACGGCCGCCTCTCCCTCTGTACCTCCTGCACATTTCACTCAGCAGACTCCTTCCTTTCCTCACTCGATCACTTACACAGTGGTATCAGGGGATCACGGCTTAGTGAAAGGATCAATCGAACGGCCGTTAGAGGGAAAACCGAAGCAAGACATTGCACAAATGTATGCATTCCATACAATTATGTCGCTATTACCGTGGCGGTGAGCCTGATTGTTCTGGACTGGGAGTTTGAAGAGGTCACTTGTGCTTTTTGTGCTCAAAACAAACCTAACTAGTTTCCCTGCCCTCCCGTCAATCGATGAGTAATCATTTTATGATTTATGATTTTTTTTTAAATTATTATATTATTATTTTGTATTTCTTGATTTATTGTTTTAAAAAAACCAAACATCTTGTACGATCACAACCCGCTGCGCCACTGTTACATGACAACAACATGCCCAGTTTGTCTGTGTAGCCGACTGACACGGTCACTGCAAGGCTTAAAATACAGGCGAGCTAATCCACTTATCTTAAGTGGGCTTTGCCCGTCTCACCTGCTCGGCTTTTAAGACAGGCAGGAAAGAGGGAGGGAGGGAAGCCTTCACCTGGCCTCAGGCAGCCATGACAGAATGAACCACTGCACATGAAGAGCACTCAGACCTATTATCAACATGCTGGATCACTTCACAGGTGGAGGTGTTCTGGTGGTCGCTTTATGGCTGCGAAGCACAAAGCCGGATGTTGTGATACCGCATTTTGCATGACGTGCAGAAGGGTTTGTTAATGCGCGGCGCTTTGTGCATGTGTGTGTGTGTGTGTACGAGTGCACGTGTTTGAAACATCCGCATGAATGAACTCCTCCTTTCCAAGCCCCCGAATCTTTCTTTTTATTATTTAGTCTGAGAAACGTTCTAAATATTCCTCTCAGAAATAAACACGTTTAAAATAAGACGAGAAATGAGCCTTTTAAGGCCGAGAATAGACGTGTCTCTTTCATGTTCCAGGAAGTGCAGAACAATCATATTGTTACATTGTTACATTTCCGCCTCTCGCTGTGAAAGCTTCACATTGATCTTTATGAGGTCACACACAGTCCTGTGGGCTCCCTGTCGCTTCCGTATCATATCAGAAATAAGCATCGCTTGTCTTATGTGTGTCTTTTTTCATACAATTTACCAAAGATACATATATATATTGGTTAAATATAGCTCCCTCATTGGGAAGTAGGTTTCTGAGGCCAGTACTAATACTGATATTGAAAAATATAACAAGGAGTACACCATATTTACATGTTTGCAGTATGAACAAATAACCCATATATGTACAAAAATAGTTGTTCTAATTGGTTTCTTATACTGTATGTAAACGTAAGTTGCATATACATATCTATCTAAGAATATATTTCTCTGTAGTGATGGTATTCGTGTTTTATGAGGGACAAATGTAATGTCCAAAACTGTTCAGCTAATACTTGTGTGTAATATTGACCTACGTGCATAAGAGATCACCTATTACAGGAAAGCAGTCTGGATGAATACTGTTGTGTCTCTGTTGAGAAGTCTCGTAGAACTGTACAGTAGTCGCACACTCGACACACACAAGAAACCAAACAGAACCATTTTTTTCTTTTTATTGTCTTGTAAAAAAAAAATCACGGGGCTTTAAAAGGCTTTGCAGCAGGACTCTGTGTAAAAACATATGAAAAGCAAAGGGAGTGAACGAGAGACGGAGACAAGAGTGAGACACAAAGAAAGACATGAATCATCGGTCTCGACTCGTGCGATTGAACCCGGCAGCGAGACGTGAGTGATGTGCTGAGCTCGGATCTCCGAGCAGTCACCGGCTCACTCTCACTGCCAGGACCAATCATCCGGGGGGAGAAAAGCAGCATTCTTGTCCTGCCGCTGGGAGAAATGAGCTGACAGAATCTGTTAGCGGCACACGGTGGAGCGGCGGAGAAGGGCAACCACAGATAATGGCACAAGGGGAGTGCGGGGGGGTTAAATAGGCTGCAAGTCGCATCAGCGCAATTAGCGATTGACCTTTTTGTCGTGAACACATAATATGTCCGAGATACGGCAGACACACACACACACACACACAGACACACACAGACACACAGACACAGTTCCTCGGGTCAATTTCAACAAATCAAGTCTGAGGCCGGAGTTCAACATTTGTGGAAAGTCCCCTCGTGAAGTTGCTCTTTTTGTCCCTTCCCTCTCACCATGGTGTCAGACGTTGCTTGGCCTCCTCCTCCTCATCCCCCCACCCCCCACCCCCACGCGGTCGTAGGGCCCAGCTGTTGCTGCTGCTGCTGTTGGCCCATTTGGTGGTAATCAGGTACAGGCCAGAAGGCCCACATCCTCTCCCTGATTAACACTTCTCAGATTTTAACGCAGCTATTCAACCGCGGGCTGTGTCTGTTCAGCTGACCCTCTCGCAGATGTATATCCTGTTGTCGACATGGAAACGGCATCATCTTTGCTTCCCTGTTACAGACTCCTGCTTTTTCTGCCTTTGAAGAGAGAAAATAAAGTGCCCTCCAAGTCTGCACCACAACTCTATTACAACTGATGGCTTTCCATGCCATATTTGTTTATTTGACCAAGCCGGCAGCGGAGGCAGTGGAAGTGTTCGCCTGTAATCAGCTGTGTTTCGGAAAGGTTCCTGGCCTCGGGTTCTCTACCTGTCGTGGAATCTGGACCATTGGTACGCTCCATTACCAGAGCTTTCAGGCCAAACAAAGTCAAAGCACAACGCGCAGATTAATCCCCGACCGCCTGTTACAGGATATTTGGCGTTGACGTTTTTTTTTTTTTTTTTTTTCTTGTCTAGCCAGAAAAGTCTAAAGAGAGCGGGAGGGAAATAACTCCCGTGAAGCAACCTTGTCCAATTAAGTTTTAGCCTTTGATTTCAAATGAGCCAGAATCTTTAAAGTTTCATTTTAAACATTAGGAGCTAAATTCAAAGGCCGCGAGTGACGCTGTATGAGGTAATGCTTAGATAACAATGTCCTGGTTTTGTTTGTATTGTCATAAACCTGCACATGTCAATGAAACAACTCCCCCCACATTAGTTCCTGCTGTTCCTCTCTGATTGACAGTTTAAGTGTCTGTTATGCAACATCCTACAGACTGAAAACCTATTTTATCATAACAGAGGGACTTTTCTTTATTCCATGTCTGTTCCGCCACCTTCTCCACCACATTTACTCTCTGATTAACATAGGTTTGGTAAACGTGGGGCTACTGCAGGTCAAACCATAGGATAATAACAAATAACCTGAATGGTTGTTCCTGTAGGTGGAACACTTACTTTTCTCCTTCCTCAGTATTTACACATAAATGCTGATAATCAATATTATGGCTTATTAAGGCAATTTACATTTTTAAATCTTTCTCCTAAAATATATTCTATCAGCTGTGCATATAATTGATCAGAGGCGGCCTAATCAGGTTGTGATTGATTGTGTGTCACTGTGTGTTTCCCTCTGTATGATTGTGCTTGTGTGATCTTATTATTAAGGATGCTGCCTGCCACAGGAACTGGAATACGCTTTGCGGTTAAATAATCAGAGACAGCAGGGGGCTCTTCCCTCCCCGACTCAGGCTGTGAAGTTTACAACCTTTCCATCCTCCTTGAATTTATCAGGTATTGTTTTTTTTTGTTTTTTGTTTTTTTGATGCATGAGACACGCCGCACCACGTTTCCCTCCGGTGACATGCTTCTTTTCATTTGATCCCAAACATGGTCTTCTTCTGTGGCACGGCACCCCACTGCCAAATTTACTTAGAAGTCTCTTTGAAGCCCCTTTCCCGCCTGACTTTTCTTTATTAACCCCGGATCCAGGGTGACAACGTTCTCAACCTCAAACTCACAGCACCAGTCGCGCTGGAAATTGTCTCCTTCGGTGAAGACCATAACAAAAGACCTTTCATTGCTACAGTAAATGTTTGTCCTGACATCGTGGGGTGTTTGCATGTGACAGACGATCAATGAGCAGCCTTTTTTTTTTTAAATCCCACAGCAGCTTTTGCTTACGAGAACACTGTAGCTGTAGGCTACAAAGGCTACATGGTAAAGTTTAAGATAAGATCAGCAATATTTGTATCATGTTCTTTGTCGTCTTTGTTACATTTATAAACATTGAATCATGTTCATCCACCAATGTGCATCACTGAAGCAATAATTTGTCCCAAGCTTCTTTGTCGCACTATATTCTACGTTACCTGACCCCTGTCTTCGCCTCAGTTATAATTACTGCGCCATCGTAGCTTCACATGCAGGTGACAGCATGTGGTCGAGATTAGTCACTGACTCCCACAGTGCGACCACCTGGAACAAATGAGCTCCCGGGAGAAGATTTACAAACCTCGCATCTCAATCCTCAGCCTTTTTTTTTTTTTTTTACTTTTTTTTCTACCACCAGTTTGAGATTCTCAAATCGCCAATTACTCCAATGAAATACTGACTGTCCTAATGTTCTACCCAAAGCCTTTGACCACAGCAAAAACATAACGTCTCAGAATTTTGCAGAACACAAGTAATTACAATGGAATTGCGTTATATTGCATTTTGAATCATGGACGAGATTTAACAGCAGTGCCGTGGGTCAGCTGTACTGAAGACTGATACCTGCTAGTGTGTGTGTGACAAATTTAATGTGTCTGTGAATGATATCATGTGTTGTTTTCCACGTTGATTCCAAAACTACTTCTCTTAACTTGCCCCTTGAGGGATAAATGTAAGTAATTAGAAGTGAACTGAAAACAAGGAGTCTTTCTTTGTGTGAAGTGAGCCGCAGAAGGCCGTAGAGCGAGAGAGAGCGGGAGAGACTGATTTTTTACACTTTCTGCACAATTTCCTCTCTATTTCCTCCCTGAAGACCCTCGTCTGCAGAATGTGCAGAGTGTGCTTTCCGTGGACAGGAGGCTATGGAACCTGCCAGGGGAAGAGAAAAAAAAAAGACAGAAAGGAGACAGAGCAAGAGAGAGAAAGGCTCCTCCTCCCTCCTTCTCTGCAACACAGAAAGATGAAGTTATTACCCAGAAAACCTCACCACCTTGGTTTTTTTTTTTTTCACTTTTTATCCCGGAGTTCCCGGAACACTGAGCTACTATTACGACCGGAATACTTGGACCGCACACCGGTCACCCGCTCTGACGTTGGGAGGGAGAAGGAAAAACAAATGCTGCTCGCAGCAAAGTGCATCAGCCTTTATTTCTGTCCTGCATCACGCCTAATTGGCGTCCATGTGAGACAGCTGACGGTAGACTGGGTCTGAGGTTGGACTGCGGGTGTAAATATTAGCAAAGTGGAAGAAGGTTCCCAGACGACTCCTTTCTAACCATCTGAAACGTTTTGTCTTGGACGCCGCCAATAATGGAGTTAATAGATAAACATTAGATCATATACGACAAAAATAGCCAAGAGAATTTAAGCCGTGGTCTAATGTGAAGCCCAGTTAATGTTGTAATAACTGGAAACTGCCTCAGGATTAGAATTTGACTCAAAATTTATTTTCTTTGAAATTAAAGAATGAAATACCATATATCCATTCATTCATAAAACCTTCATGACTGAATATTTTCAATTTTTGGACCTTATTTGGTGCGACCCTATATGTGCTATTTAATAAACATGTGAGAGTACTCGCAGGCGCAAAGTCGTTCTTGTTCTGAAACGATTTTAAAGTCCCGTTATAACACGAATGCCCTCGTTCCTGTCAGTGTGATAATATTTACATTCGCCAAAATAGCAGCATCTAACAGCCTTGCTCCTCTATCAGTCAGGCATCCTCCATCAAGTTGGGTCATTTGGAGGAAAAAAAACATTCGTCGATGTTAACAAACCAGCACGAGGACACAAGTTTCCACTAACTGATGACT
Organism: Trinectes maculatus; assembly: GCA_016785345.1. Classification (NCBI taxonomy): domain Eukaryota; kingdom Metazoa; phylum Chordata; class Actinopteri; order Pleuronectiformes; family Achiridae; genus Trinectes; species Trinectes maculatus. The sequence goes on along the minus strand of JAFBJQ010000487.1, from coordinate 78,200 downwards.
AAATCTGTGCCATGGTCAATGACACCTTCCAGCCACTTTCCTCACAGTGCCACCTTGCGAAACAGGTGCTGAGAACGGCTGCAGTAATAGGCCATTTGTCCTTAACAAATTAAAGCCAACGTCCAAGAGCTGCATGAACCCCCCACCCCACCCCCCAATATACGGGGGGGGGGGGCTGTGAAGCAATGCTTGCACAATGGGTGTTGGAGAGGAGGAAGCTGGAGTCAAAGAAGGAAGGATACCCTCTTAAAAAGTAGGAAATGAGACTCCAGGATGCCAACTGCTCACCATCAAGGATCAGGCAGCAAGATAGTCGCTCCCTCTGCAGTGTCTGTGAAAACACACCTCACTTCAACACACAACACCACTGCAAACCACAGGCATGCCCCCTTCAGTCATTAAAGAAGAACGAGTATTTTCAAAATAGATGACAGTGTTTCATGCGTCATAAGTTGTTGCATTCAAGTTATGGCAGGTGGGTTTTTTTTTTTGGAATTTGTATCATATTTGTTTCTCAGACAACACAGCAGGAGTCTGTGTTTACTTTCTTTCACCTGTCATGGGTCATTAACTGCTGCTGACACAAGCTGTCGATAAAAGATCACTTATAAGAGTTTCTTTTCAATTCGATTTTCCTGCAAATAATAACCTGCCCCAATCTAATACAACACACACACACACACAGGTACAAAAGCAGAAATCAACCCTGGGTATTTATTTTATTTATTTATTTTAACAGTTGGGACGGGGGGTGTGGGGGGGTGCAGGAGCAAGGCCAAGTGCTGGGAAAAGGGAGAGGAAGGAGAGGGGAGATGGATAGATAGACAGAGTCATTAAGATAGCTTGGGTGTCGTTGTAATTCATCAGGCCTGATAAGGCTGAGGCTCCCTGCCAAAGAGCAAGGTGTGCCCCCCCCACCCCACCCCCCCATCACCAATCACCGTCAGCGGTGGTGTCCCTTGCAGCCGCTGTTGTTTTTACTCTTGCAACATTAGTGTTGTCGAAAAAAACCTTATTTACCATAGATAGACAGAGTCATTAAGATAGCTTGGGTGTCGTTGTAATTCATCAGGCCTGATAAGGCTGAGGCTCCCTGCCAAAGAGCAAGGTGTGCCCCCCCCCCCCCCCCCCCCCCCCCCCCCCCCCCACCCCACCCCCCCATCACCAATCACCGTCAGCGGTGGTGTCCCTTGCAGCCGCTGTTGTTTTTACTCTTGCAACATTAGTGTTGTCGAAAAAAACCTTATTTACCAGTTAATGAAAGTGAATGACTGTAAATCAATAAAAATAAATCCTAATAATAATAGATAATAAGATAATAGTTTTTGATCATGATAAAAGATATTGTGTAAAACTTGCACAATGAACATTTTCAACTTCAGTGCTGTAAATAAAACTCAGACATGCACCAAATCGTAAACCCATCATGGCGAGCGTGCACAGATACGTTCATTAACATTGTGACAGACAGTTTTCATTTGCCTCGTCACTCCCTCCATCACTCCGGTAACGATACACAACCGGTGCGAGGAATGAGTCTCTGTGTCTCTGCACGTTACCTCTCCACCCTTGACTGGGATTTTTGGAAACCAACACCTGGAGCAAAAAATTTCCAGTTGCACAATCTGTCAAGTGCAGCAACACAGACACACAACCATGCGGCCAAACCCGAACAGTCGAACTTTTAAACACTGCAGCTGAACGAACAAAGCTACACTGCAGAAAAGTGTGTGCTTCCTCTTTAAATTAACCAGAAAACGATGTGTGATCCATCGCCGCGAGTCTGTGGACATGATTGATGTTCGGAGCCATCAGCCATTTTGTCTTCCAGTTAAATGACTGTATCTGAACAAATTAGTTTCAGACCACAGCAGATGATTGATCTCTCGCGCAGCATTTTCCTTCTACCACTCAGCCCCTTCAAGCAGCACAGGACCAGGACACGCTGCCTCCAGAGTCACCTTCATGATTACAAGCTCTGTACAGTGAGAAGCCACACAAACAGTCATTCATATCTGTCACTGCGCACCATCAAACGGGCCCTCTGTTTCCAGCGCCACCGAGTTAAACACACCCGGGCCTGTTCTGAAATGAAAAGTTACCCGTGACTGAAATCCAAGGTGCTAAAACGGCGCTCCAGAGCGCTGAACATCAAAGGCCAGATTCCCTCTGAACGTTTTTATCGACGTGGCCGAATAGAAACCCAGGAATGTCAGCGTTTTCAACACCTCCTTGATAAGGTTTTGGCGAAATATTTCGTATGGCTTGCGGAGCATCGATGAAAGAGAGTATTATGTTGATCGGAGGGGTTGCTGGGGAGTGTGGGGGGGGGTGAACAGAAGGTCTTGAAAATTAAGTGGAGGAGAAAGCTAAGGCGTCCCGCTGAATTTAGGAGGTGTGAAGGGCTGTCCGGGTTCCAGTGTTGGGCATCTGTCCCCGCAGCAACAAGCGAGGCTGTGTGGGGGACCCGACTTTGCCTCGCCGCACAAAGGACGTCCTGTGTTTCTCACGCACAAAAACACACACCGCTGAACATCAAAGGCCAGATTCCCTCTGAACGTTTTTATCGACGTGGCCGAATAGAAACCCAGGAATGTCAGCGTTTTCAACACCTCCTTGATAAGGTTTTGGCGAAATATTTCGTATGGCTTGCGGAGCATCGATGAAAGAGAGTATTATGTTGATCGGAGGGGTTGCTGGGGAGTGGGGGGGGGGGGTGAACAGAAGGTCTTGAAAATTAAGTGGAGGAGAAAGCTAAGGCGTCCCACTGAATTTAGGAGGTGTGAAGGGCTGTCCGGGTTCCAGTGTTGGGCATCTGTCCCCGCAGCAACAAGCGAGGCTGTGTGGGCGACCCGACTTTGCCTCGCCGCACAAAGGACGTCCTGTGTTTCTCACGCACAAGAACACACACTCATACAACGCACTGAAACACACGACCCCCAAAGGTCCCCTCTTTGTCACCGGGCACACTTCTCCCAGCCCCGCAGTACAAATACTTGTTTGCTGACAGCCTGCTGGTTTTATGAGCTGCAGAGCAGGAGAGTGAAGAGCGTCAGCCCTCATCTCCATCCCTCAGGCTGATAAAGTGCTCTGATAAGCGGTAAGGTGCTGGTGAGAAGTGGCTGGCCCTCAGCCCCCAGGGCTACAATATGAAAGAATGGCTTGTCTGGGGCAAAGCAAAAGCATACAGCAAAAAGGATGGAACACATCTTAAAAAAAAAAATAAAAATAGAAGAGGTCAAGCAGAAAGGTCTCGGATTAATGACGAAGTGACCTGTGTGCGCCGTGTGTGTCTGTATGTGCGTTCGTGCAGGTATGCGTGCATGTGTTTGTGAGAGTGTAGCAGCTGTGGGCGCTGAGAGAGGGGGGGCAGGGTGTGTGGAAACGGCGGGGCGGGGAGGTGTGTGTGTGTGGGGGGGTCCTGCCATGTGTTTATGTTGACTAATGAGCTAATTACCCAGCCCCTAATCTACCCCAACTTGTGTCATTTCACAGGAATGCTGCAGCAGTCAAACGCTTGCAGATTATGGGTCATTTCCTGACAGTTAAAGGCAAACTACTACAGCAGTCATTCCTCTACACACCAGGCGTCGGACCGCGAGCGCTGCAGCCTCCCCATTTGCCTTTATTGTCGTCAACATGAGACGAGGGGTTTGAAATGTACTCACTGAAAATGATCAGCTTCAGCAGCTGGCATCAGACGACGACGTTTGGTTTAAGCACATTATCTTTGTTCTTCCAGCACAAACAGCCATCAAATTTCCAATCACGTTGTTTTTTGGTCTCTGCTTGGTAGATTTACTATTTCTGCAATTTACATTGATTTTAAACCTTTTTTTGTTTGTTTAATTTGAAAAAAACGTTGATTGAATTCAAAATGCATATTGAAGCCATCAAATCCAAACTGTCTCCAAACCACTTCATTTTGAATTTTTTCAGCAAAACTAAACTAAGTGCCTCCTCATGGGTTGAAAACTGACCAGAGATTTTGAAAATGCATCAACGCAGGGCTGTAAACTATTAATCAAAATGTCATCAAAGCTAAAAAAAAACAAAAAAAACAAGTCCCAATACTCCAAGTATCTGCCAATGTCAGGATGTTTCAGGTTTATTGAGAAATATGAGTTTTCCTGACACAAGTTTGAAATGGTTTGAGGTGAGTGCTGACTAATCGCTTCAGCACCGCATCTATGAAAGTGCTGGCTGCTTCCATGTGTAAAGTATTTCTGTGAAATACATTACTAAAAAAGCCGCCAACGCACTCCGCTAGCTGTCGGATGTGTGAAGTCTTTTTGCATTTTACCGGCAACAAAAATTTCAGCAAAACTAAACTAAGTGCCTCCTTATGGGTTGAAAACTGACCAGAGATTTTGAAAATGCATCATCGCAAGGCTGTAAACTATTAATCAAAATGTCATCAAAGCTAAAAAAAAACAAAAAAAACAAGTCCCAATACTCCAAGTATCTGCCAATGTCAGGATGTTTCAGGTTTATTGAGAAATATGAGTTTTCCTGACACAAGTTTGAAATGGTTTGAGGTGAGTGCTGACTAATCGCTTCAGCACCGCATCTATGAAAGTGCTGGCTGCTTCCATGTGTAAAGTATTTCTGTGAAATACATTACTAAAAAAGCAGCCAACGCACTCCACTAGCTGTCGGATGTGTGAAGTCTTTTTGCATGTTGCCGGCAACAAAAATGTAACAAAACAAAAATGAAACGAAAACACGGGCAAAAGTTCAATGCAAATTTCAGAAAAAGGCAGGCATCATGGGAGGTCTCCTCCACCCCCCACCCCCCCACCCTCTGTGAGAGGTGTAAGTCAGGACTTAATGAACTCTAGCTCCACCACCCCCACCCCCCACCACCACTTGTTCATCATCCCCCTCCCCCGGGGTGTGTGCTGCTCCGCTCCCCCTCAACAAGCTCCCATCCATCACTCCTAAGATTTCACTTTAATAGGTGGTCCTCTTCCTCCTTTCACACATCCTTATGGGAAAATGTGGCTAAAGAGAACAAGACAGCAAAAGGTGGAAAGTAGGGCCAGCATTTAATTTTCACAATAGTTTGAAACACATCATTGATACGCTGTGTTTTAGTTTTGGAACAAATATGGCTGCTTCTGTCCTCTCACTTTTTTACAGCGCATAATTTTTTTTATCTTCTTTTCTGCCAATCCGACATTTTATAGTTTAATACAGACATTCCTTCATGTTTTCTTATTTTTACAATGTTGCATAAAATAAAATGAATCAGAAAATTCTGACTCTCTGGTCCTGGGGGTATCATCCTTCTTTGAGATGATACCCCCAGGACCAGGATAATGCATCATCAGGGTGATGCCACCTGATGGGTTTTAACATTTGCACGACGCTTTCTGTTTCTGGCAAACACAATCATATCCATTCTATTTATTTCTTACAGCGTAGTTTACCTGCAGAAAAGGGCCCAGGCCGAGCCGTGCAGTAGCCCCCCACCTCTCCATTCAAACAGAAGGCAGGTTGGTTGATATTTAAATGGCCCTTGTTTGTTTTTCTTCTGGTCCCGTGTGTGCATGTGAGCCCAGCATAAAGGATTGTGTCCTTTTGAAGGGGATTGCACCAGGAAAGTGTGGGGGAAGGAAACCTTTGCTTTGGTGTTTTATATATCAACGGAATGACTTCCCTCAAATAAAGACGTGTCCCATTCCGCCGCTGGGTCTGGAACAAGCTGCTCGTTTCCTGTCCTGAAAACTCGCAGTGGGCTCCAAACAATGCGCCCAGCCAGAATACAGGAGATGTCACGTCTGGAAGACCTGGTACCACGCTTTTGTTCGACCGCAGGTTCGGGCTGAATCGTATGTTTACAGTATATGTGACATTTGAATGAACCAACACAATTGTGCCATTGGAGTGAGTATGAATGGCGAAAACAATAGACGGCAGCGTTTGAACTGTCACCTGGAACAAAAGGCAGAGATGAAAGTGTTTCCTCTGCGGCCATAAAACTCTCCGCAAACTCACTCTTCAGCCATAAACGGCAGCCACACAGTAAATCTGACTGCGGCGATAAGGACAGTTCTGCTAACGAATGGATCCCAGTTGAGTTCATCTTCCTCCAAGCGTTCGCATCTCTGCTAACTGCCATGTCCGCGCGTCAGTCAGACAAAGGCTTTCCCTTTGCCTGCCTCTCCGCTGGGAGTCTGCCACGCTGAGCTTCTCACTCACACTGCCCCCTCATCAAATTACAGCCCTGCTCCCTCCTGTCATGTTGGCAAACAAAGGTCTTAAAGCACACTCCCAGAGTAATTGCCTCTAATCTCAGACATAATGTGGTCTTTCATGTCAACTGGTCGGAGAGAAAAGGGAGCTGTTGTTCTCTCTGCCTTTTTTTTCTTTCTTTTTTTTTTGCCGGCTTCCAACTTTCACTTGGTGGAGCGTGGTTTGCAAATGTTTGAAGTGTTTTCCTATTTTTTTTTCTTTTTGTTGGGAGGGGGGGTGTATTGTGACACTATAAAGATTTTAACAAGGTAAAAATTTGCTCGAAACGACCTCAGACTCCACAAACAGATGTTAGTCGCTGTGGCGACAATAAACTTGAAAAAGGGAGCGAAGCCCGGAGAAATGTCTGGCGGCGCTGCAGTTCTTGGTGAGCTCCTCCACCTTTGGCCTGAATTCTCTCCGTGGTGAGCATCAGGCAGTCTGCAGCTGGAAGTGTTTCTGCGGTTTGGCCAGGTGTCTCCCTGCCCTGCCTGGGACAAGGCCTCAGCGGGGCCTGGGACTGGATTCTGGGAGCAGGCTGGAGGCGCTGAGTGAGCTGGCTGCCCCTCTGTGATCTAAAACGTCCCGCAGACCCACCTGACTGGTGGTCAGCTGTAACCGATACGACACAAACAGCAGCGCCGGAGGGGGAAACGGTGGAAATGAAGCTGTGTGTGAGCGTGCGGGGAAGAGACGGGGAAACGCAGAGCTGAGGGGGGAAAAAAAAAGATAGAAGAGGAAAGAGAAGGAGTGAGGGAGGGAATAATGGAAATTTTGGACAAATTCTCCATCTAAAGAGGCCCTTTGGTTAAAAAATATGGAGCACGGGCTTTAATATGGTTTCCAGGGGCTTTGGCAAGCAAATATGAACATATCAAGTAAAAAAACAAAGTATCTGATATCTGTGCTGGGCTGGATGGAGAGCGAGCAGGGAGAGAGAGCGCAGGGTAAGAGGAGATGCAGTGTTTCTAAAACTATTCACTGGGCTTTTTTAAGGGACCCAGCTGTGAGCCCTGGAGGTCCTCCTCTCTAACCGGGGCAAAGTCCACACAGTGAAGCCCGGCTGCAGCTTCAGAGCCTGGTTAGACATGACCTGATGTTCCAGAAGGCTGCGTGAATTGATGGGCCCCAGGAGACTCATCACCGGGCCCTTGAACAATCACCCATTCATCCCTCCAGCCACAGCAAGCGGGAAACACGCTGCAGTCTCGCCGGCAAAAACTTTTTTTCAAAATGCAATCTAGCTATATATTTTCAAAAATCTCAATTTTTAGGAACATTTCGTTCAAACCACATCACATCTCATTTTTAATTTGAGAAAATAAAATCAGATGTTGCAAGAAGCTGGGGTGTAGAAGCCTGGGACTACAGGGTATAATTTATCCCACACCACCTACTTTGAAATTCTCATGCGAGCGTCAGTTGTGAAATTCTAAGAAGAACACCAAAAAAAAAAAAAAAAATCGTGTATATTCCCCCGTGAGTATGGCCAGTATATTTTTGGGTAATGTGGCTGAACTGGCCCAAACCCATCACGCCTCATCTGCCAGGACTACACACTGCTGTTACATAAGACAGCCGAGCCAGCCCAGACATCTAGTCCTCATGTGGACCAAAAAAAAGGGCGTGTTCACTGTATCCCCCAGCCCAAATCCATCTACCGTAACTGTATCAACCAACTCTTCTCCAGCGTTTTCAGCGTCCCTTTGACCCTCAAAGACGAGAGGCCAGGAGGTCAGCTGCACATCAGTCGCGTTTTTTTCGAGTCACCAGTCAGTTATTTATAGAGCAAGAGCAAATATACAGTGGAAGGAGGGCAGTGGTTTGAGTAGGAGGCAGGTTAAGCCCAGGAACATCTGTCCTTTCAAAGGCATCTCTTCCCCGGAATGCCCAGAATCCACTCCAGGGGTGTCGGTGCTTCACTGGAAGTCAGAGAGCTGGCATGCTAGTCAAAACAGAGCTGGACGAGGAGGGAGGTGGGGTGGGTGAAGAACCTCGTCCGAGGTCAGTCTCCCATATCAACAAGTGAAATACACGCTCCCAAAGTCACCTGACTCCTAACGATACGTGGGTAGAAACAGAGCAAAAAAAAAAAGGTTTCTAAGGTCCTCTCAGACCTTTCCATTGTGTTAGTGAGAATATCCTCAGAGTATCCTTTACTGTTATGGAGCTTTGACATAAAAAACAACAAAGCTATATGTATTTGGACTCTAGCAGGAGTTATTATTGATTTTTAAAGACTATAACGCTTTCCTTAAAGTAACGATCGTCACTGTCAACACATTAGATATTTATATTATTTGATTTATACATGTTTATTCTCTGTACGTGTGTTAAATATAGTTTTATTTTATCCACGTCATTTATTGAAGCTTTGTTCACCCTGCATGGAAAATGTCTCATCTGTAGACGTCTGTTCCATTTTTTTTATTTCCAGTAAAAATATTGTTAAGTTGTTTTTTTTTGTATCCAGATATGTTACTTCTCTTTTGTCGTCTCTTGTCATTTAAAGACGTCATTGCCCGTAATGTTTGTGTGTGTGTGTGTGTGTGTGTGTGTGTGTGTGTGTGTGTGTGTGTGTGTGTGTGTGTCTTTGTTTAGTCTGTCTGTGTCAGAGATGCTTCATTACACAGTCGTAAATGCAGCAGCGCTGACACTTCCAGTCCCACCTCTCACTCTTCATCTCTAATTCTTTCTGACATGCACGGAAAACACACTAATGCACACACAAACACACTGAGAGGCGATGTGAAGACCTTTATTTACCTCCAATTTTCCACCAATAATTTTTGGAATTAAGATATTTGGACATCACAATGTAAATAGATATTTCTTTCTTTTATAACAATGTACTCTATAACAGTATACTCTACATATAGATCACACATAGGAATAAACTGACATAATGTCGTAACATTTACAAATTCCATATATTATATTGATATTATTTTGGAATAAAAAATATATATTATATTGTTATGCCATACAATATACAGTATTAAATAATCATATAACAAATGTGTTTATGCATGAAAAATATGTAATGTTTCTTTGTTTGTGTGAATCGGGTGACAATAAGCATTGCTGTGCAAAATAATTAATTGGATGAGATTTTTTTTCCCTTTCCCCGTGGCCCTGGTGTGTTTAACTTTCTCAGTCATGCGTTGCAGTACAAGTAAGGAAACTTTGAGGATGAACAGCAGACTAAATAAACTCACTGAAAGCAGCAATATCACATACTTGAACTGGCTGAGAGATGTATTATTTCTGGAACAGTTTGGAAACTTTTCAGGTTCTGGGAAGAGTGTGTGTTACTGATTGTGTTTAGCAGCCAGTTTATACTGGATTTATGTTTTTGTTTTGCATGTCAAACATTTTTGCATAAAAAAGCCAGAGCCAATAAATATTCCACACAAAACAAATCATTTATTCGTTTTATCAGTCACATCGTTGCGTCAGTTATTAAGTTACTGCCTAAGGCAGGACATAACAACATTTTATTAACAATGTTGACAGGTTTCACAATAATCCTGAATTTATTAGGCTCAAATTGATGGATATCCGATTTAAGCAATGCAGATATATGGAAAATATTTCTATTACATATAATGGCCCTGTTATATGATAATCCCCGTGGAAATCTTTCTAAATCTAAATCAAAACTGTTTGGTCAGTCTAACAAACCGCTTCAAAAAGTATATATATATATATATATATATATATATATATATATATATACTTCAAAACCTACAGGGAATTTTGATATGCAGCCAAGATGGTCTAATTAAAAAAAATAATTATGAGAATTATGTCCCATACAGCTTAATTTTACATTAGCTTAGTTAGCTAAAGTAAAATTAGCAACATGATTTTACAAATAGTAGCTAAAAATGCTTTTCTAATTTAATTGTTCAATTTATTTTTATTGATTAAATACGAAATTTGGCATTTCAGTTCAAAAATCAAGTAAAATACATTTTTAATCTGCTTCAGCTAGAATAGGCCTTCACAGACTTATGACTTCTAATAAATCCGAACCTACAGCCTACAGAAGAACCTGTTCATTTTTATCTCAGTGGAATTTTTTAATCACTTAAACAAATTTATTTATTATTTGTTTATTTACCGTCATTCAGATGAAGAACATTTATTTGGTTTAGTGGGAGTCTCCCTTATCAGTGTACGATAGGATGTTTTGGTTGTAACTGCATTGTTTTCAGGTCGTTGCGTTGCCTTGAACAGTTAATTACTGCATTTTATAAGACATCGTTTTGCCATCATTTTTAATGTTTTCACTTTATTGTGCACTTGTGTTGTGGCGTTATGTTATATTTATAAATGTGGATTTATGATCGTTGGCTTCTACACTATAATAAAACACTGTATCAAATGTTTGGGATGGAGAAACAATAGGTTAAACACCTAATAATTTAACCAGAAACAATGTTAAGTATTAGGTGTAATTTCGTAGGTATTTACAATGTATCATGAATCAGCGTATCATGAAAAGAGAGAGTTGTCAAATGCCTGAGCAGGAAAGGGATCCCCCTATAATTACATTTTAAGAGCAGAGGAAGCCTGGAGCTGAACCCGTCATTTAGTCGGCATTAAATAAACACAAGCCCCATCAGCGTCAGATATGCACTCACACATTTACACTGTAAATAATGTCTTTCATGACCAGGATCACAAAATCTGGGGTCAGGATCAGGGTATATGAAGAGGAGCCATGTTATTAAATGATATATCAAATATGGGCTAATCATTACAGGCACTGTGTTGTATCATCAGTCCATATTCATGCATTCTAAAAAAAATATGAAATCAGTCTTGCAAGTGTGACGCTATAAATAAAAGATGCAAATTATTCAGTATGGGGGAAGATCAGGAAGCAACATGTTGTTACTTGTTGAGCAGCAAAACACAACCCCATACCAGTAGACTGTGAATGATGGCACTGTCGTTATCTCATAACAAATACTGTCACACAAAGAGACCTTTGGATTTAAAGAAAATCCAGACTGAAGAAAAAAACAAAACAATGTTGCATTAACTGAAAATGGTAATGTGTTGATCAGAGCGAGGTTTCCAGACTAGTGAAATGTGATATCTAACACATGTCGTGGAACCGCTGTTCTTCTTCTGCCCTGGCTCGCCTTTGATGCCGTGCCAATGCCCTCAACTTTTAAGAAGCTATGAAGATACGCATCGCTGAGGGTTTAACACTGATTCAGTGACTATGTTGAATTTAAGATCAAACGCACAAAAAATCCTGAAATGAAACAACAATGCCAGATTCATTCCTGCTTTGATATCAGTGTAAAAACTGAATTCATTTTGAAGTTTTTTTTAAAAAGCAAAGAGCGTTTTTTTGGGTTTTTTTGCAGTGACAGACACCATTATATACATATCATCATTAGCCACTATTTGATCTGATTTACTGTTTAACTCTTAAATATTAAATTTAAGGTTACAATCATGCCATAAACACTATTTTCTGGACATTTGTATGGCTAGTGAACTAAACTAAAATATTCCAATTAAAGCTCATTTGTGATAACCTTTTTTATTATATATGTTCCCAAATTAATTAAAGCTGAATCACACAAAAAATATAACAGCTCTGTCTCTCTCCTCATGTAGCACATTATGTTTGTGGATGAGCGGCGCAAAATGCGCTTTGACACTGCAAAGAATCTTAAATCACAAGATCTGCAGAGGAAACTGAAAACTATAAAAGGGTATGACCTTAAAAAAATATTTCTCACCTACTTGCATGATCAAAAATCATTTCTTGCTTATGGGTGCCGCTGGACAAATCTGCCAACTGTGGAAAAAAAACAAGAGTTTTAAAAATACATAATATTTGCTATATACAGTGGGTTATTCTAGCATCCTGATAATCTAACGAGAAGTGACATTAACAACAAGTACATTTGGACTTGTTTTCAGTTTTTCCGACCACTAATGTGCCTCCAGAGATCCCAAGCTTAGGGTCTCAACTGTGCAACGCACCAAATATTTAGAGTAATACATGGTTACTGTGCTATCTCTGAAACTACAAGCTGTCACTCTGTGCCCTGGAGCTAATTAAAAAGGCCCTGGTGCTTTATTTGTTTGCGCACACTGGAACAGTCAGGCATGGGGGCATGACATGCAATCCATCCCTCTTTAAATCACTCCCCTGCACCAAAACGCTGACACCACCACAAGACTCCTGACACAACATTTGCAGAGTTCTGTACATGGCTGAAGCACAGGGTAAAAATATATATACATACAATGATGCAGGTGATTTATGGGCATGTAGCAGCATACAAAGTCTGATTATATAATCAACTTACTTGACTTTTGCCTATGGTTTGAAGTGTTTTTTATGGCACACAGATTCATGCATTGCTTGTAATTTTCCCACAGTAAATACAGGAGAAATCTGCCTTGAACACATGCCATAAATCATAATCTAATGACTTACCGTATATTGTCCCAGGCCTGCATCCCATCACCCTCGAACCCGCTGTCCTCGTCCTCTCTTGCCTGCATTTCTTTTTTGTTTTGTGCAATGTGTGTTGCTGCCTTCCGAAATCTGACCGTCGAGAGAAGTGACACAAAGTTGGAGCTGGCAAGGAATAAAAGACACATACATTTTAATTGTGTTGCAGTGGACCCTGGGGCCACCAGCTGCTGCGGCCTCACGGCTCTCTGCTGCCACCTGTCTGTCTCAGGAGGGGCATGTGAGGAGCTGCAGTGTCTCTCCAGACTGAACTACACAATGTGCTGAGTAATGTTTGGGACCATGTTGTAGTAGGTTTATTTTTTTATCTTTTGGTCTCTAAAAAAAACATTTTTGCAGGTGATTGTTTCTTTATTAACATAATGGTGAAATATTAGTAGAAAGACTAAATATGAGAAAATAATGTCACGGCATGTCATTTATAATGCTGTATTACATGATATCTAACAATTGTCCTACATTTGATCAAATCGCTGTATAGTGTGAGTGTTTTATGGGGGGGAAACTCGTGCATGATTTGATAGCCCAACAGGAAGTTGTTGAAATACTAACATAAACAGCAATCGCACCATGTGTAAGCCAGTCAGCAGCTTTGTTTCAAAATATACCGCAATCAATTAGCAAATGGGTTTCCTTCCTAATGAACACACCGAATCAGAGCACCCCAGGAAACGTCTACAATCGACAGTTTGTTTTGTTACGTTGAGATTTGTAGTCTCAGCTTTTTCGATTTTTTGAAATTTTGAAATATGCTTGTTTATATTTGTTAATTCATCTGTTGTGTCTGAAACTTTTCATCATATTATCTTTACACCTTTACTAAGTTTCAGCTATATAACTCATTTATCTATTTTAAATAGATATTTTTCAGCCTCTGCAGCCTGTTGGGCTCAGATGTGCTCCAGCCTCACTCACACAGCTGTCCTGCAGGCTGCGAGCAGAACTCCATCACCTGCATCCAGCTGCAAATCACAAACAGATTGAAGTATTTTGCGCCAGGGGGATTTTTGCACAGTCAGGCGATCGCCTGCACGAATGATGAAGAAGCACATATCACATTTTTTTATTGCTCATCATAAAGGACATCTTGCAAACCTTTAATTCTGTGTGCCAGTGGGGGCTGATACAGTAGTAGCCAGAGGAATGCTGCCTGAGCATGTGACAACATTTCCCAGACCACCAATCATTGAAACCAGGCCAACGGAGCAACATATTGCACTGATTTAGTCGTTTGACAAATAGCTTTGGAATGAGCGTTCATGTCCAGTCATTTGTAAGCGGTTGCCATATAAGTATCGGATGAAAGAAAACACGGTTTCTCATTTGAAGAACGGGAAATGAGACAATGACAAGAGGCAAGCCTATCACATATTGAGATGATTGTGGTGCGAGTGGTGAGAAGCGCTGCGTGGAAGGTGTCCTTGTTCTGTCTCCACGCCGAGCTCCTTGTTGTGGTCGTCCCGTTCGCAAGATTTTCTGCAGCTCACGTTCCACATGTTTACTGGATTATCACGCCATATATCATTCAGCACATTCAGCCTGAAAGAATTTATTACTTATTTTCCCTATTTTCAACTCATATGTGAGGCCGTAGATTTGTTGCTTCTTGGAATGTGTGAACACGAGATTATGTCGAGCCTTCTGCTTCCTGGGCAATCACCATCAAACAGCCATATCGCACAGTCTGCCTTATCAAAACAAGAGTTCCCTTCAATTATTTTCCCTAAAGCTGGCAAACTCCACTGTGGAACTCCGGACAGTGAAAACAGCCTAGTTGAGAAAACAGGATTACTCGCTATGACAACACCTGGAAGTAGCACGTGAAAGCAGGGTAGAAAAATGATCCTGGTTAACTGCTGCACATAATGACATTGCTATATTTATATTTGCCTTTTGGCAAAGGACGGCTCCGCCATTCCACTGTAAACCACAGGCCGTTTTTTTTTTTTTTTTTTCTGAACCGGACCAATGTGTCTCTTAGCACAAGTGTTAAAGTGAAGTTTCCAAATACTAACAGGGTCAGTGGTGTCAAGTGATTTGGAGTGACTTGGCCTTCTCACTGTTTCTAATTGTTTGGAGGAGCTGTGCTGAGTATTACAGCATGTCAGTGCAATACTGTGGCCAAGAAAAGAAAGACGTGGAGGGTGAGGACAATCGAGAGGCTTTCATTGTGTAAGAGTCATGCTGATTAGTCCATGTGGAGGGTACATATTAAAATGAAAGTACATTCCTTGACTGCAGTCTTCATAAGTTACTCAAGTCACTCTGAGCTCACTGTTTACGTTTTGAAACACAAGCGCCAAACTATTGATTTAGATTGAATTATACTAAGTCTCACTGGTTTTTCCTGTTGCATGCACGGAGGTAAATTGTGAACTTGTTTTCAATGTGTGCACACAAAATGAAAATCAACAAACTCTGTAAATGTCTCTATAACACTGACTACTCCACGGGTTAAAGTTAAAATGCAGGGAAAATACAAAAAGACAGTGTCATCCTGTTTCCAGCGTTAAAGGCCTTAATGCATATTTACGTACATAATCTGTCTCCCTTGATTTTCTTTCTATACATTGTTTTCAAAAACTAACTCTCCGACTTCACTGCAAAAACTCCATGCACAATGCTGTTTCCTTGTCAGCAGAAGTTTCACGTTTCCGTAGTCTGGGCCTCTTCTGGCATCACTCTCATTTAGGCCGATATAATACAACGCTGCATTACAGCGTTTTCATGCAGGATTTTATCGAGTAAAGTGAGAAGCAGCTTAGATTTAAAGGGGTTATCGGGTCCTTAAAGATAAAAGTTGGGATTGTACATTAATTTGATTTGTAGCTGGATATCAAATGCTGAAAATACTCCAGCTGTCTTAATAAGGTTATACCCATGGAAAATTACTGCAGCATCACATGTTTCACCACGTTTTTTTTTTTTTCCTTTTAGAGGGACCTTCTTGATTTATTCATCACTCACAGCGTGGACTACTGATAATGTCTGTCTCTACCCTCCCAGGCCCTCGGGTCACATTCAGGTGGAGCTTCTGTTTGACGCCACAGGGCTCAACGGACCTCTTTTTTCCTCATCCCGGCGTGACCCGCGGGTCCCAGACAGTACGCCGGCCTCTGCACGGGAGCTTGATTTTGCTTTCGTGGAGGCCTTTCCGGTCCATCGCTGTACGCATTGTGCTACGAAAGATGGCAACTATCAAAAGGGAACGCCGAGCCAAAGGTGAGGAAGGGCAAAGAGATGTACAAACAAAGGGAGCGAACGAGAGATAAGGGGTCAGACAAAGAGATAGTGGGAACGGCGGAGTGAGAAACGTGTTATCGCCGAGCCTGTTCGTCACACACTCAGGTCAGGGGGCTGTGAGACATGAGTTGGCAGAGCTAAGAGCAGGGGCTGGTCTGAATGTGTGTGGGGCCATAGGAAGTGCTGTGTAGAGAAGATAACAATGTGTGAGTGCGTATGTGTACGTGTGTGCGTGTGTCTGTGTGTGTGTGGGTGTGTGTGTGTGTGTGTGTGTGTGTTTATGGTGGGGAGTGTGGGGGTGGTGGGCAACAGTGTCCTCAGCCCTGCCCTGCTTTCCTCTATTCACTACCCCGCATCCTGTCTGTGTGCTGCTCCTTAATGGCTTTTAATGAGCCACTGGTGAATCCCTCTCCTTCCTGCCTTCACACTACATGCCAGGAGAGAGCGAGAGAGAGAGAGAGAGAGAGAGAGAGAGGGAGAGAGAGAGACTGAGAGAGAGAGTAGGAAACAAAACCATGAGATTACAGCTGAAATATAATGGCATTTATAAAATTAAAAATATGTCATTTTCAACTTACAAAGTAATTATTGTCATTTTTATTTTTTTAATTTAATATTTTTAAGTCTGTGTTAATAAGCTCTTAATCAAAATGCAAGAAAAAATGTGTGTCATATTTATTTGAAAACAAAAAATCAGATGCAACCAGGTATATCTTGTCACCCTGTTAAAAAAAATTATAAAAAAATTATATAAAGTTATATTATATATATTAAAGTCACAGTACAAAAAAGTATACAAACAGATATGCGATGCGGGTTGAACACTGGTAAAGGCTCATTCACACAGGAAGGTAGGATACACTACCTGACGCTCCCTCATTTGCTGCTCTCTCATTGGCTGTCAGGGTTTCACAGCTCACAGAGTTGTGTCTGGTCACTGAGACAGTAGATGACAGGTGAGAGAGTCTCTCTGATCCCGCTGACTCGCTGTAATTGGGTTAAGAATGCTGGATTAGAGGCTCCTTTTGAAAAAGGGCTGAGGTCAGCTCTCCATCCTGCCTCATGCATAGCATGCATAATCACAGCCCCCTTAGTTACTGTTGCTATGTCTGTCGAGGTTATGCCTCCACACTGCATATTAATAGTTCACAATGATCCATGTGTGAGGTGTACCGTCTTTTTTTTATTTGACCACTTTTAAACCATTTCATCATACGTTTGTATAATGCAGCACTGTCTCTCTCTTGGAGACTTAGACCTGGTTATGGTCAAAACCATGATGGGAACTATCTGTCACTACCTGACCATCCACACTTTCCAACCAAATCAAGACCTTGTAGCGCAAATAGTGTTGTGTTGAATCTGCTGGACGTGCAGGTCCATTCCCCTGTGAAAGGAGGGAAATATAAATCCAGTCATTGAATCAATCTACCAGAGCAAACTGAGACCACAGTAACAGATGGATGACGGAATTTCATTAATTTTCTCCATTTATAAAACAAAACAAAATAATAATGTTGCCCTGATATTTCCCTTCAGTGTCTGACACCAGTCCGAGTATTTAGTTTTAGAAAACTATAATCTATAGGGGCAAAGAAAAGTATAGTACAGCAGAACAGGCTCCTGTACAGTTCAATGTTTACAATGCAACTGATTCAAGGAGCCCTATAGGCCCAACCCTCCTCATCATTAATAGTAATGATTTCAGGAACATCCACAATGCCCACATATGGACAACCACTAATAACCTGTGCTTTGCATTTACAAAAGGTCTTAAGTCATGTAAAGTACGCAAGTGACAGCAAATAAATATATTGCGCCGTTGTGCGACAGCACAACAAAATCCATCAGTGCAGCCGCTTCTTCCAGACTGCAAGCGCACTTGAGTAATAGAAGGAACAGTTGTCTTTTCATGCCTTACAAATCACCCGTCATTTGTGCGGGAAGAAGTGCAGCGGCGACAGCACCCAGCAGATGGTGGTTAGTTCAACATGAGTCATGATGGTCATGATCGAGATGATGATGACGACAATAATAGCTCCAGCAGCGGACAGGGACTACAGCTGCAGGTGGGGATACGAGGAGGAGGAAACGTGTGTGTGTGTGTGTGTGTGTGTGTGTGTGTGTGTGTGTGTGTGTGTCCATGCAAGCACCTGAGCGTCTTGGCAAAGCTCAGAGGAAGGGTCCCGGTCATCGGACATCCCTGCTGCAGGGCCCACTCCCTGGTGCAGACCCCCTAATCAGTGGGAACAAAGAGGGGGAGGGCGTGTAACAGCTCCAAAATAGCCTGTGGAGTAGGAGGAGTGGAAGGATGTAGGGACGCTGATGCAATGCCTTGTAGCACTGTATGTTGGTAATGGCCAAGCTCAACTGCATGTGCAGGAAGCCAAGGACAGAAACTGAAGAGGTACAAACGAGCAGAATGATTCACTGTTGTTTACCTTTGTGCGTTTGTCATTCGTTCGATTGTGTGCTTCCACGAGGGTATTTGTGTCTAAATGTGTGTGTGTCAGTGTGTGTGCACGTATGTGGTTGTGTGCGACCTCCTCAGCTGTTGGTTATGAAGTGACAGCCTGACAAACTGCGGCTCTAGTGGTTGCATCGACTTCCTGACCCCACAAGCCACAGTGTTTTCCCTGATTGACTTTTCCTCTTCAGACGCCACACAAGACGGTCAAAGAGTCCACACACACACACGCACACACACACACATTGCCTGGATCGTGAAAGCGACAGCACCCAGCAGATGGTGGCGACAAGTTTTTTGCTAACGTGCAAACTTCCCTCTCAGTCACTCCAAGATGTTTGGTATTAGATGGCTCTATTTCACGATAAGTCCCTGTCCATATGGAGAAAGGCCCATCAAAAGCAGGAGATGATAAAGTGGACAATAAGCGGGGGCCACTAGTTCCCCGTCCTCTGGGGGCCACAGATTAGGCCTCCTGCACTTCCTTTGGAAAACAGGCACCGGACCCAAAGGAAGCTCCTGTCAGCTGTGCTCCCTCACCTCCCTGGCCTCTCCTGCTCTAATTCCTACTCCCTTTCTCTACCACTGTCTATCTGTCTCTCCTGCTCTGAGTCTCTCTGTCTCAAAGATGAAACACAGGCCTCTCCACAACTTGCCACTGTCAACCACCCGGATACCACAGGCCAGCCCTCATCAGGCTACTGCAGCACGTCACACCTAGACTTTTTTGTTTTTTTTATGGCCATAGGCCAAGTGCTTACTGAGTTTTGATATACTGAGTTTTGAGATATATATATGTGTGTGTGTGTGTGTGTGTGTGTGTGTAGCCATCATCAGCACATTATTGTGTACCACACAGTGTGTGTAATGCGTGTGAGAGGGGAGGTGTGATTATATAGGAACACAAATCTGTGAATAGAAAGCAACGCTCCTGCTGAGAATATACTGTGTTTTAATGCCTGGGCAGGACGGACAGGCAGTGGAAGGAGGAGAGAGGGTCAGGTGGTCAGAGGTGATTGAGTTTGGACACTCCCTCAGCTCCAGAGGGACAGAGAGTCCCAGGAGCTATGTCAATGTAACACTTAGAGGATAAAACAACAACAACATCAACAACAACAACAATACTACTACGACTACTACTACTACGATAATGATAATGATAATGATAATGATAATGATAATGATAATGATAATGATAATGATAATGATAATGAAAATGATAATGATAATGCATATCAGATTTGATCAAATAGTTCTCACCAAATAAAATGCTGGGATCTTTAAATATGGTAACAGTTACAGATCAGATGGGACAGACCATCATATCTGATATCGGAATAATGAGGTTTAGATAACATGGCCTTGTTTACAAGCTATAATTTACACGACGTCATAATAAGACAACGGGTCTTAGCTACATAAACCTGTGATGTACGAAACCATAGGTTTCCCCCCACATGTGGAATTAAATCTACATTTTGTTGAATGGTCATGAACAGCCTCCCACTGAACCATACGACTCCACTTGAGGCCATATCCTGTCTGCTGCATGCGTTATTGCCAAAAGTCATGCTCGAGTCACAGATCCAAATGATTGACATGTTTAGCGTCACGTGTGTGGTTATTACTCTGCCCAGAGGTTTCGTTCTGCTCTTTTTTGGACATGACAGGCATTTCAGCAGACTGCTGCACTGTCGCTTCTATTTCCAGCAGTGCCGCCACAGGCAATTTGGATCTCCTGCTGGCCAAGAGTGTGTGCTCGGTGTGGGCGCGCATGGAAAGCGTCAGTAGGTAACTCAGTCAGGCTTCCCTGCAGGCCCAGTGGCCACTGATGGCTGGCGCACAGTGCCTTCTTCACCGCAAACACCGCCACAGGTAATGTTTTCCTGACGCTCCGCCAGTGTTTTAAGAATTTCCATGCACATGAGGAAAAAGACGGAGGCCTGACTGGTGAAATACAAGCAGCCTTTTCAGCCAGGAGTGGCAGTAATGTAGTCCTCCCTTACAGACTCCAGCTCTCCTGTCCTGAAACCAAAGAGGTGAGAGGATTAGGGCTCGCCACAACACTGAACGCTGTTTGATTCAATCGAGAATGGTAAGAAACAGACCCGGACAAGTCTGACCCAAACCTCCTGGTTCTGACCTTACCTGTGTTCAGGGCTGAGTGTGTGTGTGTGTGTGTGTGTGTGCTGAGAGGTAGAGGACAGGTCGATCGCGACGCTGATTTCATCATGTTTTCCTCCCGACAAACTTGACAAATTCGCCGGAAACCCCCATCATTTGTAATCACCGCGCAGCTCTGATGAGATTAAAGGTGAAACACTGGGCCTTTCAGAGAAGCGCTTACTTAATGTCTGCACGCTGCTCAAACAGCTCAGTGTGAACGCGTGCTGAACGTGAGTCATTCGAAATGTGAGGGAAAAGGTTTTTACAGCTTAATGTGTCACTGCAGTAAATTTTATGCCCTTAATTTAAAAACCGTGTTATTAAAAACATTCCCCGCTAATTCCTTTACGTCCACTGAACACTCCTCTTACACTGATTTTCAGCGAGCGACGAAATGAATGACAGCTAACAGTGGCGGCTACACGTAAACATTTTTAGAGAAAGCGCTCGCTTCCTGACTAAGATGTGCCTCCTTATCATTTCTTCCATTTTATTTGAGCCAAAAGCCAGACCTCAGCCAGACACCAATACACCCTGTCCCTGGAGGCAGGTTCAGTGATTTGACAGGGTCTGGGCCTCAGTCTGGTCGGAGCGGAGTGAGCTGCAGAGGAGCGATGTGTGATAAATAGGTCTTATCTGGAGGTTGTGGCGTTGGGAAGCTGACTCTGTTTCCCCTCGATTACATTAACAGGCAGGAAAATGCGACGCGGGGGGAATGGCTGGAATTTCATGCGGCGAGGGGCACACGCACGTTTTCACTTGTTTTTACCAAATGATAACGAGAGCGGGAGCAGGCATCACGGAGGTGTGCTGCACGGCGGACATGAGCACCGTCTCGACTTCAGTGGTTCTAGCTGGCAATGACATTGACAATGCATTGACTTATTGCATTGTTGAAAATGGTGATCTCGTTCCATCTTATTCCAAAGGTGATGCAAACGGCTGTAGGCTGTGATCTAAGGTAAACAAAGCTGCAGTCATGCACCTGCAAAATGTCCATGAGAGAAACTGTGTGAAGCTGCAACCATCAGTTAGAAGACACAAATCAACGAGCATGAAAGTTCAGATCTTTAGTGAAGTTTAATAACGTATTCTCATTTCAAGGTGCAAAAACAACTTTATCATCAGGGGGGTTCTAGGCCTAGTTGTTGATGCAGATGATTTCCCACAAAGCATTAGTAGGTTGGAAACATAAATAAAAAGAAAATACTGTTTGCCCCATCGCAACGTTTTATTGCCTCTCTCTGGGAAGAACTAACATTGTTTCAAGATTTCGGCACAGATAGAAACAGCACTGCGATAGAGCATGATATTGAGGAAGAGGGAGAAAAAGGAAGAGAGAGCGATTGTGATAAGGAGCAGGCAGCAGCCCAGACAAACATGGTGTGGCCCTTCCTTACTGACATCCTGAGGAGGAAGCTGCGGTGCTCTGGCCCCTCTGCTCCAGTCCCCTTCAGAGACCAGCTTCTCCAGCGGGTCATCGGAGTGAGTCAGGATCAACTCTTATTAACACTTTCCCTTCCTTTCCGTCCTCTCTCTCACTGACTCAACCATCACGTGAACGAGTACGTGCCATTCTCGTTCTTGTCTTTGTGTTGTCATCACACACAACTAGCTTTTTTTTTTCATTCTCCCACCATTGTCTATTTCTACAATCTATCTCCCCGTTTCCATTAACTTCCTCTCCGTCCTTTCCTTTCCA
Organism: Trinectes maculatus; assembly: GCA_016785345.1. Classification (NCBI taxonomy): domain Eukaryota; kingdom Metazoa; phylum Chordata; class Actinopteri; order Pleuronectiformes; family Achiridae; genus Trinectes; species Trinectes maculatus. The sequence continues at coordinate 55,871 of JAFBJQ010000487.1, read as the reverse complement.
CTCTCCGCTCCACTTATTTTCCACACCTGCGTGTCACGGCTCTGAGTGTCCGTCTCATACCAAATAACTGCAGAGATCCTCCAGAAGCAAAGGGGAAATTCAACCCCCGGCTCCATAAATCACCATCTAGACGGTCGAGCTAATTGCTGCTCAAAGGGCTCCTAACGAAGCTCTAATTGAATAAGGTGTCTGGTGCATTTGAGCAGCGCTGCAGGCTGAACTCTGGAAAGGATATCTTGCAGCATGCGCGTTTAAGTGAGACAGGCCCAGAGGCGCAGAGGTAAATGGCTCAGTTTAGCATTACAGCGGTGGCTCCCTGCGGGTCTGTCCTCCGCTGCAGCAGCAACCTGAGGAATCGCAGGCACTCGGAGGAGAGGCCGAGAAATCAGGAGTGAGACCAGAGGAGAAGCAGGTTGTGCCAGTAAAGTATGTAGATAGTGAGCATTTTACACACACAGGAACGCAAGCTCATTTTTACTGCACAATACCTTTATCGCGTGTCGACCACAAAAAGGGTTGACAGATTTGTTTTGGTCAAAGTCAAAATATAAAACAAAAACAAGGAGTAGGCGACTTAAAAAAAAACCTATGTTGGTTGTGTACGACTGTCATGTGTTGTTATTCCATTTTGTTCTCACATCTCTTCATCCAGTGGGGTGGTTATCTGCGCTCTGCATGCCTGTCCAGCGCAGCAGGGGTCCCCCGGGAGAACAAACCCAGAGTGGTGGGTATAAAGCAGTCCCACAATCCCCGTCTCCCTCCCCCTCCCCTCTGCTACTCTGTCTGCCTTCTCTCGTCCCGGCCTATATGCCCCGCCAGTTTGCCTTCTGACCCGGTCGCTGATAAGACCAGGGGCCCTGCGGTGCCCAGCCCCCGGTGCCAGCACTTCCCCTTCATACAAAGTCAGTGGAGCTATGTCACAGATGGGATAGGTGATCAAAAACAGCAGCCCTGTTTTCGAAAAAAGAGCAGAACTATGAGACAATGGGGCTCCATGGCATGTTGCTATGGCCTTTTTTAACCCCGTTGACCCCGCTCCTTTCTCACCAGTCAGTCAGAATTAACGTATCTCAACAAATATTAAAAATATATCAGTGAAAATGTTCCTTCATGGTTCCCAGAGGATGAATCTGAAGCGACCCCCTGGCTTTCCCTCTGGAGCAACCATGAGATTGACCTCAGGGAACAAATACCGGAGGTCTTTCCATGAAATCTGCTTCACAAATGTAGGTCCACTGTGAAATTAATTTATTTTGATGTTTTATTAACTCAGGTCAAAGTTTTACTTCCTTGACTTTGTTTTACGGCCAAATAGCTGCAAAACTGCAGGCGTTTCCAGCGGCCTCATCTGGTGCTCATTTGCAAACGCGCATTTGCATACCAACAGGCCAAGTTATGACGGCAAACATCATCACTGCTTGACAAAACTGTCACCTTTAGCTTGCAAACCTGCTGACATTATCCTTCAGTGCAACAAAAGAAACATCATTGTGTCTCTTTCATTCACTCTTTACAATTAAGTCATGGGAAGACGACTCAGTAATTCGCACAGTTGCGTAAAATCTTTTTGGCTACAGGACAAAAACGATGCAAGGTGACACACACCCTGACACAAAGGTCCACAGATGCATGTTTATATATATGTGAATGTGTGTGTGTGAGTGTGTGTGTGTATGCCCTCACTCACTCAATCACTCAATAATTGACTCAGCATACACACGTGCACGCGCCATCTGGCGTGGCTGAATTTAGTCCCTTTTACTATTTGTCTGGACATATATAACAAGGCTCATCAATCTTCTTCACAGACTGTTCCGAGTTTGGATTAAAAACACCTGGGCCTGCGCAGGCTGACTCATGAGGTGGAAACATGCCGCTACTCAGTGAGAAGACGGGAGAGCAGTCAGTCTGACACAGCCTCAGACAGATAGAGACGGAGGCCTGGGCACAGCGCTGATCCCGGCTGGCACTGTGCTGCTGTGGGAGCTGTCACACGCAGTCACTGTTGCCAACAGAGGGCAACGTTTGTATATACCTTTAATAAGCAGAAAAATATATTTATACTGCTTAGGAAATACAAACTCCATGGACATTTTAACTTGATGCCTTTCCACAAACACAAACGTTCATGCAGCTAAGGATATACAAAGGTCCTCTTATTGATTTAAACACACAGTTTTCATCCCGTAATAAATTTTAGTTATTTGCACATTTTGGGTCTCGGTGCAACCCGTGTGGAGAAAAATGACCCAAAAAACACCAAGTGTTATTAAGACTGTGACTCACTTAATGACTGAATGAATCAAAATATTAAAAAGCCCCAGAAGCCAGCGGGAGGGATGTTGGCTTCCTTTGAGTTCTGTTTGCCTTCCTGAGCTGATATTGGTTCTCACAAAGATGAAGTCAACCACAAACAAGAAAAGGATGAAAGTGTGCCCATGTTATATATAATATAATTATATATATATATATATATATATATATGTCTGAGCAATATGAAAGTGTCACATAAAAATGATCACGAGTTGAGCTAATGCAGACAATACGATTGTCTGAGACAAAATTTAAAGCAGCACCTGCAAAGAAATGTGATAGAGACGTATTGAGTGTCATCGTGAGTCTGCATGTGCACATGCAGTCGTGTGTGTGTGTGTGTGTGTGTGTGTGTGTGTGTGTGTGTGTGTGTGTGTGTGTGTGTGTGTGTGTGTGTGTGTTTGTGAGGTTGAGAGAGGTGCTTTGACCCCGGTCAAGTCACTTGACTTCTCGGCACCTCTGCCTTCCCCAGCTGTATCAACACAGCCCTGCACTGCTTGGCCGGGCAGCGGGCCGGCTGTGTGTGTGAGGAGCCTGGCTTCAGCCATCACCCGGAGACTGACTGTGTTTGTGTGAGTTTGGGTGGAGGGGATAGAGGGTGGTGAAAAAGGACCTGCACCTCTCGACCACAACTCCAATCTATGGAATTCAAATCATTCCCTGCCACCACCACCACCCCCGCGTCCCCCCCACCAGCAACCATGCCCTGAGTAAACAAGCAGCTGGGGTCGAGGGCAAAGCAATCAGCACTACTGCGTGGGTCTTAATGGATTGCTGTGTTGCTGACAGGTGGCTCGAAGGCGCCTCAGAATCAATATCAAAAGAGGCCCCTTGTGTGACATGTTGTGATCTAACAATACAGCGAATGTTATATTGTTTTTTATGTCATTCATTAAAAAAGCTGGAGAAGTATAAAATGGTGCCACATAGGATTACAACATTTAATTAGTAGCAATTAGTTCATTTTTTTAGTAGGTTGGAAATAAAAGTCACTGGGTTACCGGCAAGGATAACAAGACACAACAAAGATCTTCTAACAATTTTTAAATTTTTTTGCAAAATTTTGTCATTTCTGTGATTAGTGACATTTGTGTCTCGTAATCAAGAGGATATATTTAGCTGAAAATCCTATGGGGAGGTCAGAGGTCAGGGTGGGAACGAACAACCTTTACACTCTTTTGAATGAAGAACTTGACGTTCTATTACAGGAGCAGTGAGCAACAGCAGGTCGCCCTGAGGTGATGGCAGAACATCGCCTCTGTACAGTTCACGCGCATATTAATCATCAACGTTTTGCGTCACCTCTGACAGGCGACGTGTTGCATAACTGTAATTTATACATGTGTAAGTTCAGGAGCAAAGGTGAAGCGTCGCATTGTTGAATATTATTAGCGTGACAGAAGACATGAAGCTAGTTTTTGTTCCATCGTTGGAATTTCTGTAGAAATTTAGCACTCGCATTTGAACTCGCAAACAAAGACGCGGGAAGAGTCCTCGTCTTAACCCACTGGGAATCTCGCTTCACTCCAGACTGGGACGGTAGGCGGAAGAGGATGTGGATATGGGTGGAGGGGGAGAGTGGAGGATGAGGACTCTGGAAGCGGCGTGTTTGTCTAGACATATAATAAGAACGCCAGAAATCTTTGGTAAATGTTATATCGCACCTTTGCCTGACAGGGAGGAAAGACACAGTATCTCAATGTCTCATGACATAAACTAAGGACAACTGGTTTGCTCCTCCGACTTTTGAAAAGGAACCCCACCAATAAGCACTCTGCCTGTACCTCACATGACCTCGGTGTCCACTAACCCCTAGATCTTCCCAACAGAATTAAGATTTAACATTCTCCGCTGCATGTCGAGATACGAGACACTGCTTTTCTTTGGGTAAAACAAAGTTCACACCACAGGAAGACTGCCTTTCTTTGCAGTCAGCTCTGCTCGAGCAGCTGCTAAAGACATGATGCATGTTTAATTTCTATCCACTGGGTCCCTTTTCAAAGGATTTAGGGATGTTGCATGCCCTCAGCAGTGACATTAAAAGAAAAAAAGTCTGCTACTTTACTAATCCTCTCTGAACCTCTAATATCATTACTGCGGTAAATTCATCTTGGGGGAGGAGGAATGAATGGGCCTCTTTGTTTTATTATTATTATTTCTGGCAAAGGGACCCACACATGTCTGTGCAGCACTGACCGAAGGTCTATACCCAGATGGTAATGGCGCTACAACTTATTGTACAACAAACACATCTTTCAGGCCTTCTAGCCAGCACAGGCCACAATATGGGCTGGGACAGCAGCCAAACAATGCATTACCTCTCACCGCCTAACCTCCACTGCATCCATCTCACATAGTTAGCCCTCCTCCGAACGGGAGCATCCCAATTCCGGGCTTGATTTACTGTCAGAGGGACTCTATGGGTTTCCTGCTCCAGAGTACACAAAAGGCACAGTAGGATACGACATGAGGACAAATATCCTTTGACACAATACTGCGCTATATATGGGAAAAGGGAACATTCAAATATCTATAATATATTGCTTAGCAAATTGTGCGTGCTTGCGATTGGATGACAAATGAGTATTTTGGGTTGTAAGGGCCGGTGGAGTCTTGGGTGCGTAGTTGTGCTTTTCTGCACAGTCTGTGTTCTGACAGCTGGCTGAGGGAAAAATTAACCTGGCAGAAACCTGCTCGCTGAAAAAAAAAAGCAGTCAATAACAGGAACTCAATCAAACTGCCCTCGTTTCCGGTAAGCTATGCACTCTGGACTGTGCGGTCTGACAGAGGCTGGCTCGCTGAGAGACGGCTTGGCTACAGGTCGGCCCCCACCGCAGCACAGTCAGCTCCCAGTTGGCTCCGTTGTACCACGCTCATTTGTACCTCATCTGAATGAGGTTTGGTCTCTCATTCAGGTGGGTTGAGAAACCGTGTGCCAAGCACTGCAGCCATTTGCCAAAGAAAGTACTGAGCTCTAGCCCCAAGTCGGGTTTAATGCAACATAGAGATTTGAGTTATCCTGAGCTTGTTTTTTTTTTTTTTAAAAATAGCGCTCAAAGTGGTTAAAAAAAGAAACAGTTTGGGGAAAAGCGACCCGCCATGTGATGTCAGGGAAACCAGCAAGGAGGATGACTCTCAAGTGGTCCTCCACCAAAGGAGCATTTTTTTTTGTCTGTCAGCTTGAATCCGCTGCAATTACAGTAGATTCCAATGGTAACACGTTTCACAGCTGAAAGAAAACATCCATAGAAACGTGTCAAACCGACCCTGCTACATAATCCCCTTTTTCCACTGTCAACGTGTAGGGTCAGTATTTTCCAAACTGCACCGCAGCGTTGCACTGAGCACAACGGATCCTGTCCTCAGCGCTTCCATGACCCAGTCGTTACTCTGAACTACTGTGTTCAGCTTACGTTTTACTTTATTTAGATGTAATATGTTAATATGTCTAATTACAGATGGCAGCGTGAGCATATGTATAAATATTTTAAACTTACTGTTAATATGATGCTGGATTATAAAATGCGTACGCTACAAATGCTACCTAATGTCACAGAGTGACAGCACTGTTGGCAGGGTGGGCCCTCCACATTTGGACTGCACGGCCCCCTGTCACCACCTCTAACGTGTTTAGTCTGAGTGTCAGTGTCTATCAGCTCACTGTAACAAAGACGTATTTCTCTGTTTTCTCCTGTAAACAAAAGAGGAGACGTCCAACGTGTTGTGGGGAATTTTTTGCCAGATTTTACCCATGATGAGAGCAGCTATGTGTGTGTGATGACACAGAATGAAGTTGGACTCACAGGTGAACATTTTACAAACTGTTTAATCCAGATGTTTCTACTGTTTCGTGGCTTCATGTCACCAGTCAGGTCCAGCATTCACAGCATCCTGACGTTTCTACTGATCCTCCATCACTGTTTTGCATTTGTTAGTTTGTTGGTTTGTTGGTTATATGTAGTGTTACTAGTTCTAGTCCAAAAAGTGAAGTGATTTAAGTGATCTTATATAAAACCCATTTTATGATGTTGAAAATTACTTACCTGTATTTGCCACAGCAAGAAAAAAAAGTATGTGCTAATATGGTGGTTGATACCAATCAATGACTTGTTTCATCTCTCTAGTAATGTTCATATCCTTTAAGCCTTAAAAATATTGATTCATTTGAATGTTCATTCAGAACCAGAAATCCAAAAGGTCACTGTTATTTCCTATTTATTTAATTGCAATATTAAGTGGATGTAGTGTTTGTATATGTGAATTTCATTAAATATTCTACTATTACCATTAAAACTAGGACTCCAAAGAAATATGTATATACAGGTTTTCACCTGATGTGGCTTTTTGTGTTTATTATGTTTGCATCAGCCAATGTCTCTTTATCAAGCTTCCAAAGTGGTCAATGCCAACATAGACGGTGTCATATAGGCGCCACCCTCTGGCAAGAGACCTCACCTACGCTTAGCAACATCTTCACATCATATTATATTTTCAGACTTTCACTTTTCCATATTGGAGATGATTCCTGCCTCTGCAGTCGATGATAAATACACAGAGTAGATGCAAGCGTCCACAATGGCCGGACGGCATCACCTCCAACATGCACACACGCACCACACACACACACACACACACATGCACACACAGACAGACTCTCTCAATCTGTTCATTTTCTCACACTCTTTCTTGCCCTACCATGTTTAAAGACTAATTGGCTTCAGACTAATTGAATAAGCAGCGACCCCGTGGACAGCCTCTCTGAGGGATTAGGATATGATCTCAAACCAGCACTCCTCTGAAGACAAACACAGCCAATTTAGAGCCATTTCATGCTCTGCGCTCTCGCACACAAGAGGCCGGCGTGGAGGCCACACACGCTGACACACACACACACACACACACACACACAAGAATAATAAATTCAAAATTCAAATCAAGCTTACTGCATACTTAGATTCTTGTAGTCTTTCTCCTATGACAAAAGTTGTTTTCATTTTTAACACATTATGTATATGTATTGTGTATATATATACATATATATATATATATATAGAGAGAGAGAGAGAGAGAGAGTATATCACATACACACACACACACCAATCAGGTGCATAACGTTATGCCTGATCGGCACTGACAGGTGAGCACTGAGTATCTCCTCGTCATGGCACCTGTTAGTGGGTGGGGTATATTAGGCAGCAAGCGAACATGTTGTCTCCAGTGTTGTTGTGTTGATTTGTTAGAAGGGACATGGGAAAGTTTAATGATCTGTGAGTGCTTGATAACTGGGTCAGAGCATATGTACACATATATGTAATATGTAGTTTGGATTTCTTGTTTTAAGTCACCTGGCAAAAGCTGTCACTCTGCTGCCTGTTCACCCAGGCTCTGTTTCAGCATGTTCATTTTCCCAATGCTGGTTGTAATGATGCTTGCTTCCATTACTTTCAATAAGGGGTTGAATTTACAGATAAGAATCCCTGGATAGAGCCATTTTAAATGAAGCAAAATCCTTGCAATGCAATAGAATAAAGTCTTGGGGTTTCTCCCTTTGCTCACATTTCTATTCTGTGGCCCTGAAAGTTCACAAAGCACTTTCTCAAAAACAAAACAAATGTGAATTTCTTTCTTTTCTTTTATCAGCGTTTCACTCTGACAATCCTCATTTCTGTCAGTGTTGTTTTTTTTTTACCTGCCTGATTAGACTCACATTCCCTTTCTTAAATGTCAAAATCATAAGCATCCGCATCACCTCAAACACAGTTTCTAAGGCCTCCAGGGTTCAGAGGAAGCAAATCAAACAGTGTGTGTTTTATTACATGCCTCGGTAATCCAGGAAAGGGGAAGCACATGTCCTGGTGAAATACGATCGAATTCAGATTATCTGTGGATATTTTGCCCCACTTTAACCCCTCACATAAAATGAATCATATAAAAGTCTCTCCTAATCCACTGTGCGTTATTTGTTATGCAGAGACCCGTTTTCTTCTTCATATTCTTCTTCTTCTTCTCCACGCGCAGCCAGTGCAGTAGTTTATGTCTGCCTTTCTTTTTCCAGCTGCCTGTTAGGATTGTGGCTTCCCCTGTGGCGAAGTATTTCTCCCCCTGGCAGAGGGAGAAGTATGCCATTAGTTCACCAGACCTGCCATCGCTGTCAAAATACAAGCGGTGAGTAGATCTATTAGATACCTATATTTCCTGGTGGAGCAGCCTCCTTCTCTGATGTTCCCCTTGGCACATTGAATGAAGACAAAACCCAGATGACTGGTTCTGAATCTGTGAAAACATGGACTAAGTACACTGCTTTGAATGTGGATTCTCAAAGAAAATAATGAAAAAGCCACTCGTGGAAAAAATGTTTCTCATAGGACAATTCAACAGAGAAGAGACAGTCTGCTGTCATGGTTCGCTATGATGCCAAATTTACACCATTTTTTTGATTATTATTATATAAATGAATTCCGCATTGTGTATAGAGAATTCATTTTATTTTTATCTCGCACTTACAATAAGGAAATATTTTCCTTTTTTCGGGAAAGTGCTCGCTGCAAAATCCCTCGCGTGATTTCACCTCATCTATCTTTATCATTCAAGTAAAAAAAAAAACCCCACTGGAAGCTATCTGTGCTTTTTAGCACTGGGGTTCATTCCCACAATGAAAAGAGTCCGATTGTGTAAGTAGCAGAGGGAATGGTGCAAAGAAAGATTTGTAATAAAAGCCTGCTCAGGTAAATCACTTTTCAAGCTGTCATCACCCGCAAGGGTAGTGTTATTGGAAACAGACGGTGTGTATAACATATGGATATTAGCTACTCATTCCATGGCCCTGTGTGACTTGGGCACCAGCGAATTCCACACTTCTTTGTGAATTATCTTTAAATCTTGTTTTGGCATTGTTTCAGACATCTTTTGTCTTTTTTTCCCCAACACTGTTGATTATTTCCTAGCTCAAACCTCTATGTGTAATTTTTAATATGCAACTTACACTGAAGTCACATTGACTGTGATTGTGGAAGAATTCAGATAATTTAGTGTGTTAAAAGTAACACACTGTAAAAAGTACTGCAAAGGTCATTTTGCTTGAGTAAAAGTACAGCGGTATTAGCAACATGTACCAAGTACCATAAATTAAACAAGTCCATGCAGAAAACTGGCCTTGAGACTGTTCTGGTATTCAATATCACATCATTGATTATTAATGCTATAATCAATATTAATAATAAAAAAACACTCTCAGAGATGGAAATCAATTTTGACATTTATTTGTATTGTTATTGTGTTTAAAGCTTTACTTACAGAAAATTAATGAGCTGGTAATTGACCCAGTTTGGGTCAAAGACCATTCAGATTGTGAACTGTCTGAATTGTTTTGGCTCAGTCTTAGATTTAGATACTTTTTATAGTTATACTTTTACACTAAAGAATTTATTGTATGGTAAGATGTTTTGGTCTGGCTTAGACACATCATTCCCAAGCTTGACCTCTTCCTAGAAATAAAGAGGTATAAAGTACAGACCCCAGGTTTGCTATGTTCCACTGTATAAACAAACCGTTTCGTACACTGTGGCTGGAATATCACAGATTAAACAAACCAAAAATTGTCTTCTCTCATCAAATAATCAAATCTAACGAAGTGGCTTCTGGTAAAAATGTCAAGTTTGTGCTCTCAGGGAAAATTAATTCAGCAGTTATTTGACTACCCACTCTGTCTGGCCAGAGCCTTATCCACTAAGCTGAGTCTCAGGGCGGTCCACTGTTTGTGTGAGCTCTGGATCTGCAGGCTTTACAGGCTTTCCTCTTCCCCAAGCAGGGCAGCGAGGCTGCTGACTCCACAATCTCATCCCTATATCCCTCTATCCTTCTTCCTCCATCCCTCCATCCCCCCCAGTGTCCTGTTTACTCTGTGCAGCCCTGCGGCTGTGCCACCTCGGAGACACTCCAGACCACCAAGGCCCTGGCGGCTGCCTCAGATTGGCCAGTGGCGGCCTTCGCCATGGGAACAACAGGGAGAGGTGCTGGACTAGGAGGGGGAGTGGTGCTGACAGTGGCTTAGTGGTGGGGATTTTCTATGCTGTGGAACCAGGCAGGAGGGTAAAGGTATGATTAAATGTGGCCAGTCCTTGACATTCAAAAATATATGGACGCTGTTGCATTGTGTGACCTCTTGTTGGGCTCCTTGTCTACGGCTGCAGATTTTTGTATTTTCATGCTTCCCATTGGCTGACAACCTTTTACAAAACCATGGAGCCATTCAGGAAAGACATGGGCACTGTGTATTTTACCAGGATGTTGCAACTGTCAGTTACACAGGCAACGAAAATGAAACAAATTCCTCTCGCAGATTATACTGAAACATTTTGTCTCAGCTGTGGTTGGCAGGAGCTTTTCATACCATCCTACTTAAATTTCCTCCACAACCCTGAATGTAATGGGAGATGTTATTTTTGACACTCCAAGAATCAGGAGGGGAGTTTCAAACTGGCTTAATAATGTTCTGGGAGGCTTTCCAAAGCTTTAGTCGCCCTCTGTTGGTTAAAGGCTGCACTGTTCTCCCTTCCTTGTCAGCAGTAATGTGGTGTGTTTGCACAGAACTACAGTCGACCACTAAGGCAACCGCAGCAAGCGCCATTATGACATCTATTTTTGCATGGGTGGTCCCCTTAACATTGTTGAACTCAGTGACAGCGAGCACTCGCGAATGTAAAAAGAAAGCGCTGCTCCGATTTTGGGCAGTAAATAAGAGTTCTGAGTTAGGTCAGTCTGTCAGCAGCCCGTCAAGGCAAACAGCACCGGCCAAGTGGCGCATGCTGCTATTGAAGGGTTTTCTCAAAACACTCCCTGGCTCCGCTTTGTTTTCTCTGCTAGAAGGCGGCCATTGTGAAACGATGATAGTAGAGGGGATATGTGCGACGCTTTGGAAGTTTTCAGTGTCTATGTTCTGGGGTGAGATAGATCTAGGCCGGGATAGAGAGCAACTGCTGGGGGGGAAAAAGGGCAGGGGGGGAGCGGAGCATACAGGTGTGTGTGTGTGTGTGTGTGTGTGCATTAGCCACAACATGGAACGAGTCTGCACTAATTTTCTGCTGAGTGCCTGGAAAGTCTGGATCCCGCTCGGAGGCAATCGGCGGCGTGTTTTCCCCATGCTGATGTGTGCTGATTTGACTTCTGCAGGTTGTAAGGGCCTCTGCTGCTCAGACTAGAGGAAGGGGCTCTGCTGAGGCAGCATATGAGGCAAAGAGCGGATGAACAAGCAAATAAAAATCAAATCTTGCACTTGTTTTTTCTTTTACGATATTCTTCGAAGACACCTGTGTTTCCCCAGTGAATCGAGATAAAAAGAGACGAGGCAATGAACCATCTCTGAGTTTCGACGTTCTTCCTACCAAGAAGGGAACTAAAACCAAACCTGCTCTCTTTTCATCTGAAAAAACTGTAACTGAAACAAAACCTGGAACCCTGGGGGCGAAGGGGGCATCGAGGGCCCCGACCCCGCAGTGTTTGTGTCAGGTCTTCAAGACTTTGACAGCCACAGGATATGTGTGGGCCATTGTTTGTCCCTCCATGTCTTACCTCAGTGCTACAACTTCCTCCTCTCCCACCAACTCCATGCCCACACACATACACCCCCGTATACAACTACATGCTCCATGCATATTTGCAAAGTTGCATTTTGGTCCAAAAAATTGTATTTATTTTAGCTTTTATTTTGTTTTTATTATTATTATTAATCAATAAATCCATTTTGTCAAAATGAATATTTTTCTCCTTTTATGTTGCGTTTAAAATGTATTTGTTATGCACGATTAATTAGCATATGTTGCTATGATCCCTTTACCTTCATTCTATACGGCAACCAATAGACATTGTAAACATGCACAGAAACATTTTTTTTTCAAATAGCCTTTTTTTTAAATCTATTGAATATCAGGGAACTGGACCACTCCTCTGATAATATCGATAATGTGTTCTGCATTTCACGTTTAAAACATCGACCTGATATTGTTTCCCAGCTGCAGTAAATCACCAGACTCTACCGGTAAGCGCATGAACATCATCCAAAAACGCCGCTGAATAGACACAGACGCAGTAAATCTTTTTCGCCTGCGCTGCCCGCCACACAACACATAAAATGTCTCCCTCAAAATGGGCTCTTTGTGTGGTCATGTGAATATGGCCCGAAGAATGAACCGCAGCGCTGTGACTCTTTTTCCTGTTTCCCCTGTCTAAAAGCAGACTGGACTGAAATTAAGGCCGACCAGGGAATGCCAAACCAAGAATACCGAGAGCAAACCAGGCAATGAATGCTTAGCTTAAACATGGTCAGGTATCAGTGACATCGGCCGCTACCATCCACGCTCCCACCTTTCTGGGGTCGCTTGTTTTATGTTTCTCGACAGTGATCTCAATATGCCACCTGGCTCCTGTGGTTCTATCCTGCGCCTCAAAACAAGCCGTCTTTCAAACGTTGTACTCATGTTATAGTCCACATCTCAACAAGATTCACACTGCCGCTGATGCCATTTTAACTCCTCTCATCTTCTGCTTCACCTCAGTCCGACCTTATCTCTCACTTTTTCGCGGTTGTGTCATCTGGAGAATCCTCCTCTTCTTATCCATCGTGGGAAACATGTCTCATTGTAACAGTAGTGGCAGCGCAGGTTGCTATGTGGTTGCCCTGTCCCGTGTTTTTGTTGGCCGCCTGTGCTGTTTTTTGGGACTGAGACAGAGAACAGGCAAAGGGTCTTTCCCCCTCAGTGCGTCCCTGCTGCAGAGAGACCAGCGCTCGGCTCATCGATCACTGTGCAACAGGAGGGAGGACAGACGCCGTGGGTGGGATACGAGACCGAAACCGAGACATGTCATTCGGACATGTATGAAACTATTCATGTATTTACCTTTCTTTAACAAAAAGAATGAAAGTTGAGCGAGGGCATGTGTGCATGTTTGTGTGTGTGTATGTGTGTGTGTGTGTGTAGGTGTGGGTGCAAGTGAGTTTGTCGGAGTAGATAGAGGGGCTGTGATAAAATATGACAGGGGGATGCTCTGAGATGTGATAAAACATGCTCGCGAGCAGCATGCACGGCCGCAGCTGAGCACAAGCTTGTGTTAACACACTAACCTCAGTCGCAGAGAACATGCTCCTTTGGCCTGTTTGAACAAGACGCTTGGCTCCATTTATTTCCCTCAGCAATGACTCCTCAGCAAGAGCTGCAGCATAAAAGAGCGAGGCGCACATGCACATGGAGGCCTGATGGATTATGGCTCTCTTGGCCACTGGGGCCTCTCAGCGGGGCTGGCAGACTGAACAGAGACCCCGTGCAGGCTACGGGGTGAGCCAGAGGGACGAGTAAATACAAAGCTGATGGAATGGGCCCCAGTGTGAGACCGCCTGACCAGCGGTAGGGCCCAAACTGGAGATGATATGGAGCCAAGCATATGACCCGACAACGGGGAACCTCCAAGATCATTAAAGGCTTCGCCGTGGCCATTTGATCAGTGTTGAAACCACCGACTGTAAACACTGGACACAGCAAGCTGCTGTGTTTCCCCCCACGCCTGTAAATCAATCTGTGTGAGGGTGGATGATGGCTATTTTCATTTTTTAAAAAAGAAGTCATGTTGGACTGTGAATGAAAAAACGTTCCGCGCAGTAAACCCAATGGAGCGTGAATGGGCTGATCGCATAATTGTTTATCTACATCAAGCTCTCAAAATAATTACTGAGCAGATGTGACGAATTTCACACATCATATAACATCATGAAATACGACAGGCTTTTGCCGAGGCGTAATAGCGGTTAAAGCCTGCAATAAGTGGGGGCAGCGGACAAACAGGTAGGGGACCTTCGGGGTCAATGACCCCTCCTCTGCTTTTAGCTCTAGTTTGGTCTCCACCACCTGCTGAAGAAAATCTGGGGGCTACAGAGTCAGTCGATCATCGACAGGCTACAGGTTCATGTGATCCACAGGTGTTGTGTAACTTTTGCTTTAATTTCCCCACGTTAATTGAACAATGTCAAACACAAGGAAAAGAAAACAACCTCGTCAGCGATTTCGAGGTTTGAGATACTGCTGCTAGGAAAAACCATAAAGGCCTAACTCGACATTGTGTTCTTATTGCCGGCGGTGCCTCAGCGGTGTTAAAACCAGATCACTCACTCAGCATGTTCCCACCGCTGGATGTGACGACACGTGTTCTGCCATTAACTGAACATAAACGTGCCCCCACCACCAAGACCACCCCTCCCCCCTCCCTCGCAAATCAGAACCACCTGCACCCAGGCCCTGAGAAGTGGCTGGTCCTCTCTTCAGACCTCCTTGGAGAGAGGGAGAACAAGACTTGTTTGGACAAATGTCCAGGCCAGCTCCGGGGCTCCTACATGAAGCAAGGAGTGGAGCAGGGAATCTTAGCCTTCACACAGCCTCCTATAACCCTGGGCCTCGTCTCCTCCCTCCTGAGCGGAGCCCAGTATTTTTTAATTACGTAGAGGAAACTCCTGTTACAAAGGACACTTTCTTAGTCAATCTGCAGGGAGGCTGCGAGGAGTTCTGGGGTCACCCTTCCCCTTTTTTCCTCCATCTGTCCTGTGCGTGGGTGGTAGACGTATCGGCTAACAAACTGGAGTACGTGCCACCCAGAGATTCGGGTCACCGGTCATGGCGTACCTTCTCAGAGCCAAGATGGCACCTGGCACCAACACCGGCACCAGCCACCTCCAGCATCCCTGACACCAAACAAATTCATCAGCAACCACAGTCTATATATATGGTGCATTATAATACTTGTCAGTATTTATACAAGCAATTTTATATAATAAGACAAAGACGTTGACGTGTCAGTGAGCTTTTTTCACCCTCAGCTTTTTTGCTGCGGTGGTCTGTAACTGACAAGAACTCAGGCGCTATTTGTTATCGTTAGGCCCAATAAGTCCATCTGGTTTTGGTTTGGCTCAAGATCGCCCCTGGAGATGTGGATGGAGGGGACTTAGGGTGAGGTGGTGGAGGGGCAGTTCTGAGAGGCGATTTTTTTCCTTCTTCTTCTTCTTCTCCTAAATTGAATTTCTCACCATTTCAGCCTGGGCCTGGGACCAGGGATAGAGCGAGAGCTTGTGCTCGGCTTCCAACCCTCAGGCTCCTGAAAGAAAGAGTAAGTCAGAGGAGAGAAAAAAAATTCTTTGGAAGAAATCAGTATCACCTGTTTTGCCAAACGACTCGCATGTTCGTAGTAACGGCTATTAAGTGACTCAGATTCTCTCGACCTGTGTTTGCAACCGAGGAATGTGTGAACTCTCCCTGAACCGTCCCTGACATGAAACCTTTTGTGTCTGATGAAATGATGTGTGAAAATAAACAAATAGTAGACTAAACAAAGCTGCCAGTCCTTGGTAGATACTCAGGATGGAAAGTATTTAAAATGCATGTGTAGGGCGGTTGTATTTAAATGGAGAAATGCTAACAAATTGTTGATAAATGAATTCAGACCAAACCAAAAACATTATTTATTGCAAAGGTCCATATAGTGTTGATGGTTATGAACGTACCATCATACAGTTATACAGGAAATAAGTTACATTGTGATTGGATACTGTTTGTTTGCATGCATATATTTATGCATATATGTATATAGACGTCTGTCTTTGTGAAGCAAGAGTATTTCTTTAGGTGGTATATAAATTAAATAAACTTTAGGCTTGCAAAAAGCATACTGAACACATTCAATCTTTGTTTTATGATGTATGCATTTATGTTATGTTTTGTTTTGAATAAGATTTGATGTCTGGTGTTTTGTAAATATCCATGTTCCTGTAAAAAATACTGTACAAAGTCATCAAATCTAGCTAGATAGCTGCTCCCCTAGATCTGTGTACTGTGTATTTATTTACACCCACAGTAAATACGGTGTTAGGGTTGGTTTTTAGAGTCATCATTTACAATTATGTCACATACAGCTTGCCAGCTGCCATATATATATATATATATATATACACTTTTCAGTTTAGCTGCACATCTCTCCGTTTTGTCCACAAAAAGCTGGAGTCTATTTCAGGTTTTATACAGAATGAAGACACTTTGTCTCTCGCGTTCAACTCTTTTGTCACTGTCTAGTGCATGCAACATAAATCAGAGTGGAAGAAATATGAAAATAACCGTAAACTGTGAATTATTTTGTCAACCCTGACAATTTTATGGCCATGACAGTCTCAAACTACTGGATGTAAAAGTGGTCAACTACTGGGTTTCCATGCTTTCTGGTGGTACAGTTTGCTTTTCTGGTATTTCTGTACAATTGAACTTACTTTTCCCATGATACTCCCCCAGCACGTATCCCTGACCAACCCTGTGGGTTCTGTGAAATAAGACGTTACTGTCAGTGAAAGCTGAAAGATAAGATATACTTTGTGGAAATGTAGCTTGAAATGTACACATCCTACCAGACTCAGATTTGCTTCCTCTATTTCGTCCATTTAAATTGCTATTTTGTTCTCCAAATTTTCATCATCACCACCATCATCATCATCATCATCATCATCATCATCCTCATCATCATCATCATAATCACCAAATAATGATGATCAAATAATGTATATATAATAATGTATAATAATAAAATAAAAATAAATGAATTATTATTCTAAGTTGTGACAGGGCATTTATTAACATTTTTTCTGGGCAAAGGCTGTAGTCCAATTATCAACTTCTACTACTAACTACATATCAAATACATACATACCAAAAGCATCACATTCCTTTACTTATAGAAGTAATCTGAGTTTAGTACAGTGGCGGACAAACTCTCCAACGTCAAGGTTTTTGTTTTTGTTAACTCATTTTCTTAACTTTAAATTCATAAATGTTTTGAATTTAAAGTTAAGGTTGTGTTTCTTTTACAGTTTTGCATTCTCTTAGCAATTAAGTTTAAATGAACCTTGACAAACACAGAATAAAAAACAAACAAACTCCGGTGACACAAGTTCAGTTTACTGGTGTACACACTTCACAAATACATGCTGAAGTTTAGATTGTTAACAGTGAGGACGTCAATATCAATATCATTATCACTCTGTGTTCAACAACAATTAACGTAACATTGATCATCACATTCAATCAAATAAATGTAGTTCTAACAATAGTTTATGCACTTCAGCAACATTAGGTAGGTAGTGTATTACTTTCAGTTAGTGAGCCTTCACAGAAGGTGTGCTTAAAGATACATTTGTATACATTTGTAATGTTTAAAAGCATCTACAGTGGCGTGGATATGCAGACAGGACATGCTACAGTGCAGCTAAAAACATACAGTACAATATAAAGAACAAATATTTAAAAGTTTTTCAATACCACACTGTTTCTGTCAGGTTTAAGCTGTGATGGCTGCTAACACAAACAAATAATGACATGCAACAAAGAATGAAAACAATGCACTCAGCTGATAAGACATAAGACATGTGTCGGTGAAAGGTATTTTCATATTCAACCACATGGGCCTCTCCAGTGTAACTACAGTAGATTACGGAGTGATACACAATATATTTAAATAAATAACAGTATAAAGTGCACATACTACAGCTCGTGACACGAACCACACAAACTCCATTTTGTCCTTACATACTACACACGTCCCCTATAAGGTATGACAAAATGTGGATTTAAATCTACAGTTTCTATTTACAGTCCAAAAGGATTGGCATCACAGATTAATCCAGACACATCATTTCAATCATGCTGTAGCCTTAAAGAAGAAGCAGTTGAGGTATGTTTCTACAGTGTGTTAGTTCTTAACTACAGTATCAGCAGGATGTGAAAACAGCAGCAAACAATGACAGCACAGTGTATTTCATTTTAACTCATGTGGATGATTTGATATTTGATAATATATAGTACAATGTGCATTTATAATAATAACAATAACATTATTATTATTAATAATAGTTATTGTTACTATTATTAGTAGTAGTAGTAGTGTTATTGCATGGAAACTTAATGTTCTTTTACAATTGTTGTATCTCAAGGATAACACTACTGAGGCTTAGATTATTATTGGAAAAGTGTTACAGTACAATCAACAAGTAATTCATTTTTCTTTATAATCTCTTGTGTATTGCTTTGGTATTTTGCTTATATTAACACAACACAGCGCTCCAGTTCCAGTGACTGAAATGTGAGTAATATACATGGACAGGAGGGTTGGTCCAGGTGGCCACAGCTGGAGGTGTCACATCAATGCACAGCCCTAAAAAAGGGAATTATTGTGTCTTTAACAGGGAGATACTGAATGTCTTATGTTTGCTCTGCACATAATTTGAGACATGCTTCCCCCTTGTGGATGTTTTGAAGGTACTCCTGTAAAGGGATGACTGAAATATTTAATGTAACGACTTGTTTAAGCAAAATGAGACCAAAAAAAACAACAACAAAGAACTAAAAGTCAAACAACAGACCAACCTCAGCTGTCAGGTGAGGGCACACATGATGATCTCCGCGATCTGCACATAGTTTTCTGTGAAACAGAAAGCGTCAACAATAAGATTGCAAAAAAAAAATGCTTAACTTAAAAAATGACCATCATGTATTCTGTATTTACTATTATTTATTGTTTTTTTGTTTACTATAGTAATACTACGACATAAACAAATTACACATTCTGACTTTAGCCTCCCTAAACTCAATTTTGCAATAAAATAAAAAAATATAAAGCGCATTCCTTTATGGTAACTGTTTTTGATACGTGCAGTACTGTGTGTATTCTACCTTCGTATAAAGGCGATGATGAAGCGCTGAGTCAGAAATCCAAGGATGCCTTAAGGCCTCATTTGCCCCCATCCTCCAACTGATGAGACAACACATTACTCAGTGCATCGACTGTATTTCAGTTTAAGACACAGAGAGACACAGACATAAGATGGATACCTTTTATTTACAATAAGGAGCCTAGAGATGAAATCTTTGGCCTCGTCAGACGTATCTACAAACTCAGGTTCGTCAAGGTTCCACCGACAGGACAAGATGTTATTCAGAGTCTCATTGTCATCATCACCCAGGAAGGGACAGAGACCACTCAGGCTAACAAGAAGAGACGTAAAGTCATTACTATTGGTCTGTCGACATGTGCATGCATGTGTTCGACTGTTTACTTACAGCATGTAGGCGATGACACCAAGGCTCCACATGTCCGTGTTGAATGACACAAAGTCATAGTTGATGACTTCAGGAGCGAGAAACTCCGGAGTGCCAAAGTTCACTCTCAGCTTCTCCCTCGGTTTATACCTATGTGGGGATAAATGTAAAAAGTCACGTCAATGATATTCTATATCATAGTAGAATAGTAATGTTAGAAAATAAAATAATCAATACTTACAGTCTGGCGAGGCCAAAGTCAATGATTTTAACCTTATATGTGACTCTGCTCACGCACAGGATATTTTCAGGCTGAAATGTTTAACAAAACAGGGATATTAACTGAGCAGCTTTAATCAAACTGCAGCAAATGGATGAATTATGATTTTTAAAATGCCATATAATTAATAAATGGCTTTGTTACCTTTAGGTCCAGGTGCAGGACGTTCATTTTGTGCATGTGCTGCAGGCCCTCACAGATCTGCCTGATGAACACCACAGTGTCCAGCTCCATTAAAGTGTAGTTCTCATCGATGATCCTGTCAAACAGCTCCCCTCCACTAACACTACGATGAATGACAAATACATACGCACAGCAATCAAACACCTCTAATTTAAAGCCTTTTTAAATATAACATTTCATTGCAGCAAAATTGACAAATGCACCAAAACTATTAAGCAGAGATTTCTTATGCAAACATAGTTAATAATGAAAAATATTGTTAACAGAATTTATACTAGGAATTATGGGTGGTCACATATTTAATACAGTTAAAAGGATAATAATTTGCAATAAAGCAATCTATATGTTGTTTTGATAGAAAATGTCACATGTGCTGGAAATATAAAAGAAGGAGCATACTATTCAAGTACAAGGATGATGTCATTCCTTGACTCATAAGCTGCATAGAGCTGGATCAGGTTGGCATGGTCCAGATTATTCATGACCTGGATCTCATTCTTCACCACGTCCTACCAAGAACACAGGCGCAGACAGACAGGCAGACAGACAGACGCAGAAGCAGGCAATCAGACACAAATGCAGACAACATGGACACACAGATACAGAGAAAGCACACGCACACACACACACGATGATAGGTGTCAGCTGTTCTCTGCTATGAGACAAAGCATCTTCTCTTCTAGGTCAAACATTTCTCACCTAAGTGAGAAGTATTCCCTTCGCTTCTGTTCTAGTGCGGCCTTGTAGTGTACTAGTATGTACCAAACATTGCTGCTGAGCCCATGTCCTGCTTTTTATAACATGTGGCGTGACTCTAAATGTAGTTATCAAAATAATTCATCATTCAGTGACAGTGTGGTGTACGTCTGGTGCTGTACCTTCTCTTTCTGACTCCTGGCTTTGATGACCTTCGCTGCCAAAGTGAGACCGGAGGAGTTTTCTACACATTTGTGAACCTGACCAAAACGACCCCTGGAGGAGCGATAGAGGAAAACAACACAAAAATCTGATTTTTTTTTTTTTTTAGAGTTGCCAAGTCAACCATGTGGACACTCACATCCCTGAAAACCTGGAAACGGTTGTGTGACATGACAGAGACAATGTTTTCCCATGGCAAATCAAAGCCTGATCCCGCTTCAAACAGGGATGCTTAATCTGTTATTTCATTAAATCTGAGCTGGGCTCTGGCTCCTCTTTGAAGACTTGGATTAACACTTGGTGATTAGCTACCAGCTGGCACCGGGGATACAGTTTCACATACCGTTCAGTCCTGAAGTAAAAATAACTGCTGTGACTCTGAAGTTATGAATCAGGGGATAGAAGGTGAGAGGAGAGGAGCTGGGGTGCATGACAGGGTTGTGGGGGTGGGGGGGTGGGAGGGGGTGTTACACAATCAGGTTTTATTTATGGGAACTGGAACCGCTTCTCACTGTCTTTGATTTGCGTCCTCGCCGTAACTTTAATTTATTATTTATTTATTTGTTTGTTTGCACTTCTCACCCGCCCAGGATCTCCTGCCAGTTGATGGTGTAGAAGTTGCTGATCTGGTGAGGCTTGGCCGACACAATGCGGTGATTAAAGGGAGCCGCTGGAGGAGGAGTGGTGTCTGAAGTAGGATGGGGGGGGGGTAGGTGATGAGGAATGTGAGAACACGGGAGCGTCATTGTTGATCAGCTACGGTTGGACGCTTCAAAGGGCACATCAAGTTAGCACATTGTGTACTAATGTGCTCTGATAAACATGGTTGTTGCCCTGATATTACAGAGGAGCAACAGTGCTAATCGCACAATATATATTCTCCTTATTGTCCTCAGCAACCTCAGATGCTTTATATTTCCTTATACTACTGTGTTGTACCAACATAGTATTCTTAGTTAATTATAACCTACTTTGGTATGTCTGTACTGTATTCATGTTACCTCTTAAGTAACTTATACTACAAATATCAGCCTGACATACTCATCAGTCTAATTCTAATGTGAACTTGTAGTGGTCCTGATCCAGCTTACCAATGGAGTACTGCTGAGTATCATCACGATCCTCCTTCTCTGGACCTTTTTCCTTCCTTTCTTTTTCCACCCTTTGCTTGAGGTCTAACTTGTATTCAACTCCGTCTGCACTGAAGACGGCCCAGCCCTCATCGTCGAGCTGCTGTTCATCATCCTCAGTGTCGACCCTCTTCTCCTCCTGCACCACCACCACCTGGCCCTCTCTGTGCTCACCCACTACAAAGTGTTCCTCAGTCACAAAGCTCTTAGTTATGGTGCTGCTGGGCTCAGCTGGGCTGGCATCACTGTGCTCTTCAGGGCTAAGAAAATAATACATTGTTTATTCTTTTCGTTTTGTTTATATTCTTCTCTGTTACAGGTCAAGAGAAACTCATCTACAATGTGTCACAATCATCACAATCATGTGTTTGTATATGAACAATAAATCATTAACGTCACTGTGATGTGTATATCACCAGAAAAAAGTAATAATATGGCCATCCTAATCTATATTATGATATATTGGGCAGATTTCATTTCTGTTAATCAAGTTATTGATTAATGTTTGGATTATCCCAGCTGTCATATATGGGTAACACATACCACATGCAACTACCTTGAAACAGTTGGTTCTTTTTCATTGTCAGGAGCAGCAGGAAGCTCTGGGGCTTTAGCCACTTCTTCTTCAGCAGGAGCTTCCTCTTCCTTCTTTTCTTCTGATATGTCGAGTTTTGCCTCTTCAACCTCTTCCACAACATTCTCCACATCGAGCCTGGGTTCTTGCTCTGTAACCGCTGCCCCACCCTCAGGCACCTTTCCCCTCGTTTCCTCTGCCTTAACCACCTTAACATCCTCCTGCTTCTCGGCCACCTGGGACTCTTCGCTCAGGTCGCCCACCAAACTGCCGGCAGAGGCATCAAGCTGTGGATCTCTAGGGGAAATTCCAGCCTCCACATCCAGATATACAGGGGTTTGCTGGTGACCAGATTTCTCTGTGTTTTCCCTGTTGAGGTTCTGCACCTCTTGAAGGATCAAAGCCTGCTTCTTCAGAGAGACGTTATCTACACAAAAAGATCCAAACAGAATTAACATTTATACAATTACAGTATTGTATTAATATACGTCATAGCTTTTGTCGTTATTAAAACTCGATACATCTCTGTGAAAGGTTACAGGCCAGCGTGAGGTTGTCAAATACCCCAGTCTGACCTTTTGAACTTTGTCACACTATACTATTGCAAGTGCATATAATGTTCCTCTTGTAAAAGCCTCCAGAGCAAATACATTTTTTATGTTAACTGTTAGAGGACCCATGAACACAGCGTTTGTGTTTGCGAAGAAGTAGCAGTATGTTGATCTGAGTACCTGCTGTGTCGGGGGGCTTCATCCTCTTTTGAGCTTTTTGGCTGTTTGGGCTCAAACAAGGCTTCTCTGTCGCATCTTTACCTTTATGGTCTTTCATCTGTGACACACGCATAAAACACTGTTACAAGAAGTAATCTGAAAATGTTAGCATTTTTCAAAGACACGATCTCTCTCTCTAAATATACGTTTACATATGACTAGTGTGAATGTGATAAATAATGTCACACTTTGCTTGTCAAGGATAGTACCACAATCACATTAACAGCGTTGTAAGCTGACAACATGCACAAAATAAAGTCAACTACAAGAAAAAGACATGTTCCTGAATAAATACAGTCCATAAACACAGTAAACCTACAACTTTTCCACATTTGCGAGAGGCGAGGAAATGCTTTGGTCCGTGAAGCTTTATCTTGTGAGAAGGCTGCGGAGCACTGGGGTCACATGCAGGAGTTATCTGTTGACTCCCTTTACTGGGTTTGTTAGAGGTAGTCTTCTAGTAAAAAGACAAGACAGCAGTGTTTAATGGGTTTATGCCAAGGCACATGAAATGGAATAAATATCACATGTTACGTATGAATGTAAATTAATACACTGATGGATGAAGTTAGGCTCACACAACATACAAAAAATAAAAATAATTAAATATCGGTTAAGTAAAATAACAGTGACAGGTAGATTTGGAGTTAGCATCACATATACAATGAATGAAAAATAAGTCAGTAATCACACATATAGTAATGAAAAAGACAACATGTGGGAAACACTTTGTTTTCATGTCAGTGATAAGCTCATCTATTGCACATCTCCGTACGCAGAGTGACTTATAAGGCATGCCTTTGATTACTCATGGCAGATGGAGAGACAGCAGCAGGGCAGTGAATTTATAGCTTATCACTTGTCGCACACAGAGATGGAATGCAATGCTAACCCTGAGCGGAAAATATTACAAGCCACCGTAGGCTGTTGTTCAACTCTCTCACTACACACTCAGTGATCAGGTTAGCATGGAAAAACCTGTCTTGAACCCGCAGGGTGTCTCACATTTGTTCTCTGATCACTGCCATGAGGTAAACAGCTTAGTGTTTCCCCAGTGACAGCACTGCCTTCAGGAGGTCGATCCTCTGATTGGGGGAGTGGGGGCAGCGCGTAGAGGCCACAGTAACAGGAAGAAATCTCACGCCTCTGGAAGTGGTGGACAATGGAGTAACCACCTGAAAGAGGCTATGACGACAAGAGACGTTCTCTGACATGTGACTCACGGGGAAGCCATCAGATTGGCATCTGGTCATTGAATCATTGGGGTATCATTTACGCCTTCCAAACCTTTAATTCATCAATAATAACTTAATCCAATAAATCCAATATAAATATGGTTTCTAAAAAGTAACTGCAGGGTCCTACACTGCGCAGTATGAAGGAACTTTTTCCTTAAGTATGTGATAGCGTGGTCACATAATGTCATGGCGTCATTCAGGTAAGTTTGCCCTGTGCTTGTAGGTCATAGGAAAAGAGATATGGGTGTGATATGAGTGCAAGTGATAAGAGTGTGATGATGTCTGTAAGTGCGGCACATAGCCCTGCTGCCAAACAGCACTTACTGACCTTTATATGACGTCATGATCTGTCTCATGATTGGATAATTAAGACAAACGCCTCCGCTTTCATTTTTGAGGCTCGTTTAAAGTCACAGGACGTGTTTTAATGTATAATAAGCCTTTTAAAATGGTACATTTTACTAACGCATCCAGCCTGGGCAAACAAACCAAAGTTCAAAAGTACCTGCGTCAGGACTGAAATTATATATAGAAATGTATACACTTTGCAACTTTGACAGCATTATCATCCAGGATACCCTGTAAAATTTTATGATGAGCTATTTTGAGTTGCACTTTGCATAGACTTAGAGCCCACTTCATTATTGTGGTGGGGTAACCACTGACGACTAGCGTTGTTGAGCTAGCACAGCTGACAGGCAGAAACCGGTTACCGGTTCAAGCGAGTCAGAGGGAGAAACTGAATGCCGAAGAGAGAGGGGGAGAAACCTGACTCATCACATTTTGTTGACACCTAACTCCTCTGGAGCTGAAGGGGTTAAAGCCTTTTTAGACCACAAACATCGCAGCCCCGATCCAAAAACAGCATTTCTAAACGGGGCCTCTCACATTTCATCGCTGGCCTCACACCGGCCCTCATGTGTCCCGCTGGGGGGTCCCACAGTGAGCCTCGTGCCAAGATGGCCACGTTGCTTTTCGCACAGACACAACCAACCAGTACAAAATAAAACATGGCTCTATATAAACTTCAATGGAAATATTTGTTGTGCGGTCACTTAACACAATTGTGTTTTCACTCTGGCTGGCTTTAAACAGCAATTGGCAGGGTGTGAACATGCCAATGCCCAGACACTACGCCTGCCCATTCAAGGAGGAATTTAGCTCACAAGCCAAGACACATTTGTAGGCAAGAGAACCGCTGGAGTGGTCAGCTATTATCATTTTCACATGTTCTGCCAAGAACAACAAGATCCCTGTAATTTCTACAAAATCAAAGTCAGCAAGGCGAAGAAATGATACATCACTGACAAGAACAGGACTAGATGTCCTCAGTGATGATGGGCTGCAACATGTTTAGATGCCTAAAACGATAAACACACATCTAGAAATATCCCAAAAACCCAAACGATGCAACAATTCGACTCTGCTGTATTGCACATGTAAGGAAAACATATGTTAATACATTTCAGGCTCTTCGTCTCACCTTGTCCTGCTTCTTGGTTATTGTATCTGCAGATGATTTTCTCTTAATAATAACTTGCTTTCTTTTATTGTCTTTGGGTCTGGAGCCCTTCCGAGCTGTAGGACCTTTGAGTATCAGCTCCATAATCTTTGAGCTTTTCACCGTCTCCCCGATGAAGCCGATCACCTGCTGCATGCTGAGGACCAGCTTTTCCATCCCTTCCAGCTTCTGAGCCTGCTGCTCGGACCGCTGGTTAACTACCGTCATGATGGTGCTCATCTCCTGGCATATGTCCTTCACCTCTCTCCCCATGACCTGGGTCTGGTTCACTAACCTAGGGGGCAGATGGATCTCCTCCTTGTCCACCTTCAGATTCTCCATATCCTTCTCAATTCCATCAATGTCCTGAGACATCCCATCTAGTCTGTTGAGCACCTTCACTTGAATGTTGATGAGCTTGTCCATCTTGCTGCTGAGTGACTCGATCCGATTTTGGATGAGGTCAAAGCTTTCACTGTTGACATCTCCTGATGTGTTTGTCATTAAGGCACTCATGGCTTCCACCGATAGTAAAATCACGTCAGGACACCGACTTCAGACAAATAGTGGACCAGCAATGTCCGTGACAAAGACGAAAAGACTTTTTCGAAAAGCGTAGCCAGCTCTACCCGGTGTGCAAACTAATTTAAACACAGAGGTGTGAAATTAAAAGTAAGAAAAAAAGAAAAGATTCAAAGTTACAAAGAGATCTACTTATTATCAGAAGCTAATAATAATAATAATACAAAAAAAATAAAATCTTCTCAGACTTTAACCCTGAAGCCTGCTTCCCTCCACAATAGAAACAGTATTACGAATGAAGTGAGCCCGTGTCCCTAAATGTAAACGGACAGCCTACGTCAGCAGGGGTCAAGTGTTTGGGGTGGGGGCTTGGCAGTGCCTCAGCATATGAGACATTTGAGAGCCTTTAAGTGTTAAGCCCGCCACCGTCACTCCACTGCTGGGTGTCAATATGTCATGGCACACGGGACTTCTCCAACATGTACGACAAGGGGGACAATGCTCATTCATCTTCACAGTCTTTTTCCTACTCAGTGACACTAACTTGTTCTAACAGGTGGACATGTCTGGTCCACATTCCTGAGGTGAAGGTTCACAGATGTGTTTTTTCCCCCAAGCTGAAGAATATATGTCAAGATAAATTAGAAGCTGCGATATGAATCTAAAATAAATTATTAAAATGAATGTCGTGTGAAGACAAAAGAGGTCAGGCTGCTGGATAATCGGCACGACCACTCTGTTTGTGTACAACAGTGAATGGAAACCATCCCGTGGTGCAATTGCCCTCCTTATCTCTCGAATGCCTGTAACTTGCACCCAGTATCGATGGAAACGCGAGGAAGCTTGTGGTTCCAAAGAAGCGAAGCTGTTTAGCTCATCTGCTGAAAGAAGAGATGCGTGACACCAGTGATTTATACGATGCCTATTCACTGTCAAAAACATCCACTGATAACCTCCCTTGAGAGAGTAAGGGATCGGTTTTAACTTAGCTCTTGAAATATGACCGTAATCTGGGTACCCTGTAAATCGAAATGCAATGTATTCTCACAGCAGACATGTGCTTATGTCAGTTTACAGGACATAAACACTTAAAAAAAAAACATGCTGCAGTCAAACCCATTCAATGCCGAAACATGTAGAGGCTCATTTTGATCCCATAAATTCACAGCTGATAGAGGCTGAATCCACTATGAAATGCTTTTTGACAACAGAGGCACAGAATGAAAACTGAGCCAAGTTGACCCCGGTCAAACTCGCCTCACTCTGGTGGCCTCGAACCAACATCGCAAACCAACACATCTGGGCTCGTAGTTGCAGGGAACCAGGGAGGGATATGTGATTTTGGCAAGTCGAGTGGGATTGAGCAAAGTAAAGTGACAGAAGGGAATGACATGAAATCAAACCGTGCTGCAGATCGATTTTTGTCTCATAAAAAACATACTGCATCGCGCAAAGCCTTGTGTGATTTTCCTACATGAGTGAAGGCTGTGAGCAGCAGAGTGAGCAGAGGGACCTGCTGCTGCGTTCTCTTAATATGCATGATGGCTACAGCGGAAAGAACAAGTGACTCAGATGGGGAAATGAAACCAAACATCAATCAGTCAGGGGGAGACGAGGTCACACACACCTGTCCCTGGATGCCAACAGTTGACAGACAACATAGGTCATTCGCAGCGTGTTGCGTCAATCTAAGGGGCAGAGACTGTCAGTTTTCTTATGGAATGGCCAAAGTAACTGAAATGCATCATAATGTATCTGACATTGCTCAGAGGCAGAGGGGGATTGAATAAAACCCAGTGGTGGACATAAATTGACCTTGACAAGCAAATACAGGGTTTATCTGAGTGCACGTTTCAGCATCATGCTCATGTGCTCAAGGTTTTCTCTCTTGGCATCTCTGCCAGGCCCAAGCATGAGTGCACTCGACCTGAGCTCAAGAGGCACCTGCTGAGGCATCACTGTCCCGTCTGTCTACTGGTGCGTGATTAGAATGATTATCTGATGTCACAGCAAAAATCATCAGGGTGTTTGCAGACAACATGTTATTCTTATTATTATTTCATTATACAGATCATTAAATACATCACATAACGGATTACTTGAGTTGTTGTAGCTTTAATGTATTGTTGTTGTGAATACGTATATAATTTTGAGACTATTTGTTATTTTTACACAGATATTTACTTTTATTTTGGTTTGTATGGATGGATTTCTGGTTGAATGGTTGGACCTAGATGACCCTCAGGAGTAGACTTGTACACTGGTATCTTAGGAGTCGGTGAACTGTTAAAAATGGACCATCGCCTCGCTAAGAGAGAACACAATGTCCTGGGAAGCAGTGGTACTGTGTGCCATGGCTACTGTCCAGTCACCTCTGCCGGCTCCACTCACACAGCACACAGCCTGCCAACTCAGGCTACACTTTCCCTTGGAAACTTGTGGGCTTAAATGTGTACGGCAGCCATGAAACTTTACCCCTCCTGCTAATGTCTCAGACGTCTCCTCTGTTCTTTCCCTGTCATCTCAGCTTTTCTCTTGGCTTGTAAACACATTCTGCTGTTGCACTTTGTGAGACGTTTTAGCTTTACATTTATAGGGTTATAAAACTAAATTAGATTATGCTGTGCTGATAAAGTACATTGAGCGAGCACACTTTCAAACAGGTGCCTTTCTGTCGAGAAGTATACAAATATTACTTAATAACATAATTTATTTTACTCTACTCTACTACATTCATTCAGATTTTATTGCCATTATTGCAAAAAATGTCCTTTCCAGTATATATCATATGTTTCAAAATGTAAAAAGGTTTTTTTTTCCCAATTTCTTTCCCAAACTATACGCCTGCATATTTTCAGCTGTTTGCGCTATAAATTGTTGTTTTAGTGTTTGTTCATTCAGCACAAATAGTCACACAGGTACTAGTGTGTTCTTCACACAGGTGCTTTCAGTTTCTCCTTGAAGTTATTCCCATGTGTACAATTATTATTAGTATGGAAATATAAGAAGCTCTTTGCATTGAAGATGTCGTAAGAGGGTTGGTGACAGAATGCAAAAAAGGCCTAGTCACATACTTGAGGATCTTATACGGTAAATGCCTGTGTAGATCTTCTAAATGCCAAGAGATGAAATGGAAACAAGAGAGGGTGAGAGGGCTTCAGCTTGTCTCTGAGGCAAACTATCACAGCACAATGCGTATATTGATTAACCACATGTAGAGAATATGTTTACACTGAGGCAAGATTTTGTGAAGTATAAACACAAATTGATCAATTTTAATGAGTCATTGATCTTTGGTCATACCTTAAAGTTGATGAAGCGCTGAACAATATAAGTAAACATCATCTCTGCTGTGATTTCTAAGACGTTCAGGAATCTTGTGTTTACATTCTGCAAAAGCGGCAATGAAGAAGGCTGTTGGATGACAGGTGAGACACATTTAGTGCAATCACCTACTGGAATTAACTCCTATATATTCACATGCACTGTGACAGTGATGTCACAGTTGTTGCGATGCTGCATCACAGTAGTTATGTAAACTTTAACCACTAGATGGCAGCAAACGTTGGTTTTATTCATCAGTGTGCCTGCTGTATGCTCTGCCACCAGAACCCACTGTACCTTTGCAGCTGATTTTCTTAATGCTCCACTTGGCCAACGCAGTGAGTGTAATGTAAGCACTTAATTGCATGACTGTAATGTACTTTAAAGGCAAAACATAGATGGCGTTGAGTGCAAGTTACACAGCTAAAGTTCCTTTAAGCTCCTTAAGTGAATAATCAGATGTGCTTGCTTATTGTGTTAGGTTTAATGAATTATCCCACTACGATTAAAGCTGAGACTCATTTGCATTACATGTCTGAATTATCCCTGTCACTGGGAAAAGTCAAAACCAGATGATACAACACATCACTACAGCGCCAAGCCTCTGCTTCCTGCTAGGACCTCATATGTTCTGTTTGATAAGACGTATGTGCAGGCTATCACCCAAAGAACTCAAACACCATGCTTCTGGCAAAAATAATAATAATATATAAACATGAGTTATCATTTATTGTTTAGTGCAGCTGCATCTCAGCACAAAAATGAAATGAAAAATGAAAAATTTATACATCAACAACTACTTCTGCAATAAGATTAACTGTAATATTATCGTGAATTGTGTGTGAGCTAATTTTTGTGAGCTTAAATTCACTGAGATCTTTGTTCGTACCTGAAGGGCAGGTGGAGTAGATGCTCTGTGTCTTCGCCTGTTACAGAGTAAATCACATAGCCAGTGCCAGAGGTAGGAGGCAACCAAACACATGCTACTGACAAGCCAAATCTCCAAGCCTGTGACAAATTTCTCCGTGGCTTTCACTCTGCTCCTCATCTTTCTTCCACAGTCTGGTTATTCCTGTCTTTAACGACAATGGTCCTCCAGGATCTTGAGGAGAAGAGTCTCGAGTGGAGAGTCAGAGGAGATGACAGCTACTTCTAAGGGTAAGGACCACCCAACAATTAATAATACACTATCCTCTGCTGCCTCTGTTTATTTAGTCAATTGCCCCCCCAATCCCCACTGACACCAGCACTGAAGCCAAAGGACACACAGTTTGCCCTTATGACAAAAGAGTGACAGGTGCCAGCAAAGGAGTGTGAGAGACATACTCTCTCACACTGTGTCTAATCTCACATCTTCACCCAAGAACAAGTCTTTATTTCTATATTCCCTTATTCAGCATTCTTCTCTGTAAGTAGACACTGTAGAAAGCCTTACAAAAGCAAAATTAATCTTCAACACAGCACTGATGTTGAAAGCTGGGAAAACATGATAAGAGGCTTATAGCCTCCCAGTCAACACAGACACTTGGATGTGGTGTAAATAAATAGCCTGTGCTATTAGGTTACTGCTGCAAATGTCAGCAACTATCATGTAAGTCTCTAGCTATTGTCTTTCTCAACAATAGCCATTTATATTGTATTTTTTGTAAATCTAAGTTACAGAATCGCAAACACAACAAACACAAAACAATAGTTCAAATATAAAGTTATTATTTAGTCAATTAACAAATTCAAATATACATGTTTTAAATAAGCTGTGGGAGCCCTGAGGATTTTTAGTTCAATTACAATCACATACCTTGGGTTAAAACCCATACAACCAAAGGCAGGGCCATCTGGCCAACACTGGTCGCAGCTACTTGCAGCATGTGGGAACCTCCTCAGCTTCTTCAGGCTGCATCACTGGCACTGCCAAATACAGTAATGAGCTCACCTCACAGCTCAATTTAATCTGTTGGCTGCCATGGAGGGGAAAAATACTTACAATGTGTCAGTTTTCTTAAGATTCTACAATAACATGTAATTATTTGAATGAATGACAATTTTATGCTATTTTGGCAATAATGCGGTGTGCTGAGTGGGTAATACAAATCTATTTTGACATTGATTAGGTGAATATCAGTTTGTTTTGTTAGTTTACTAAAGTTGTTTATAAGGTACAGTTGTGAACTAAATTGATTCAAAAATAGTCTTAGAAAAACTGCTTTTATATTTTATTTATAGATTTGTTTTTTGTATCATTTACTGTGTATATGCATAATTTAGGTACATAAATAAAAAAACTATTAAATAAAAAAGACGTCAAAGAAGTCAACACATTGGACTGTGTTAATATGATGGACAGATTACTGGGCAAATACCGTTATACCTGGCTGTAATGGTACAGTATATACTGTAAATACTTGCTGGATTCACGTGCCATCACTTAAAGGGAGAAATACGTGACCTTAACCTACATTGTAAAAACAGTTACATATTTGAGCACCAATTTTAAACATATTTACCAGTGTTATGGTTTAATTAAAATACAATGCACATTTATTTTTAAAACCTTTAATGATGCTGTGTTACACTGGACAAAATCCTTATGTCGGACAGTCTCATCTTAACGTGAACGCACACAGATTTTTAGAAAAAAGAATTAACTTACTGTGAAAGGGGTAAAACCAACAAATTATTCAAATTCAAACTGTATTTAAATGTTTAAAAGAAAAAAAAAATCAAATTAAAGTATAACGTTCCACGCGCAAACAGTGAACCTCGTGATATTGTTTTGGTCACGTGATTAAGGGTGACAAGTTCCGCGGGGAAGCAACATGGCGCAGGCGGGGGAGATGTCATGTGCAGCGGCAGACTCAGTTCAATGTCCCGTTTGTTTCAAAGACTTTAACCCGGCCACAATTAACGGACACCTCGACGTGTGTCTGCTGAAGGACGGTACCGACAACAGCCCGTCCACCGCAGACGAGAGTGAACCTCCTCTGAAGAAGCCTCGCGTTAGCACCGCTGAGGCTGTAGCACTTAGCCCCCGAGTCAACAAACCCGTGGCAGGTAGCCCGACATCTGCTATGTTTTCTTTGTTTCAGAGCAACAAAAGTAAAGTTCCGGTTCAGGGTGACCGGAATAGTTTATGTGCCAATAAACAAAGTGCAGTTAGTGGTGTCAGAGGGGTTAAACGTGGGGCACTGAATGAGGCGGAACCTGGACCAGCAGGGACAGAGACTCAGGTGCCTGTGTCCAGCAGACAAACCCTGTCTGCGAAGCCACGGGCACTGTTAAGCACGCACAAGCCTTTGGCGGAGACGCTGCGGCCAAACACACTGGAGGAATATTTTGGTCAAAGCAAAGCAGTGGGACAGCAAACGCTCATCCGGTCACTGCTGGACTCGCAGGAGATACCATCTCTGATCCTGTGGGGGCCACCTGGCTGCGGGAAGGTGAGGACGCAAAATCCACTTTTATCTTGTCTGATTTTTATTTACATTTCCTGACTTGTATGTATCATGTGCTAGTCTTATGCTTTTCATACGAACATTCATAATATTAAAGCCCTACTTACGTTTATCTATAGCTATTATGCTATTCTTCCCTTTGTGGTCTTTTAAATGCCAGAAGAAATATGAAAAGAAAATGTTTGTTTTTTTTAATTACCATTATGCTCAACACAACACAGCGAGTCTAAGTCCATTTGAAGATGTCACCTCAGTCAGCATTTACTGCATTTCTCTCTGTTGCACTTGATGAAGTGTGAGATGACAGATGTGACCTGTTCACTCTCTGGTCACCAGGCAGGTGCTTATGACTCTTCTCTTTGTCGACCTGATTATAGCATGTTAATGCCTTAAGTATGCCAGACTGCTTGAATGGATTGTTGCACAGCAGTTTGACAACGTGCTTTACTTATACTTACTCCCACCATAAATGGTGTAAAAGAGTTCAGGATTCAGAACTGAATTGTTATTTTTGAATATGGTTTATAGGATATGCAGTGAAGGCAAGGCTTTCATAACAAGGTGCATTATGAGACCTCAAGTCTAACTATGAGACTAATGAACAGGAAAAAGATTCTACACATTCTTCATGTTTTTGTTATAGTTGTAAATCAAATTTCTTATGTGAGTCTTTGTGTTCTAGACCACCTTAGCTCACATTATTGCTAGCACCAGTAAGAAGAATGGCACAGCTCGTTTTGTCACACTGTCAGCGACCAGTGCTTCAACCAATGATGTCAGAGAGGTGATCAAGCAGGCGCAGAATGAGCTCCGACTGTGCAAAAGGAAAACCGTCCTGTTCATTGATGAAATCCACCGCTTTAACAAATCCCAGCAGGTGAGCAGAATTTGGCCTTGGCTATAATGTACTAGTTGCAACATTTAGACTAGTTAGGCTTTTGCCTCTGTATTCACTCAGTATGTGTGTGTATCGGCAGGATACCTTCCTTCCTCATGTAGAGTGCGGAACGGTAACACTGATCGGAGCAACCACTGAGAATCCGTCCTTCCAGGTGAATGCTGCCCTGCTGAGCAGGTGCAGGGTGCTGGTTCTGGAGAAGCTCTCTGTGGAGGCAATGGGCTCGATCCTGGACAGGGCTGTGACTGCGCTTGGTATCAGAGTTCTGGAACGAGATCTTGAAAATCCCAAAGATGAAGACCAAACTAATGGACATGAGTAAGTGTTCCTCCTGGGCCGAGCCCTCAGTGTCCCCAGATGTCATGATAGGGTGCCAACCAAAAATTCAAAATCCTGTTGTTGAGTTCTTCCTGGATTAGATGGTTCAGTTAAATAATATATGGGAGAGGATTCTTTTTTGGTTTGATATGTTGACAGAAAGGAATTTGCATATGAGCTGCAAATAGTGATAGAGATTTCAAATGCTGTTTTTGCGGATCTTATGTGAACAAATGTTGAACAAATGAACAAATTATGTGAATAAATTGAATAGCTGTGCAATATGTAATATTTGAAATGCACTGGAATCTGATCCTGTTGCATGGCTTAAAAGGTTAGCCTACCAACTTGCAGCTTAAACCAGAATTAATTTATCGTCATACCCAGTAACACGCAGTAATTGGAATCTGTGGTTACTTGGTGATTTCCTTATCATAAAAATCATCATTAATTCATATTTAATTCCTCAGCAATAGATTAATTCATAAAGGAAATTACTACCATACCAAAGTATTACCTTTGATCCTGAATATGTATTTTTGTTTTTATTTTTATTTTTCTAGGCCAAAGATTTATATTGAACAAAAAGCTCTGGACACCATAGCTTACCTCTGTGATGGTGATGCGAGAACAGGACTCAACAGCCTGCAGCTAGCTGTTCAGGCTCAGGTGACCTTGAGCCAATCAAGCCCACTAGCACAAAACGGCTCACCCCATGAAATATTAGTGAAGGAAGAGCATGTCAAGGAAGGCCTCCAGAGGTCACATATTCTCTATGATAAAGCTGGTAAGCACAAATATAATTATCATCTCAGTGTTACTGTAGATGCATTCCAAAGTAACCTTGTGAAATAATTTATTTTTTGGAGTCATATAAGTATAAGTATAACTATAACGATGTGTGTGTGTGCGTGCGCGCATGTGTGTGCGTGTGTCTGTGCGACAGACAAACTCACAGAGTGTGTGAGTGAAGGACATTTGAAGGTTCACTCTCTTCACAGTCCCGTTATATAACACTCAGCTGTCCCAAGAGTGTGAGATTTACTGTTCACTATTTCACACAGGGTGAAAAAACTGCAACCCCTCAGTTTGACTAACTTTTATTTTGTCTGCTATTCATTTTATTTTCCATTCATTTTACCCAGATTTTATAAGACCGACTCTGTCTAAGGTTTCTCACATTATGGAGGAAGGCTTGGGAAATGGTTGCTGTTTTGCCACCTGCTGAATGATGTTTTTTTCCCCTTGCCTCACACGATGTATTTTTGTCACTCAAAGGTGAAGAGCATTACAACTGTATCTCAGCGTTGCATAAGTCAATGAGAGGCTCCCACGAGAACGCCTCTCTGTACTGGCTGGGCCGCATGCTGGAGGGTGGTGAGGATCCCCTCTATGTGGCTCGCAGGCTTGTCCGCTTTGCAAGTGAGGACGTTGGTATGTGAAATAACGATTGCATCATCATCGGGTGTTATATCTTTTACATATGTATGGATGTCCTGGAAGGTTAAGATAAGATTTTACTGATGGTGTTTGTTAATTAACTAATTTAAAATTTTGCTTTTGTGACAATGCAAGTGACAAGTACATTGTAACACTGTAAAAAATAAAGTTAATAGTAATGATGTGTTTGGATCACACCTCAGTCTGAATGCTACATAGTAACAATTTTACTGCCTGGTGTGGACCAATAGACTAACTTCTCGTGTTTCTCACAGGTATGGCAGATCCCTCTGCTCTTCCTCAGGCTGTGTCCGCCTTCCAGGCCTGTCACTTCATCGGGATGCCTGAATGTGAGGTAGGCTGACCTGACCAATGAGTGATACAGGCTTCCATAAAATCTATCTTGCCATGTCCGAGTCATTTCCACTGCTCAACAGGTGATCCTGGCTCAGTGCGTGGTGTATTTGGCACGAGCACCAAAATCTGTGGACATCTACAAGGCCTATGGTAATGTGAAGGCCTGTTTGAGGAACCACAAAGGCCCCCTGCCCCCCGTGCCTCTGCACCTCCGCAATGCCCCCACAAAGCTAATGAAGCAACTGGGCTACTCTAAAGGCTACAAATACAATCCAGCCTTCAGCAGCCCCATAGAACAGGAGTACTTACCTGAGGAGCTGCGGGGTATCGACTTCTTCACCTGGACGCCCTCAGATCCATGAGTATCATTTGTAATGATTTGTGCCAAATAATACATAACCCAAAACTAAGTCTGCTAATTGAAAATAGTTTTTGATGCGGCTGATCCAATTCATGGTTAGAGCTGTGAATGTGCTCACAGCCTTTCAAATTCAGTCATTTTCAAATGATAAGTTTTATTTTAATCCGTTTTTTTTAGTTTGTAAATAATATTCTGTCAAACAATTGACAGAATATTGCTCATCTATACTGATATTAAGTACCTCAATATGTATTTGTATATTAAATTGATAGATACAGTCTTCACATGTTTATAATGTTAATATGTTTATGTTGAGGTTTACCTTTTTGATAAAATGCAAGACCAATATTATACGAACATTTCAAGTTTATTGTTAAGTTGCTTCTTCAGTTTTGGGCCACGGTCTGCAAGGAAATAACAGATTTAGTTTGTGCATGTCTCAGAGAGCCTACACAGTGACTTAACCACATGTGAAGTGTGTTTGCCCTCACCTCGCTGATCCAGGGGATGAAAGAGGCCACACGGGTAAAGACTGTGGGCTTTTGAGGAGTATTACAACCACGTCCATCCACAAAACTAGTCACTCCTTCAACATACCATCTACCCTCTCTGCCCTTACAGTTCAAAGGGCCACCAGAGTCACCCTTAAAGATAATATCAAATATGGAAGCATTGGAGAAAACCATATGATTTGTATGGTAGAAAGCACAGTGTTGCTTTGTTGTCCCTTACATGACATGCTGACTTGCTCTCTCCTCCTGCACAGACCATTGTTGTCTTGGCTGAGCTGCCCCACCAGTCGTTTTGTCTGCAGGTACTGTGATCCACCACAGGGAGCAGGGCCTGCTGTAGTGTGGTTGCCTTTGGACCCCCAGCTGAAGAAACATTGACACGGTCACTGTGACAGCAGCTGAGAATTTAAATCATATTTTATTTAGAGGTGTTGCGGGACAAATCCAACATTAGCTGGGTGTTAGAAGAGTTGTCAGCAGGTCTTACAATACAGACGACCCCAGCCTGTGACATAACAGGGCTGGTTGTGGGCAAGTACAGACCCAGCCTGTGGCAGACAAGCCAGTTGCACTTTATCGTTAATAACTGCACTCTTCTCCAGCTTCAGCAGGGCAATATCATTCCTATGTAACAGAATTAAACACAACAACAACACGTCAGCGATTATATATATGTTTGTTATTGTTTAGAGGGAAATAAACCTGTTTCTTTAAATTTTTGGTGCAAAATTGGGTGCATTTATGTTTACTTAGCTCGTGTTCAACAGAATGTTGTGAAAACATAATAGCATACCCACAAGACACACAGTTGTCATTCCATTTGGGGTGGATGAACATTTTTTTCACCATTATGGACTGTTCAGGTCCATCCTCTGTGTTCATGTCATGCTCAGCAAGCACCACCCTGTATGTGTGGAACCTAGATTGGGAAAGATATTCATCTTCAGAATATGTTACATAACCAGTATATTTAATAAAGATTCCACATTAGAAAAGGCATCTAACATGCCATTTATATTTAAGTAACTTTCCCTCACGTGATACAGTGAGCAGCAGTCAAGACCCAGTCAGGGGCAATAAGCGTTCCCCCACAGGTGGGAAAGAAAGACTCCAAAGAGACCTAGAGGTAAATTTAAATAAATAATGAATAAACAAAATGACATTGATCAGGGAGAGTAGTGACTGCTCTGATTTACCTGCCATGGCCAGCTGTAGGGACGGGCTTCAATCCCATTCACCACACGGTTGGTGTTGGGTTGGTATGTGGGTACGCCACACCCAGACACTTCAACAAGACAGGCAGAACAAGAAGGTTCCTAAAAATGTGTATGGCCTCCTCTCAAATCAAGATATCATTCTAATACGTGTTTATAACGAACTCACCAGTGGTGACAGCCAAGAGGAGGAGAAATGCTATTTCCATCTCTTATTGTTCCAAAAGAGTCTGTTTCATCGTGCAGAACTATTTATGGACAGCTGTCCAAACAGCAGCAGACACAGCCTGGGAGGTTTCCTCCCATATCCAGGTGGTGAGACTGATGCAAGCGAAGAAGTCAGATAATGTGCAGAGGGAGATAATCCAATAATATAGTGCAATAAATATATATTTTAGAAATTGTATTCATGGCAACTAAGGACTTTTGAACAGAAAATAAACAAAATAAAACCCAAGATAGATAGATAGATAGATTACTTTATTCATCCCCGGAGGGTAATTAAATACAATAATTAGATTAATTAATAATGGTTAGAATATTGAATATCTATTGAGGAATTCATGCACTACTTGAAATCTACTGAAATCTCTTTTTAATGGGTTCAGTATTTGTGTGTGTGTAGATTCAAGAGGTACTGAGGGTAAATTAATACTTCATTTTTTAATGAAAGTATTTTACCCCAGAAGACCAGCTTATAGAAATAACTT
This sequence comes from Trinectes maculatus, assembly GCA_016785345.1. NCBI lineage: Eukaryota > Metazoa > Chordata > Actinopteri > Pleuronectiformes > Achiridae > Trinectes > Trinectes maculatus. The sequence continues at coordinate 16,745 of JAFBJQ010000487.1, read as the reverse complement.
CCTCTCCTCACCAACCGGTGTCGCTGTGAGCGCTGTTGACCACTTCACCGCCGCAGAAGAGATTCTAATTAAAAATGGCGCTACCCGGTGTGTTACTCGTGCGCCTGAGAGGGCTAAGCTATGTCCCTAAATGTATTTATACAGGCAGCAAAACAGCGTCAGACTGGAGCAGAGATATGCGGTGGTACAAGACAAAAGCTGGGAACATTACGGAACCCGATGAGTCCTACTGTCAGACTAAACAAAGTAAGTGAACACGGCTGTTAGCTTAGTAAGCTAATGGCTAACACAGGTGACAGTTCTCCGCAGTGCTGAACCTCAAGGACATCCATCCAGAGACCGTGCTCAGGAATTGTAAATAAAATACAGGTTTAACAGATTAAACGATGTCAGTAACACCTCATATATTACTGGCAATCTTTGTCAGAACAACAAAAACATGAAACTATTATCTGTTAGATTGGATTCAGGATCAGTTATGTCATCAGTTCTTAAAGGCCTGTTTGTCTAAAATAAGAGCTATACTTTGTTGGCTTTGCTGTGTGCCTGTCCTGACCTTTGTTTTTATTATTTAGATAAACTTAGCTCAGACCTCATGAAGGAGTTTCCAGATCCTAAAAGCCTCTTGAATAGCACTATCTCTCGGTCACTGGGGACCAGTGATCTGTCCCGGCACATCCAGTACAGCTACTCTGAGCATGCAGGCATCAAGGTGAGAACAAAAGAGAGAGAGACAGAGCTAATATTTCTCATTGAGCCTGTGAATATTCTCATTCATCCAGGTCATAGTTATCTCAAGGAGATTAAATTGAACGCAACTGGATTTTTGGTTTTTGCCTTTTTGAAGACGTTCTCATCCAAGAGGCTCCAAGAGGCGGACTAGTCCCAGCCTAGTCAGCGAGCATGAACTGATGAAGCCTCTTGGATGAGAGGTGAAACGTCTTCAAAAAGGCAAAAAACAAAAATCCAGTTGCGTTCGATTCAATCTCCTTGAGATAATATTTCTCCTTCACAGTTGTAAGTTTTGCACTGTATCTTTGTTTTTGTAGAAAGCCACTGTCAAACTATTATGGCCCTCCAAGATTGAAGAGGAGGGTTATGCCTCCAAGAAGACTGAGGCAGAAAGATTTGCTGCAGCTGCAGCTTGTCTCAAGCTCCGAGTAAGACCTCAGTGTTAAAAGTGGACATGCATTTGTGTTTTTCACTAAACCTCTTTGTAGTGATTTGCCTTTCTCTCTCCTTCTTCTCTCACTCAAAGCAAATGGGTGTTATTGGTCCTAACAATCAGCTCCCCAGGAGAAAATCTGGCCGCAGGAGAGGAGGGCTGCATTCTGCCTTTCATGATGAAGGGGATGGCTCCTGGATAGATAATGCTCATGTGTTTACAGCTAAAGCAGTTGAACAAAAACAATACCTGCCCTCTGAAGAAGACAGCTCAATCGCTGAAGCTGTGTCCCTGTTTCCTCAACCTAAATCTGTCCTGGCCAGAGTAATCCAAGTGGCCTCGTCACCTAACAGAGTCAGGGTTTGTAGCTCTCACCCCCTCTACAATGTAAACTAACCACATAACTCATTGTATATTCTAAATATTTAACTTTGATCTCTCTTTATAGGAGCTCATGAGGTTCAGAACAACAGGAGGAAAGCAAAAGAAATGTGAACTAACCCTGCACTGGCCTCAGGAGATGGTTTTCACAGCAACAGCAAGAAACAGGGCGACGGCAGAGAAAAGAGCAGCGGCTCTGGCATGCATGAAACTAAAGGTGCGGATTACTTTTTGAGGAATACTGTGCTTTTAAGTTTTAAAACTGAACCGATATATGTGTATTGTCACCTGATTTAGGAGTTGCAGCTTTTGGATAAAAACAACAATCCGCTGACTCACGCCAAATACCACCATGAGAAGGTGAGGGAGGCTGGGGAGAGGGAGAGACGCCCCATCCCACTGGAAGTCCCCACATACCTGGAGAGTCAAGTGAAAGAGTATCTTGCGCAGGTAAGAAAGATGTATGGCATTAAGGGATTTTTTTAAATTAAAAAACTATATATATTTATATATATATATGTGTGTGTATATAAGATTTATATATGTATATATAATTGTACATTACATTTTTGTGATACCTCAGTACCCAGTGGCCTCAGAAGTACAGAAACTATGGGATGAAGACGCAAGAAGAGAGGAAACACAAGAGAACGAAGAAGAAGAGGAGGACTTGGTGACAGACGCTATTACAGGCAGACCATACAAACCTTTATCTAAACAGGCAACTCAGGAGCTTAGCATCCATTTAAAGGAGGAATGGGAGCAGGGAAAACCTGGACTGAGTGTGGAGCTCCCAGTTGATGGTCACAGACAGCATGTGGTCTCAGCTGTGCAGTCCTCCAAGGTGGTGGTGATTGCTGGTGAAACAGGATGTGGCAAAACAACACGGGTCCCTCGCTTCCTGCTGGAGGAGCGCGTGAGAGGTGGGAACGGAGCTGATTGCAACATCTTGGTGACACAACCACGTCGGATCAGCGCTGTGTCGGTTGCTCATCGTGTTGCACATGAGATGGGCCCAACTCTGAAACACTCTGTGGGATATCAGGTATACATGTGTACTCCTTTTGCTGCTTTATGTATTATGTCAATTACAGCTAAAATTGCACCAAGTCTGTACCATAGATACAGTAATTAGTGGTTTTCCATGGATAGGTGAGACTCGAGAGCCGACCCCCAGAGCACAGTGGAGGAGCGCTGCTCTTCCTCACAGTGGGTGTCCTGCTGAGGAAGCTGCAGTCTAACCCCTCCCTTAAGGGAATCAGCCATGTTGTGGTGGATGAGGTCCATGAGAGAGATATAAACACAGACTTGCTGCTGGCCCTACTGCGCTCAAGCCTAAAAGACAACCCTGACCTGCGAGTGGTGCTTATGAGCGCCACCGGGGACAACGAGAGGCTGGCCCAGTACTTTGGAGGCTGTCCAATTGTGAAGGTGCCGGGCTTCATGCACCCAGTGAGGGAGCGATACCTGGAGGATGTGCTGAGAGAGATGCGACGGCCAATGCCAATCCAAGAGGAAGAGGAGACTGACAAGAAGGTCTTTAATGTGTCCTAGAGTTTCACATTCATCTGACTTGAGAATATTATTTTCCTGTATATGCTGAATTTGTACTTTATCTTGTTGTAGGCAGGAAGAGATGAGGTTACACCTGATCTAGATTTAGTAGCTGATGTAATCGAGCACATTGACAAACGTGGAGAGCCAGGTAATGATACACCGCTTTGAATTTGTCTTTCCTTTGTTAAAATGCCTTCACAGCACCGTTAAAGATGATGGCTTTGGTTTTGTTTCTCAGAACTCCTCTTCCTCTCACACTTCAGGTGCAGTGCTGTGTTTTCTCCCTGGATGGCAGGACATCAAGGCAGTTCAGGAGAAACTTGAAAGGAAGCCCCACTTTTCCTCCGGTTCACAGATGATCCTGCCATGTAAGAGCTCAAACAAAGACATGGATATTAAGAAAGAAAACTTGTGTATTGATAATGTCTTTTCATTTCTTTCAGTGCACTCTAGTTTATCAGTGGCTGACCAGCAGACTGTATTCCAGCGACCTCAGATGGGTCAGAGGAAGATTGTGCTCACCACCAACATTGCTGAGACCTCCATCACCATAGATGACATTGTCCATGTGGTGGATACAGGAACTCACAAAGAACAAAATTATGACCCACGGACTAAGGTTGATAGAATCTGCAAATGATCCCAATCTCAGAACTCAGATCCACCCAAGTGTAGATTTTCTGTAGGAATTATCAAAAATTACAAGACATCAGCAATTATCCATTTCATCTTGTTTTGCTTTTACAGGTTTCCTGTCTGGACACAGTTTGGATATCCCGCTCTAATGTCACCCAGAGAAAAGGGAGAGCAGGGCGATGTCAGCCAGGACAATCCTACCATTTGTTCCCACGAAAACAGCTTGGGTCCATGACTACATTCCCAATCCCTGAGATCCTGCGCACCCCACTTGAGAATTTAGTAATGCAGGCCAAAATCCACAGTCCCAGTTGCAAGGTGCCAATGAACAATGGTTTTTGTGCTTTTTTTTGTAAAGGTACTTGTCTCACTTGCTTAATGATTTTAATTTCATGTTTGAAGGCTGAAGATTTCTTGTCCCAAGTGTTGGACAGTCCAGAGAAATTATCTGTGAGAGATGCTGTCAGAAATCTACAAGACATAGGTAAATGACTCATGGAAAGCTGCTGTCTTGGTTGTGTGTGAGTGTGTTGATATCTAATGTCTCTGACTTTGTGTTTGTGGTTTGCTATGTTGGATTAAATTGAAGTCTGTGTATTCATTTTGGCAGGAGTGCTGGATGAAACAGAAACCCTGACACCTTTAGGAGAGCGTGTGGCCTGTATGTCATGTGACCCTCGTCTGGGCAAAATGCTCGTCCTGAGTGCCCTGTTCAGATGTGTCCTGCCCATGTTGTCTATAGCTGCCTGTCTGACCAGAGACCCCTTCCACAACAGCCTGCAGAACAGAGCTCTAGTCAACAAGGTGAGCTATTCTAATACCCAGTATTACTCTACTACTCTTTGTAGTTTTAAAATACAACAGACTTGACTTCTTAAATGGAGGATGAATTTCATTGAATGATCTGTTCTCTCTGTGTCCAGGCTAAAGAAGATCTGAGCGACTCCAATTACAGCGACTATTTGGTGTTCAGTCGAGCTGTGTTAGGCTGGAGGAGAATTCAGCAGGAAGGAAACAGAGAGGAGAGAGATGAATATCTGGAAAAACACATTCTGTCCAAGGCCAGTCTTCGATTCATCAATGGTTAGTTTGAAGTATGAGATATATCGCCTCCAAAAACTGGATTCATTCAAAGATTAATTAGAATTGAAATTGGAATGTTGATACATTTCAGTCCTGGCTGCCTCAGGCTCTTAATGCACGTAGCTTTTCCAGTATCATCTGTTGTTTACATTTGACTACTATTGGCTGCAATATCACACATTCTGACATTTCTGTGATTGTCATAGCCATCTGATACAATGAGATAGTTAAGTTTAGAAGTGTCCATGTTGTGGTAAATATAGGATTTTGTAGATTAATTAAAGTAAATTTGATTTGTATGAGGAAGTTTTGCCATTTGTCATCTCATGTCATCCTGTTTCAGGTCTCATCTCTCAGTTCAGTGAGAACTTGCATGAGGCTGAGCTGGTTTCTCGTGCCATTGAGTGCCAGCGTCACACTTCTCTCTACAACGCACACAGCAACCAGGATGAACTACTTAAAGCTGTGCTGCTGGCTGGACTTTATCCAAACATCATTCAGGTATGTTACAGCTTCTCAGAAGAAGATGACATAAAATGACACTACACAGCTTATTTCCTACAACTTATTTAAACTTTTAGATCTGTGTTTTGTTCTGGTTGTTTTATGCAACTATACATAGCATCTTATATGAGTATAAATAGGTTAAGTTAAGATTTGAGCTTAATGTTTCGCTTGTGGTTTTGTTTAGGTGAAGAAAGGCTTTGTGAACAAAGCTGGTCGTTTTCGCCCTAACGACGTGGTTTTCCGCACTCGCACTGGACCAGTGCTACTTCACCGTTCCTCAGTCAACAAGTTTGTGCATGTTCTAAAATAAGTATGCATTCTCTCAAATATCTAAAATATGTGTACAAACTTCACATTTTTCTCTTGTGGTGCAGAGGAAAAGAGCAGCTCCCTAGTCGTTGGTTGACTTTTTTCAGCGCCGTCAAGTCTGGCGGGGCCGTTTTCATCAGAGACTCTTCTGTGGTTCATCCACTCTCCCTGCTGCTGCTCACTGATGGTGATATCACAGAGACAGGTACTACTGTTAATGAAGCAGTTATTTTACCCTAAATGATCATGTCATGCTCAGTTAGGTCATGCTATGTTAAAGTATGTGCATTCATCCTCCATTTCTTTTTCTCTCATGTACCAAGTGAGAGGAGACAGAGTGGAAGTGTCATTTCCTGGATCCTCTCTGGTGCGCTGTGAGTTGTCAGTCGGGATGTGGGAACTTCTGTGGGAGCTGCGCACATCCATTCAGACCATGCTATACCGAAACCTCAGAAATCCTGAGAACGCAATCACGAACATCTCTCAAGATGGAAAGCTCATCTCTTTACTCGTAGAGCTGCTCAGCAAAACAGACCCAAACCCTTTTGCTCAGAGCAGCGACTCTGAGTTGGACTGATGACTGATGAGCAGTTTTTTGCTTGTGCATTGACTTTACTGGCTGGTACAGTGGAACCAAAGAAGAAAGCGGTATCTGTTTTGGAGGAGAAATCCAAAGTGGGATGTTTGCTTTTTGTAAAGTATATGATAAGCCTGAACAGAGACAAGAGGAAAACATTTGTCTGGATTTTGTACTCTGGTTTATTGTTCATGGTTGGTATTTGACTTTCTGGAAAGCAGAAGTTGAGTTTTACTCCAATGAGTAAAGATGGACTGATGAGGTCATTTCAAATGGATGTCATGTCATAAATGTATTTATTGTAATAAATATTAACTTGTCAACATGAGGACAATGTTTTGATTCCTTTGTTCATTGCCACAAATCACTCAGTTGCTAAAAATTCAGCTATTTTTTCATGCGTGACATAGTTTAAGAATATTCCTTCATAAACTGTGTGTGAAAGCTCGTCAGGCGTTTCAGCAGTTCCTCCATGGTGTTCTGAGACGTCATAATGCACAATCTGCAGAAAGAAAGGAGAGTTATAGGCCTGAAGTGAAAATATTCTAACAGTGACCGTGCACTGTGACCTTTACTGGCACCACACTTTGTCTACTAGGAAACATGCTTTTATCTGGGTTGTGTTAATGCTGTATGGAAAATGCCACTTTTTTTTTGTTTTTCTGCAGTATTATACCTAATGTGGTGGGTGCCTTCCTTTTGTCCGAACTCACAACCAGGTCTGACAAACACACCAGCGGCCTCTAGGAGTCTGACGCAGTAGAACATATCTGGCTCCATTCCCACTTCCTGATGTATCAAGACATTGCATTTTAAGTCCAGGTATGTCAAATATATTGAATTGCTCCCATGCTGCAGTGTAAACTCTGTTCTGTGTGGTGATTATACTAACCTTTGCTTTTTGAATGGCTTGCAGTGGAAGCTCCAGTCTGGGGAAAGCAAACGCTCCTCCCTCCACAGGTTGGCAGCTGAAACCTGGCGGACTGTTAAAAACAGTAAGGACTCTCTTAACATTATTAACTAGCGTGGTCCGGATCTGCTGTGTCTCCTGCAGAGCAAAAAAAAAAAAAAAAAACCCAAAACCAAAACAAGTCAAACTCTAAATTTAAATGACCAAACAGTAAGCCTCTAAAATCAAATCATAATCTGAAACATGTCGCTGTCACTCACCGCATTATAAAGCGTGTATGAGGGATCTCCTGGTTGTGGAGGCTTCGCCATCACATCCAGGGCAATCTGACCCAGTACAGGGCTACAGCTGTCTTTTGAGAACAAGTTATAAATATGTTTCATCACAGCAGGGTCCACATTTACCAGCTCCACATATCCGGCACGAAGGCCGCACCTGGCAGGAGACACAAACGTACAAACGTTACTGACATGAACTTTGCCCTATGGAGTAGCAGAACTTCTGCTGCTGCTCTTAAGCACAGACAACCTACTCCCCCAGGTAGCCTTTGGATACTGAGTGGAAAGATGCCAGCTCCACTGTGTGTGAAAGAGGAGCCCCCATCTCTGACAGAACCCTCTTGTAAGACAGAAACTCACTCTTTTCCCCAACGATGCAGTCCTGATAAACCTGTAACAAGGGGCATGGAGCCACAGAGTGTATGGTTAGGGTTACGCCTGTACACCTGTATGCATTTCTCTTGTTATGCTGGATAACGTGTTGAGACCCCCACCTCATCAGCCAGGAGGAAGAGCCTCTTTTCCGAGACAAACCGGATCACGTCTTGCATTGATTTTCTGTTCTGAACGTGACCTATAGGCGATAATGCATAAAAACAATCATGTATATTCTTTGATACAAAAACACTGTCCTGCTGGTAGTGACATAATACTTCAATCATATTTCAAAATTTTCTTTTAAAAATACCTGTTGGATTCCCTGGGTTGACAACATATAGTGCAACAGGGTTACACACTCCCCTTGCACGTTCCAGTGCTCGGTTCAGCTCCTCTACCTGCAGCTCCCAGCACTGCTCCTCCCTCAGGTAGTACGGAACAGTAACTGCTCCCAGTTCCCTAATGCACATGATGGAAGTGAAGTAGCCTGGCACTGGAGTTAAAATGCCTGTTTTTTTTGGAGCTTCATTGTTCACCAGGACCTTGAAAATATTCTAGTCAGCACAGGAAAACACTGGGTTAATCTAAAGCAGGTGGCGGATGGATACAGTTATGTTGTTAGTCATTCTGATTGTTACCGAGAGTGACCACTGTGAGCCTGGGCTGATGTATATGTTTTCAGGGTTAGACTGAGCCCCAGCGTCTCGTCTGGATATAAATTCAGAGATTCTATGGAGGACTTCTGGTATACCTGCTGTGGCAGTGTAGGAGCCTGGAAAAAGATGGTAATTATTACTTCTGATACATTGCAACATTGTCATTTTGTACTGTGTTGTGCTGTGTTTAATATATTTTTAAAAAAAAACCTAAAACTCATGTATGTGGATTGCTCTTAGTGAGTTTTAGTGACTTTTCAAGAGCACCTGAGATATTTCTGTTAATTGTTTAAAAAAATATATATATACAGTATATATATGTATATATATATATATATATATATATATATATACATACATACATATATATATATTTAATGCATTCTACACACCTCCACCCTTTTTCTGATCACCCGTGATGACTTGACAGTTTGATTTACCCTTACCTACACTCTGTCCATCACATTGCCCAAGCAGCTTCTGAGCCCGCTGTTTGACGTCTATGGGCAGTTTGTCGCCGTTCATGAGCTGTGGGTAAACACACGCTGCAAGAACCTGCAAAATGGAAATATATGGAAACATGGAATCACGTTTTGGACACATATTTCAGTTTAGAAGAAATCACAGGTACATACAGGCAGTTTTTTATAAAGCTTGAAGGTTAGAGATTACCTGTCTGACAAAGGTCAGAGGTCTCAATCCCACCTTGTGCGAATCGCCCCAGGAGACATCTATCACTTCTTTGTATGGCTTCCTCGCTCCCTGTTAACAGGTATATTCAAAGCAGATATTCCAGTTAGAATAACACACAATGAAGATTTAATCTCCTATGTATCGATTGTAGATCGATGAAGATCAGTGTCAGTATCTTTTTGTCTTTACCTGACTGAGCTCCCCCGTGATCCGACTTGCTCGTCTGGCTAGGACTGCATACTCAGACTGCTTCATGTTCTTTACACTTGGACTGATCTCCTGCAGCTTATACATGTCTGCAATGTGTCTGATCACTCACCGATCACAGCAGCAGCGGTTTGGACCGGAGCTGTGTCCTCTCATCACATCTAGTCCAGTTAAACATATACATGGGCAATATGTGGTAATATGTGGCTTATTAACAGACAGTGTTGTTTCAGGAAAATCTTCAGTTGCGAGTTTGTGGTTTGAATTTACTGATTAACTTTATTGTGAAATTCTGCATGTAGACTAGAGGTGCATGATCTATATCGTTTATGATAGTATCGTCACTGATGTTTTGTCAATGTGCAATTTTACATTAGTTACATTAGTTGTCTTTATACATTTTTTTGTCGTTTTGACGTTTTTTGAAGAATGTTATTTCACAATTTAAAATATGTTTTTTTTTAAAACTTCTCAAAAACTACACGTTTTGTTCTGTTTTTTATGTCTCTCATATACTTTCGGGAAAACTTCATTTTGGATTTTTTTGAAAAAGATTTTCGTAATTCTTTTGAGGTTTTAATTCCAACATTTTTTGACAAACATTTCTTGTCGTTTATGATGTTTTTTTGGAACAACATTCCATCAGACTGTATAACCCTTTATAACTTCTTTAGCAGTAGTTTTGTAGTACAATAAAATTTAATATAATTTAATATGTATTATAGAATCATAGACAGCACACTCCTTGATCGTGTACAGCATCTATCTATCTATCTATCTATCTATCTATCTATCTATCTATCTATCTATCTATCTATCTATCTATCTATCTATGACCTTTTTTGTCATTTTTGAAGACATGCTATAGTATAGCAGCTATACTATGACACACGCGCGCGCGCGCGCGCGCACAAATCAGAGACACGCCTCCACCTTCTGTCACACCTGATGTTAATTGATTAAGGCTGTGTGTTTCAGTCAGTGGTCAATGACTGCTGTCCATATGGAGAATTACTGGCTTTGGTGTTTACTGTACCATGTATGTACGATTTCTTCTTTAGATTGAAATGTATGCTTAAATACCACAATCCTGGATTCCACACAGCAACACATTATTTCTCTATACTTCATCCGATTTCAACCATTCACCCACTCATTCAGGACATTTTCTTTCTATTAACTTTTTCCAAACATTCATACCTACTGAAAGATTCAACCTTGACTTATTCGAACATAAAAACAGATTGTGCAACTCACCACCCTTGTGGTTCTCAGTCTCCACTGAGCTTTCCTGTTACCTGAAATTAATTACAACTGTTTTCAACTTTACTTTTCTTCAAAATTCACTAAAATTCTGCTCTGTTCCACCCATGAATCATCTGAGCCGAAAAGGTTCATTTAAAATGGAGAGTTTCGAATAGTTTCGAGTGAATTAATTGTAAATAAATTTTACAGTGTTTAGAGACTCTAAACACTGTTTTGTTTTGAGACTGTAAATTATGCTTGTGCATATATTATAGGAGCATATATTTTTGACGTGTGTCGTCGACGTTTCTGTACGGACATAAATAAGACACGTACCCGCGCACTTCCTGTTGTGTTTTTATTTTCGCTCCGTGATCAAGTCGAGCAGGTATGGAAGAATTTGCGAGCCGAGTTGAAAACCACAACCTGCCCGTCAATAAACACGCTTTCTCCAAACACCGGTGGACCTTATACGCTGCGTAGAAGCAGCGGGCAGTAGTTACACCTGCCGAGGGACGTCCGACACCGTCTCCCCGCCTTTGGTGTCCGCGACATGGCTCTCAGCTCGGGCGGCTGGGCTTCTCCAGCCCCGGTCCCTTCCTCGTCCATGCAGGCTGCGTGTGGAGGGCCTGCGCCGACGGCTTCCTGCACTACCGTTCTCATGTCAGTCCGGGTGTCGGTATGCCATTCCGGAATCCGGCCTCTTTGCCTCCCCGGAGCAGGCAGCGAAACCCTGCGCCTCCAGCTTAGCATGGACCCGAGCCAGAACGGAGAGTTCAGACTGGCGCTGCGGGATACGAGCGGAAACCGCAGTGTGGTGAGTTTGCATACCTGCGTGTGTAGAAGTAGTACGGTCAACATGCGCCAAGATACAGGTGATAAACCACCGACGTGTATTTGTATTGTAAACAAGCGTGGGCCCATATACACCATTGTAGGGGCAGACACCCAGAGACGTGCAGCAGCATAGATTCAGATTTGGGGTTTAAATCCACATCAGATTTTTAGTAGTGCATGTTTACAGTACATCATGACAACGTTGTTGTATCTCCGCCGAGGATTTTTCTCTGCATCAGCTTTGTGTAATCTTAACTTAACCTCTTCATTTAATTTTTTAACATATTATCAAACAGTACCCCTGTTGGATTGAGGTATAATAACCAGCATCAGAAATTAATACATTCCTCTGAGGGTATTTTAGTTTCACTTTCGTTTTACGACCCATGACACATTAATAAAAAAAAATTAGCATCAGTGGAAAAATATTCAATAGTAAGACTCCTGGACTAAGTAGAAAGATGACCTAAGTTTCTTTTAGTACTACAAGTTGTTACTGATAATGGACACTTAAGTGACAGCTGTAAAGAAGACGTGACTGATCTCGCTATAAATTGCGTTATTTTGCACAGTAATGGGGGACTTCTCTCACGTAACTCTCATATATGAATACATTGCCTGCATAATGACAAACCTTTTGAGATCGCTCTGTTTTTGTCCTCTTCAGTTCATTGCGGAGTTTGACCTGCGCTCTGTGCAGTATGAGGTCAAATCCCCTCGCTGCCATGAGATGCGTCTTGCTGCTCCACCTCATGATTGCATCCGCTTTAACTTCCGCTGCGACCGAGAGGCTGAGGAGTGGGCCACGGTGGTGATGTCATCACTAAGAGAGGCACAAAGAGGTCAGTGTGACAGCTGTTTTCTTTATTCCTAAACTTATTTGTCTGTAACTGTGCAGTATAACTGTCACACTACAGTTATTCAAAAACAAAAACAGCTCGTAGATTCTATAGATTTATTAATTATCTAACTTATTGATGTAGAATACCTGTAAATTGAACTTAAGAAATAAATTCTGGAATAAAACTGAGTCATGAAAACTGCTCCACACCCTTTCCTGTGACAAGGGAGTGTTTCTGATATGTAATTTATTCGTTTATCAGCTACATGCAACCAAGAACAAATACTCATATCGGTTAATATCTCCTCTAACAGTTGCAAATATCAACACTGAATCAGATGGCAGACAGAACCACACATCAGCCACGATGGAGCAGTGGAGCTCAGCCTCACTGCCTCTCATTGGTGAGTGTCTTTCTGTGGCTGTGTGTATTTTTCTCCTTTTCTGTACACAAAACAAGCTCCAAAAATGCCACTTTTGATTGTGACCATTCTTTTTAGAGGAGCTGTGCCTGGAGCTCACCAGGGCAATAGAGGCAGGCGATACTCAAGCCGCCTCCCAGCACGCATCCGCTCTGGCCCGACAGAAAGCAGTGCTGATGATTCAGCTCACTCAAAAGAACTATGCTGATGCCGAGATAAGGTGAGAAGTGTTGGGCTAATAATTTAATCCAGGTCACTTTGATGAAGGGTTGTTCCACTCTGTGTATGTGTAACTTACAGTGCCGTATCTGCATTGCAGTTTGTCTGTGGTAGTGGAGGACGTCTCGTCATCCTGTTGCGTCACAGTGAAAGTGTTTCCCTACATGACAGTGGCTGCACTCAAGCAACAGGTTGGAAACATATTAGTTAGATAATTTACAAAAATCACATAGTAGTTATTCCAGATCTACTGACCTCCATTTATAATCTTCAGGTGTTTCTTGAATATGGTTTCCATCCTCGCGTGCAGCGCTGGGTGATTGGTCAGTGTTTGTGCACAGAGCCGAGGTCATTAGCGTCCTACGGTGTGCAGAAGGACGGTGATACAGCATATCTCTACCTGATCTCAGCCCGACAAGCTCGCATTACGCGGCAGCTGTTCCAGCAGGACCTGGAGAGCACCCTCCTCGCACCACCTTTTCCCCCTGGAAATGGACCCACCTCCCAAGATTGGAGGGCTTACAGCACCCTGCCCTCAAGGCTACACAACAGCCAAGGTCAGTTTTATAAATATTCTGTCATCTTACATCGTCATCTTAAATCTAAAGCGTTTCTTGTTTTTGTCACCTTTAGGGAGCACAGGAAGCGATAGAGCAGGTGATATCAAAGATGTTCTTGACATAGAGCATTTGCAACTGAATGATCACAACAAAGCCAGTAAAACACAGGTAGTGTATATGACCAGTCTATCTTGATATCTATAAAAGGAACTCATAGCTTAGCATAGAAAAAGTTACTGAATTTTCCTTCATAGTTTGTCTTCTTTTGTCCTCTCAACAGACTGAGTGGGCATGTCCCTCTTGCACTTTCATCAACAAAATGTCTCGTCCAGGCTGCGAAATCTGTGCTACAGCCAGACCTGACACACACATCCAGCAGGTAAAAGACTGATATTCAACACTTCAGTACACTTGTGCCGCTCATGAATGTTTCCCGTCAGTATTAGTCCTTTAAATCTGTTTCTCTCAAAGGAGAAAGGGAGAAGAGAGGAACGGGGAGAGTCTGGTTTAAGCAGTAGCTGACTGCCCATCATTACGTGACGGTTGCAATCTCTCACTCACTTACACACAGATACACACACAGTGAGTGAGAATGCTACATCCGCTACAAACATGTTAACAAGATACTTGCATCAAGACTTTCAAGTGCACTGAGAGTCCTCTGACTGCTCACTGGCAACAGAAGACCAGAACGATTGAAGCACTGTAGCATGACACAGGCCTCAGATGAGGGTTGAGACTCAGGCAATGACCTGCAACATCATGATGATCATGACATGATGACCATGACAGACATTTAAATTTGGCCATACCTCTTATTTATTTCTGCGTGTGTTTGTATGTGCGCATGTGTGTGTGCCTGTGTGTCTGGTGCTAACAGAAAAAAAAATCTGACTCATATTTATTTTATGGAAGAAGGCAGCAGTGTGATTTCTCTGCATTTGATTGTGTCTGGAGCTGAGGGAATGTTGTACTTTGAGCTTCTGCTGACTGTGAAGTCACAGAAAAGGAAAAGCCTTGGGCAACAACCTCTTCCACCAAAGTGTCGTCTGTTGGTACCAAAAGAAATTCAAAAAGTAAATTAAAAGCTATAGGTGAAGGACTGTTGTGTTTACTTGGTTGTCAAGTGCGTTTATTTTTTTATAACATTGTATTAAGTGTATTATTTTTAATCAGACTGCGTTGAATAATTGATGTACATTTTATCAGTTGATTTTAATTTTCAATTCTCTGAGGTATGACACCAATGGAATTATATGTTTTCAGTACATATACCTGTAGAAATTTACATCAGCTAAATAAACACGCTGCAACTAAACAAATCTGTTCATCCATTTTTCTTTGATCTGTTGATTGAGGGACTCATTGTAGTTTATCAATACAAGTTTGCTTTGAGTGCTGGTTTGTCAGCTATCAGCAAATCACTGACTCACACAGAATATATGAGCAAACTCTTAAATAAAATAGCACCACTGTAGTGCAATGGAGAGAGACAGTTTGTATGCCTATATGCACTGCACTAAATTAATTAACAAAAATTGCACAAAAATGTAAGTGTTTAGCATGACAAAAATGCTCAAAACTGCAAAAAAATTAAAAATACATGCTAAAATGACCTTAAATGGCACGAAATCAACCTCCAGAATGATATTTTGCTGACTCAATGCCAGAAGACCTAATTTTATGATAGGTCAAAAAATGCATGTCAAAAATGCCAAAAAAATCAAAATTTGAAATAACACTCTAAAATCCCAGGAAACAATATGTACTAATCGCTTAAGTTTTTGTGCATTATCTGACCTATCAGAAAATTATGTTTTCTATTTAAAAAAAAACTAAATATCACTATGAGTAGTGATTTCGTGCTGTTTTTTGGAATTTTAGCAACTTATTTCAAATTTAACTTTTTTTGGCATTTTTGGGAATTTTTACATACTAACCCCTTTTTGGCATTTTGGCACGTTATTTCAATTTTTAATTTTCTAACCAACCATAATGATATTTTATTGATTAAACACCAGAAAACATCTTTTTCTGGCATGTCAAAAAGTGCACAAAAATGTAAGTGGTTAGTATGCTGAAAATTCCCAAGAATGCCATAAAATTGAAATAATGTGCTAAAATGCCCTAACACAGCACAAAATCACCCCCAGAATGATATTTTGGTTATTAGAGGCCAGAAAACCTCATTTTCTCATGGGTCAAAAATTTAAAAAAACGTAAGGGGTTAGTATGTCGAAAATGCCCCAAAACGGCCAAACGTCAAAAGTGGAAATAACGCGCCAGAATGGCAGGATATAGCGTGAAATCACCCCCCAGAATGATATTTTGATGATTAGAGGCCAGAAAACCCCATTTTCTCATGGGTCAAAAATTTTTAAAAACATAAGGGGTTAGTATGTCGAAAATGCCCCAAAACGGCCAAACGTCAAAAGTGGAAATAACGCGCCAGAATGGCAGGATATAGCGTGAAATCACC
>JAFBJQ010000486.1:303585-382530 GCA_016785345.1 Trinectes maculatus | reverse complement strand
AAATTGTAGGAATATGAGCTACCGTATATTTATATAAACATGTAGGATGATGAAATGGCTGTTGGTAAAGTAGAGTTCATATGAAATGTCTGTGTTTGTTATTCACCTTGAATTGTCAGAGATACTCCTCTTATAAATTTCATTGTAGTAGTTTCTACTTTGATGCAGTAGTAAACTCCAGAATCACTGAGCTGTGTTTTCTTAATTTGCAGAAGAAACACTCCAGGTCCTTGTTTGACAGTAAAGTGAGAAGTCTCATTGACACCTGGATAATTTATGGAAAGTGTTCCTCCCAAGACTTCAGGCGTGTTTCCAGAAATGTGCCTGATCCAAAATAAGTAGCCATTTAATTTAGACACATCACGGATACACGTAAACTCCACATCTTCTCCAACAGCCGCCGTCTTTGTCTCAAAGATCAGATCTAATGTGCAGCCTAAAAATAAAATTCAAATTAGCAGCAATTTATATCAGTGATAAACTGATATATGTCTCGTGCTACATCTCATACAAGATAATATAAAATGCAGCCAAATATAAAATAAACAAAGAGACCGACTTACGCTTCACGATGAGCAGCATCAGTAAGGAGGAGATAGCCAGCATTTTCCTGAGGCACTTAGACGCAGTTAATATACAGATGATTCTTTTTTTAGATGATTTGCCTTTTTATAATTATACCAAGTGGGTGGGAACAATGTGCGGGCAATCTGATTGGCTCTTTACATAGTGGAAATAATATCATGCATTGTTCCAACAAATGAAACAGCGACAACAGTAAGCTTGTTGTGTGTGTTTTTCACGGCTTTCAATAAGTGACACAACAGGGGAGCTAATTAGGTGTAAAATACAGTTGTTGTGTTCACAGCATTTTCTCTTGGATTTTAAACACACTGACTTTAACTCATACTTATTTATGTTGTCAAGGTGTTTAGGAAAGACAAATAAAACCAGGCACTAGATGTTTTACATTGTTAGTTCATTTCTGACAGGAATTTACTGAACATGACACAACACTGCATCTTTTTGTGTTGTGATACTTTAACGTGTTGTTTTACTTTTCTGTGGATCTATTATATTTCTGATATTCACAAACACTAAAGAATGGACACCACTTCTGTCCTTTTTACGATTCATTGTTATTTTTCATGTATGATTTGGTGAAACACATTTCAACATGTTTTCAACACACTTCACAAAACCCCTGATTTTTTTACTGTTGTTGACTTCACTGCATTACAGCTCAGCTATTTATGTAAGTTGAACTGTCATAGACTGGCCAATCCCCATTGTCACTGCTTGTGAGGACAGTGTCATGTGACGCACAAACCAGTCAATGACATCAACTCACCCTGTCTGATCATTAAAACTGATGCAGAATGATTGTTGGATTCATTGTTTTTACTTCATGGGCCATTATTATACTCCAGCCAACATTAATGGAGACCACGCACACTCACATTCACACCTATGGTCAATTTAGACTTTCCAGTTATGATGATCTTTGGACTGTTGGAGGAAGCTGGAGTAACAGGAGAGAACCTCCACAGACATGAGGGGAACATGCAGACTCCACACAGACAGAGCAACACAAAAGCCTCACAGGAAATGCTTTGCTCTACTTCCTGTCCTGTCCTGTCCTGACTGACACACACACACGCACGCGCACGCACGCGCACGCACGCGCACGCACGCACGCACACACACACACACACACACACACACACACACACACACACACACACACACACACACACACACACAGAGAGCTTATAACATATATAGTCCATACATACTGCGATCTCTTGACAGTTTATATATAAAATGTTCAATATTCAGCAGGATGGTCAGATGAAAAGAAACAATGGTAAAATCTAATTTAAAACAATAGTTTGGTATCTTGTTGTTTGTATCTGACACACAGATACAGACAAACACACATTCACAGTGACCAGAGACGAAGAAATGATGCACGGAAACTTCAGCATTGTTGTTGCTGGTCTTTCAAACCAAAATGTAAAACTGTTACATCCTCTCTCACTTTCTGTTTTAGCTCAGAAAGGTGAGCTGCACGACTATTTTTATTTGCCCTCTTTTTTCCAGGAGAGCGGAGAGGTTTATTAAAAAACAACAGCTAGAGAATGGGAGCTTCTCAATGGCAAGGCATCAGAGTCCAATGTTAGTGACGATAACGTTGCAGCTGTTTGTAGCCAAAACCTGGTTGAACAGCTTTGATGCCGCAATATACCCTTCACTAATTATTCTTCCCATTGATGTTTTTGGCATTGTAGTTTTTAGCTCACTGCAAAACCTGTCTGCATAACATTGGTTCTGTCCGAGTGAACAATGTTTGTTTGTATCTGTTACAATCTGTTCTCAGCTCAGTTCATGTCCAGTCGTGTCCACACATAACATCTTTACCCAACTGCCAAACCAATGAGACAGGAAGCAATAATGAATCAATCACATGCAAAAGCAGGTGGCTGTTGTACTGTGAAAGTAAGAATTCATTTTATTGTTAAAAACAGCAAAAGTGTGTAAAGTGTTTGTCCTGATGACCATGAAAGAATAATGTCAATGTCTACTGCACAAGAAGATAGAAAATACACAATCATTATCATTACGTGTACAATTCCAATGACTAAATAAAAACTGTACACAGAACACTGACAATCACTCAGTTTGAGGTTTTGAATGTGTTGCAAACATTTAACAGGTTTTACTCTGCTGCTTCCACTGCCTCCGTCAATGACTGTACATGTGCCAGCCACACATCAGCAACTCAACTATTTCAATTGTTAATTAAAAAAAAATTAACAATGATAACGTTAATAGATAAAAATAGCATGAGTGTAGACTGTCTCTCTGTCTGCAGGTTCATCATTCACTCTCCCTGCTTTGCCAGTTTTCCCCCTGGTGAAGGTTGATGCTGCATAAACCAATGAATGCTCATCTCTCTGAGAAAACATATGGAGAAATGTGATGAGACGGCAGATTCAAACATAAATATATGAGAAGAAAAACATGTGATTCATGTTTTCACCTTACCTGCTGATCACTGCTGACTGCTGCAGCCTCTGTTTGGACAGAAAACACAGGAAATAAATGAAAGATTAAAGATGCTGTAGGTTAATTTATACAAAGTAAGTGAAGTTCTCTTTCACAATCTGCTTTTTGATAGACTGATGTATTAGAAACTTCCTTTACCTTTGCAACAATCACAGGTTTTCTTCTTCATGATGACATAAATCAGAAGAGCAATAACAATCAGACTTATAGCCAGTGTAGCACATAACAGAAACAGAGCTGTATTGGCCTCATGTACATCCCACATATTTAATGCTGAAAGAAATATAAAAGACCAAACAATTAACATTATTGATGATGTTTATATTGAAAAAGAAACAAATGTTTTTGTGACACATGATTTATAAACATTATCTGCAGTTACCTTCACGGTCCAGTTTTTTTCCACGTCCAAATAAGACCTCTGCACATGTGGCCACAGCACAGTAGTAAGTCCCAGCATCAGAGGCGCTGATGTTCTGACAGAAGTTGTAGACACATTTGTGTGGAGAGTGAGCTTCAGGGCTCTTTTCACATTCACCACTGCTACGTCTCTGAGTGTAAATATAACTGGGATGAGATTGATGTGATCCAGCTCTGAACCAGTGCACACTGTCATATTCTGCACATGTTCTGTTCTCGGAGTCAGACAGGATTGAACACTGCAGAGACGACGACTCTTCTGCAGCGACTGGAACAAAGTGATGAAGCTGAATGACTGCAGGGTCTGGTCCTGGTAAATACAAACAAAATGTTAAACATGTTTCACTGTTTGTCATTAAAACAACACAACTGAAACATTCATTTATATGAATAAACAATCATAAATTGTAGGAATATGAGCTACTGTATATGTATATAAACATGTAGGATAATGAAATGGCTGTTGGTAAAGTAGAGTTCATATGAAATGTCTGTGTTTGTTATTCACCTTGTATTGTCAGAGATACTCCTCTTATAAATTTCATTGAAGTAAATTCTACTTCTATGCAGTAGTAAACTCCAGAATCACTGAGCTGTGTTTTCTTAATTTGCAGAAGAAACACTCCAGGTCCTTGTTTAATAGTAAAGTGAGGAGTCCTCTCCTCTTCTGTATAATCCACGTGAAGTGTTCCTCCCAAGACTTCAGGCATGTTTCCAGAAATGTGCCTGATCCAAAATAAGTAAGCCTTGAATTTAGACACATCACGGATACACGTAAACTCCACATCTTCTCCAACAGCAGCCGTCTTTGTCTCAAAGATCAGATCTAATGTGCAGCCTAAAAATAAAATTAGATTCTGCAGCAATGAATAACATTGATAGATTGATATATGTTTCGTGCTACAATCTCATACAAGAACAATACAATATAATATAAAATGCAGCCAAATATAAAATAAACAAAGAGACTGACTTACGCTTCACGATGAGCAGCATCAGTAAGGAGGAGATAACCAGCATTTTGCTAATGCAATTAGATGCAGTTAATTTACAGCTGATTTTTTTAGATGATTTGCCTTTTTATAATTATACCAAGTGGGTGGGAACAATGTGAGAGCAATCTGATTGGCTCTTCACACAGTGGAAATAAGATCGTGCATCTTTCCAAGACATGAAACAGC
The DNA here is from genome assembly GCA_016785345.1 of Trinectes maculatus. NCBI lineage: Eukaryota > Metazoa > Chordata > Actinopteri > Pleuronectiformes > Achiridae > Trinectes > Trinectes maculatus. The sequence continues at coordinate 377,860 of JAFBJQ010000486.1, read as the reverse complement.
GACAACAGTAAGCTTGTTGTGTGTGTTTTTCATGGTTTTCAATAAGTGACACAACAGGGGAGCTAATTAGGTGTAAAATACAGTTGTCGTGTTTACAGCATTTTCTTGGATTTTAAACACACTGACTTTAACTCATACTTATTTATGTTGTCAAGGTGTTTAGGAAAGACAAATAAAACCAGGCACTAGATGTTTTACATTGTTAGTTCATTTCTGACAGGAATTTACTGAACATGACACAACACTGCATCTTTTTGTGTTGTGATACTTTAACGTGTTGTTTTACTTTTCTGTGGATCTATTATATTTCTGATATTCACAAACACTAAAGAATGGACACCACTTCTGTCGTTTTTACGATTCATTGTTATTTTTCATGTATGATTTGGTGAAACACATTACATCATGTTTTCAACACACTTCACAAAACCCCTGATTTTTTCTGTTGTTGACTTCACTGCATTACAGCTCAGCTATTTATGTAAGTTGAACTGTCATAGACTGGCCAATCCCCATTGTCACTGCTTGTGAGGACAGTGTCATGTGACGCACAAACCAGTCAATGACATCAACTCACCCTGTCTGATCATTGAAACTGACGCAGAAAGATTGTTGGATTCATTAGTTTTATTTCATGGGCCATTATTATTCTTATACTCCAGCCAACATTAATGAAGACCACGCACACTCACATTCACACCTATGGTCAATTTAGATTTTCCAGTTATGATGATCTTTGGACTGTTGGAGGAAGCTGGAGTAACAGGAGAGAACCTCCACAGCCATGAACATGAACATACAGACACCACACAGACAGAGCATCCAGTGAACCGCGATTGAAACTAATGTGAGGCCTTAGAGCTAACCACTACACCACCACTATTAGACGCAACACTAGCCGTGCTGTCATTAAATCAAATCAATCACTGCAGAGTTGCAGCTTTGTGGCCACAGTTCATATGAGGTATCCAGTTGAATTACTTTTATTATGAGTGTCCTTATCACACCACACATCAAATGATAAAAAGATCATCTGGTTGACAATAAAACTATTTCATTAATTAATAATTAATATCAATAATTAATGTAATAATTACTATATTAGTATTATTATTATTCATAATAGTAACATTAAATTGTTACTGTTGTTAAACTACTGCAATGTGCAATAACCTGACTTTATCTATATATTGATATGTTAAGTTTTTGTAGCAATTTCTACTTTCTGACTACTCTTTATTATCCTTCTAGAGCTAATTACCTCTTGCTATCCCTGTGGCTGCTGTAATGGTGAAATTTCCCCACTGTGGGACGAATAAAGGAATACCTTATCTTATCTTTGTTCCAGTTGTATGTCACTGGAGAGGGTGTAATGCAGCAGTAAATATACAATATATACAATATAAGAGCCTGACAGCACAACTGTCAGCTGAACAGGAACTTGACTCAGAGGTTGATTGGTGAGAGTTCGTAAGGAGTCTTGTTAAATACCAGGTGAGGCCGCCTATTCAGATGCTCAGCATCATCCGTAATTTGGCCCTTCATGACAGTCACTTGAGCAGAAAGATCACAGCATGTTAAGCTGGGGAGGTGGCTGTGATCACACCATCAGAACAGCAGCAGAGCATCAACCTCCTCGTCACATCACACAAACACAGTCACAGGGTGGCGATCAGAAGTTAGCGACACGCACTCTGTTACCACAGAGCTAAAGTGTGGTAAAGTGCTGCAAAGACGAGAGGAGCTATCTGGTCGACCTCAGCTACATGCAAAATATATGAAGACTGCAATTAGACAAATAGACAAGTCACAGGTTAAAACTACAGCAGTATTAGACAGATTTACATTTGCTGTCTTGTTGCTGTAAGTTCAGCTGTGACAGAGAGGAACGACCAGTCGGTCAGATTAATGATCCCCTGTTACAATGCTACAATAATACACATAGACATAAACAAGTAGAAAGAACGGCATCGGAAAACTACAGTAAACACGAAATACTTTGCTCTACTTCCTGTCCTGACACACGCCCGTGTGCGCACACATACGCACGCACACATACGCACGCACACATACGCATGCACACACACACACACACACACACACTTTCAGTCACCACAAACGAATGATTCATGGAAACTTCAGCATTGCGGTGGCTGGGCGCTCAGACAAAGGTGCAAATACCAAGGGGCTTTTTATTCTCTCTCAGTCAGGAAGCCGTTCTCATACTGCTGTGTTATCGTTTCACCAAAAACGCCCAGTGGAATATCACTACAGTACACAGCACAAGTGTTACGATTATTATCACAGAATTATGACATTATCTTATCTTTTTTTTGTATTTGTAGAGTATATATTTACTTGTGTACACTGACTGCCTGCAGGGTCTGGTCCAGGGAAATAAAAACAAAAAGTTAAACATGCGTCACTGTTTAAAAAGCTGTCTAAAGCAGCTGAAAGAATAATTCATATGCATAAACACTCAGAAATCGTAGGAATATAAGATATGTTTATATAACCAGGTAGGAAGATTAAATGGCCGTTGGGATGCACATTTTATTAGAAATGGGAAATGTCTGTGTTTGTTCAACCCTGTTAATGTTAGTCTGTATATTTATATGTGTGTAAAACCAAAGCAACCATTTTACATGGCAGAGATACAGCTTCAGTGGCTGGTCAAAGGGCAGAGAGCAGGGCATAACCCACCACAGCCTGTCTCTATGAGTGTAGCTGCTGTCTGTGGTTTTGCTTGTTGTTGCAGAAAAACAGAGTATTTGACAAAGTGTCCTGAAACTAAGGATATGTGTGTATATGTGTGTATGTGTGTGTATGTGTGAGAGAGAGAGCATGTTGTTGAGATAGCAAGATCACATGTAAAATATGTATTTGGAAACCTCCTGATTTAAACATTCAGCCCCATAGCGTGATCATTAAATACCATATAGTTTAATGCAAAAGTCAGACTCGTGTTAGAGAAGAGTAAAGTTTAGGCAATGCTTTGGACCAAATGCATGAAGCCAAATAACCTACACAACAGATGATGGTGCAGAAAAGACTGAATCGCTGTTCATTTATAACATTAATACAATGTCAATGACATCACAGTGAAAAACTTCTCCAAAACAGCTCTGTTGATAAAAGAAATGCACAAATTTTACTGCTGAGGAACAAAAGCAAGAAAGACCTGTTAACTTGTGTGTGTGTGTGTGTGTGTGTGTGTGTGTGTGTGTGTGTGTGCGTGTGTATGTGTGTGTGTTGTTCTTGTAGTGGTTTCCTCCTACCACACGCAAACAGTCAAGTCAATGTGAAACTTCACATGAAATGAGGTAGATGTAAAAGTGATGTCATTTAAAAAGGTTTGTCAACCTTCCTCATGCGATTATCATGACACAAATGAAAAACTATGGTGAACTAATTTATGGACAGACTCACTGTGAGACATTTAGAAGTGATATTACTGGTTAAATAAAAACTAGCCCCCTGGGTGGTCTTGTACCTCTGTCTGCAAGTTAAACCTCAATGCATATCCTGTTCAGGCCCATAGTCATATCTAATCTGAGAAAACAACTGCTGTGGTTGGTCAAAATGGAGAGAAGTAGCCCACCACAGCTTGCGTGGGTGTAGCTGTTGCAAGAAATGTCGGTTATAGTTCTGATTGCAGATGTGCAGAATAACTTCAAAGGATTGTTGTAGTTTGTCCAATGTTTTTTTTTGATAGTATTTCATACATATCTGACAGGATGTGATTGCAACATATAAAGCTAAAGACTTTTAGCTATTTCCACAGTTGGTCTCTCTTTTTCTTTCTAGACAAGAAAAATTAGTTTATGGCTTAAAACTAATACAAGTAAAAAGCATACAGTGTCCCTACTCAACAGCAGCAGACATATGATGTAAAACTGTGACCTAACATGACCGATTCGGAAAGTTTGAGTTGCTTGATACCTTCCGTAGAACTTGACTGACTGAGATACTGACAATGCATACACATCAAAACTTGATATTAGTATCCTTCAAGATAACATTGTGCATGAGCTAATTGACTGAAAACATAGTTCTTTACAACCAATGTTCCTGTTCCACCATGTTTTCCATCTCAGTTTACACGTTTTTTGTTTTTACATCCTGGGATTTTCTGACAATTTTTAAAATGATTAAATCCTTTTTGCTGAGAGCTAGATGAGAACATTTATAAAAAGTTAAATGTAGTATCATATTTCTGGGTTGGGTTCCAGATGCGTTCAACATGCATCCACTATCCACTCGGACTACTAATAAATTGGGTTGACAATCTTGGTTGATTTATACGTAAACGGATCGCGTGTTTATCAATTCAGAGGAAGTACAGTTCTTATCCTTCAGCCAATCAGATTGTCTTCTCCTTTGAAGAAATCACTGACTCTGTTACTAACCCGGCCATTTGTGTGAAAAGCCATTAGTAGGTCAGGAGAGTAGTGCATTACCACAATGATCGGAAGATTGACTGTTTTGGTCCTTCTTAGTGCTGAGTGTGAGTTCTTACCCATTGTATGCCAGAAACTTTGCTTCTACTATATATGTACACTAATTATATATGTTAACTTTGCGATTGTTACTTTTCTTCAGGTCTGATTCAGACTGCAGAGATTCCTTCTCTGATCTCGTTGACTGCGGTTGAACATGGGAATGATGTTACTTTGGCGTGTCTAGTCTCTGGGACGCAAAGCAGAGTCTTATGCCTGTATAAGCAGCGTCTTGGACATATGATCCATACAGTTGTTACAAAAATAAATGATGTAACAATCTCGGACAAATACAAAAACTTGCGTTTTACACTCTTTACAAGCGATGATGGGTTCTATCTTACCATCAGGAATGTCAGCAAGAACGATGAAGCATCATACTTCTGCCAAAATGGAACGCTCTATCATCAGACCTTTATCAATGGCACATTCTTGGCTGTGAAAGGTAAAATATATTATATCATCACTGTCTTCTAGCTCATGCGAGTGACCAAAATATTCAAAAGTCACATCTTTTTATTTTTCAGCGACTTGACTTTATGGATTTTTTTTTTATCAAACCCTGCAGATCAGAATCAGCAGAAATCAGTCTTTGTGAAACAAAGTCCAGAGTCTGCATCTGTCCCCGAGGGAGACACAGTCAACCTCCAGTGTTCACTACTCTCCGACAACAGAGCAAACCAATGTCCAGGTGAAGACAGTGTGCACTGGTTCAGATCTGGATCAGGACTCTCTCATCCTGGCCTTATTCTCACTAACAGAAATAGAACTGGTGAGAGAAGGACCTGTGTCTACCGGCTGTCCAAAACCCTGCAGGAATCTGATGCTGGGACTTACTACTGTGCTGTTGTCACATGTGGAGAGATCCTGTTTGGCGAAGGAACCAAACTGGAGACAAGTCAGTATTCTATTTAGTTAATTATCTTTCAACTTGATTAATATATGTGTGATATTTAATCTAGTCTGTTTTCAGTTCAAGAGATATTGTGTTGATGAAAATATGAAACCTAATTCTAGAAGATAAATTAAATGATCTAGTTATGTACCAGTCCTACATCTCACCTATGAGATCTGACACTCTCTCCAGCTACTCCTGTGATGTGCATAACATAACATATGGATTATAGACAGTCTTTCATATTAAAAACTGAACTTTTTCTGATTCAGGATCAAAAGTGGACCCAGTTGTGCTGGTGCTTGGGACACTGCTGGTCTGCTGTGTGACACTGGTTGTTATTCTCTGTGTAATTAGGAAACAAAGGAGAGTTTGTGAACATTGTAAAGGTGGGTTGATCATTCACAGTATGTTTTTAATTGTATATGAAACACATATCTTGTTTATGATTAGCTTTGGTTTTACTTGGTTTTAATTTCTGTCAGAAATCAGAAATATGTTACTTGGAAAGATGTGGGCTTTTATTGAAAGAGTTTGGAAAAAAGTGGATCGTGATTGTGAAATTGAAAGAATAATTAAGAAAACGACTTTTTCTGTCACAACAGCGTTCTGTTGGCTATTCTGTGTTGCTGCCAATGATAACCTCAACAGTCAAGTAAAGCTGAACTTTTATTTAACAGGGGCAATGACTGCTTCCCATTATCATGGACACAACTTGTCGACTCTGGATCCATCAAATAATGTGGTAAAAATATATTTTAAAGCTGCAGTAATAAAAGTATCTACACTGACAAGTGATTCATTGACAGTACTGTACAACAAAGGGTTTCACTTAAACCGACAAACTGAAAAGAGCGATATCACCCATCTGTGCAGTTCCCACAATTTCAATGAAAAAGCTATAACAGAGACAACTAGCCCAGAGGCAGACAGCAAGTCAGCAGGTCAGCAACAAGCCAGACTACAGAGTAACTTAACATTTGTCTATTTCCTCATTTGACCACGTGCATTATCCAAAGAAAGAAAATCCAAAATAAAATGTCAGCTGGGATCGGCTCCAGCTCCCCCCGCGACCCTTAACAGGATAAAGCGGTAGAAAATGAATGAATGAATGTAAAATTGTAAATTGTCATTGTAAATTTTATGGTATAGGACAGTAAACTGCTGGGCCTCAACTGCACATACTCAAATCATGGTATTTACTGATCTTGATGCTGCAGCCCTTTTCTCACAAATATTATCCAGTAATAATATGGTTTGATTTGCAGGAAGGTAAAGCAGGGGCAGTCAACTATGTAACACTGGATTTCCCTAAAAGGAAGCCAAAAAGAGTACGGGAAAAGAGAGAGTCGCCACAGGAGTGCCTGTACGCCACTACAGTGCACAGCTGAGCATATTCCACCATCCAGCACCATGGCACCACAGGGCCTGTACACTGTGCTACAAAATCACATCAGTATTTTCATTTATTTGGCTTCACTTATATATATATATATATATATATACTGCTATTATGTAATATTTTATTTATGTATTTTTCTGTGAGCTCATAATAAAAAAAAGGATGTTGAATGAAGCTTGACTATTGCTCCTGCATTTGCATCGCTCCTTTAATTACAGTTAGATCACTTTAGCTCAGCTCGCGTTACCAATCAAGACTGGGCTGTGCAAGTGGGCTACAGACCTCTGAGAAACATCTACGTATCTATATTAAACCCCAAACCTCGCCTCACATCCTGTTGACAAGAAGTCTTCTAAATAACAGCTTCAGTGGTTTGGTCAAAGGCAGAGAGATGGCCCACCACAGTTCACATCAGACAGCGTAGATGTTGCATCATGGATATGCTGAGAGTTTCTGATGCAAAGAGACGAGACGGATGATCTGCCGCCAATTTTCTTCTCCCGTACTGCATGTTTCTAGCTATTCTGAAAATTTAATGTAATCAGAATACTAAAAAAAAAATACTAGAAACAGCATTACAGCTGTTTATGAATGTAATCACAACTGAGGAAAAGTAAACTAAGGCACGTGCTGAAAGTCGTTTGCCAACCACCATTAAACATCAGAAGAAGAAAAGAATAATCCAGATAATAATCACACGAATAACCGACAAACAAGAATATCTGCTGCCCCAATAACGCAGTGGAGATTGAAGTGACTCATTTCACTTGGTTTAGGTTACATGTATGGTAAAAGTTATGTGGTCCTCCTCCTGTGTGTGCATCTATGGTGAAATGTACATTTCACAGTAAATGTTCCCGAATAAAGTGAAACTCTCTGTCTTTACACTGCTGCCATCTTCTGTTGAGAAGCAAACGGCTTGATGATTTCATCAGCCAGGTTGCTGTCACTATTGCTGTACCAGTTAACTGACGCTGTATGTTCTCAATGAACAGCACAATAATGAGATGGACCCTTTGGCTATGTTTCATACTACAGGTCCAGATAGGCTCTGTGACACATGTATGTAGTAAAAATGATTACATATAATAGAAAAAAAGTTTCTAATATTATTAGACACTTGTTCTCTTATTCTGTAAGCTCATAATAAAAAAGATCAGTTTAGTTTAGATCAGTTTAGCTCAGCTCGTGTTACCAATCAAGACTGGGCTGTGCAAGTGAGCTCTGTGAAACATCTATGTATCTACATTAAACCCCAAACCTCGCCTCACATCCTGTCGACAAGAACTCTTCTAAATAATACTAAAGGTAGGTATAAATAATACCTACTACAACAATCACAGATTAAGCAGGCTACATTTGCATGAAAAATGAATCAAATACATGATTTACATGCTCCTATCCATAAGCAATTAAAAGTTTAAGAACCAACAGTGTTTTGCTGTAGCTGATTTCTTAGAGGAAAGCTTGAAAACATCAAGTATCACAGACACACTCACAGGTCACACAGGTCAGATAGAAGAGTGAACAACAAGCCGTTTCAATGCTCTGGCCAGCGCACAACACAAAAGCTTTAGCATGAGCTGTGTAGCAACACCTCATAGCAGGGATATGTGACTCACGTGACGTCGCTGCCTGCAGTAAGACATGTAGTTGTTGTGATGCTCATGTTGCAGCAGCTCCGGTCAGACCAGCATCCACTTCAAAAACACTGCCAAACGAGATCCCAAGTTTATTTTAGTTACACGTATATTCTTAATAGTATAAAGGCACTGCTATGGTGAATGCTCATTCAATATCACCATATCATCAAGGTGCCTCACCGCTATTTGTAAAAAATAATAATAATAATAATAAATATATATATATATATATATATATATAATACTTACACACACATTAACTATACATATATATATATATATACACACAGTATACTGTATATTTATATATACAGTATACAGTAAGAAATAAGGCCGCCATCTTGGGCCGGTAATAGCAAGAAACAAGTTGCAGAGCACTGTGAACCTTGAAGCCTAGATTTGGTTAAAGTTTCACTTGGTCACACCTGGCTTTTTAGACAATGATTAATAATCATATTGTTTCTTCAATTTATTAAAAACACCTGACTTTACTGCCACTATCTGTTTCTCTGTCATATTTATAGTGTGTGATTTGCAAAATACCTGTCGTAGCCTACATCACATATCCCAGAGAGACAGTTCTCGTTGTTTGGTTGCCTGTCCCTGGCTAAATACAGACAAAACTACCTCTGTCCCTGTTTTGGTTTTGAAGACACAACATTAGGTCTTTCAATCAGGTCGCTCATCAAACTGGAAATGTCCACGTTTTTGTCCCTATTTTCGGGAATTATGTTCCCAGACATCTAAAGCAAAAACAACAGAAAATCGTGTGAAAATTAGTTCGGTATTCAGTGAGGTATGATTAATTAAATGCGCTGACCGTCCATTGACAGATTGCGTTGAGTGGAGCGGGTGACCAGTCCAAGATGGCGGCCTCACGTCTTCTATTATGTCTATGCGTTTACCAACCTGTTTTAGCAGTCGGACAATAGCCAGGAATAACCGGATGGGAATTTTCAAAATTAAAGCTCTAGAAAACGTCATATCCCCTGTAAATACCGTGGTCACTTCTGCCTACAATTGCGTTTGCGTGTTTGGACTTAGTACATGTCTGACCACATTTTGACTACTTAAGACTATATCGGTTGTGGAGTTGTGTAGTAATCCGTTGTGTGACAGAGCACCTGCGGCAGTGACGTGCGCACAAACGCCAACCACACCAAACGTTTCCACACTGCTCTCTGTTGTCAATACAAAGAGACAATAACTCACTACTACCCACTGTTACCCTTTGTGTTAGCAGCTAGTCAAGGGCTGCACACCTGACTAATCTATTTTTATCCACTCAGACAATCAGTCAAACTTATGACTTACTCATGGTTCGCAGTGCGTCAGTTTTCCGCCTCCTCATCACCGCCAACGTAAACCCGGTGCGTAATGGTGTGGTCACGTGACCCAAATGTTTCCGGAAATAGGTTTTTAATCCTAAAGCAGAGAATGAGTAAGGTTTAACTTTACTTTATGCGATCCTGGAAAGTATATATTTATATTTATATGAGGGTTGACCCGTATGTGTCATTAAAAGAAATTCCATACATAACGACGACTTTGCTTAAGAACTCAGACACTGAAGATTAATGTAGTTTCAACGGTGGTTTAATTTTAACATTCAACATAAGTATTAATTATCACTCACAAATTCATGTTTTTTTTTTTTTTAATTCAGGACTTGGAAATGATGGACTTTACAGACCTCAAGTAATAAATGAGGTGTTTTATTATGTTCACAATGAAGAACATACATTTAGATTCAGGAAATAAAAGAGAAGAAGAAAAGGGCAAAGAGAAGGAGGGGACTGGTAAAAATTGAACCGTTATGAAATCAAGAAATGAATGAGAGAATCAGGAGAAAATTAAGGGACAGATGAAAGAAGGACATGGTGAAAATGAAAAGATGGTGCAAATAAAGGAGACGTGGGTGCATGGTGGAAAGGAAGAGAGGAAGGGGGAGGTTGAAAAAAAGAGATGTGTGGTGGATCAAATAGATGAAACGGAAGATGTGGAAATCCATGACACTGACAAACAAGGATAATACTTATTAGTCTCAAACCCACAACTGCAGAGCTGTAAATAAACTGTGTGGAAATACTTTGCACAAGTTGTAAACAAAGCAGTTTTGTATACACTAAACAATACAGTAGTAGTTACATTATAGTAATTCGCTATGCTTGTATTTGTGTTAGTCATTTATGGGCAGTTGAAAACTGTATTGATGCTGAAGTTGAGGACCGGAACGGTACCATGGTTACAGAAGCTTCTTTGACACAGCATGTGAATGGGTCATTATGGTAGAGGTTTGCTGCGCAGACTGGAACACTCTTTACTTTGGTCAGTTACTAATCAAACAGCTCCACCTTAAACCTCCTGAATTACTGTGCTCCAGAGAAATATGTCTGTAGGCACCTTAAGGCATCACGGTCCATCAAATAATCACGCCTGCATCGTACAAAAATAATGCACAGCACCCAAAATGAATCACAAATAAAAACTGCAATAAGAAAAAAAAAAGTTTTTGCTGATGCTGCTATTTCACATTTCACGTGAGGCTATGAAGAAATGCTCTCAAATAGGGCTGATTTTGGTGCAATGGCTTCATTCCAATTAGCTGTGCCACCCAGCCAGACAACCACCTCATGCTGTACAGCCATTTAAAGGGTAAATTAAAGCAGCAGATAATGTTGTCTTTGCTGCGTTTCCTTCAGTGTTACATCTCACATTGGTGCAGTGATGTGTGAGTCTAGTCCAGGCTGCGTCAGTACATTGCAATACCACACCTAACCTCACACGATACACTGTTCAAACAGGAAAAAAAAAACATGGTTGGTTGCATTATAATTTTCACCAGAGGGGGATACCTTAGTATCTGTTTTAAAACGAAGTTTGCATCCCAGCAGCACACAGGTACAGACTAACCACGATGCTGCAATTCACTGCTGCTGATTTAAATGGGAAATCCAGGTGTCTGATGAATTGCTAATGAAGAGCAAATGTCTTTCAGATTTTTCATGTCAAACCTCATGTGGCTCCAAGTCTGGTGTGCAACAGCGAACGACAGAACAACACAGCAATACAACAAACTGTTAAAACCATCTCTGTGGAAAGAGTCTTTTATGCATTGTCAGAAAACTAATATGTGAGGATGATGTCCATTATATAGTGAAGCAGGTTAGGTAGGCACATACAGTTCCCTCTTATCCTCCGAGAGACAGGGAGAGGATGCAACAAGACCTTGTCACCTTTTCCTTATTGTGGACTCTTCTTCTCATCCCTCTTCTCTCAGTGTCCAAAGCCTCCCTCACATCAGCACTCACATTAACATCATGCAAATACACTTAGAAAATATAAAATCCATTGGGTTAGGGTATATATTTATATAGATTTATACATACATATAAATTCATATACTTTTAAGGAATGTTAATCTTGTGGTGTACTTTTTTCTTACAAGGTACAAAATAACTTTTTATACTATGTAACACATTATATAATTAACATATTAAAAACAGCTCATCAGTCCTTTTATCATCTTATAGAAAAAAAATCAATAATAAAAATAAGTTCTATGTTTTTCTTACTTATATCTTACAATATATTTTCTCTCTGTCAAAAACACACACACATGTCCCATTTTTGTATTTGTTTGTGGTTTCTCTCTCAAATCGGCAGCGGTCAAACTGAATGTGGGGAGAAAAAAAAATCACATAATGATGTTGCTCATCAGTGAGGAAAAATCTCTGAGTGACAGCCTCGTTGATGTGTGGAGTTCACAAAATGGCAGCGGCGGGTGTTGCAAAACAAAAAATGAACAAACTGGGGCACTGTTACAACGGACACTTGGAGCAGCCACATTCCAGGGCCGTTTCCATCTCTTCGGTGTACGAGGTGCCGTCAGTGCAGCGGAAAACCACCTTCCTCCTTCTGCTCTTGGTGACGCCACAGCAAACACCAGGGGGCGCTGCAGCCTGACAGGATCGGGGACAGTCCATGCGGGGAATCTTGCTGGTGGACGTGCATGTTCTCATGGGGTGGTGACGCTTCAGCTGCTCCCTCACCATTTCTCCCTGACACGTCAGCTCTGGACATTGGGGAATACGGAGACATTCATTCATTGCACACTCAAATGTCAAAAATCCAAATCCAGTGCTTCTCTCCACATTTTCCTTTTTGTCTTTATCATACCTGCATCACAGTTTGGTCCAGTGTACCCGGGGCGACAGTGGCAGACCGGCTCTCCCAACTCTGACACTCGACACTCCCCGTGCCCACAGCGCTGCCCCCTGCAGGCTGGAGGCTCCTGTCGTCGATCACAATACTGACCCTGGTAGCCTTCACGACACTGACAACTGTAGGACTGACCCTTGGGCACACACACACCATGGACACATCTGGAGGGAGGACAGGTGTGAGGTGAGGGTGGTGGTGGAGTCAGGTTGTACAGGTATGCACATTGTACACATTATATACATTCATTTCTGCCAGGTGTCTGCCGTGTGCCCCTACCCGTTGTTTTGACAGGAGCTTGGTGTTGTTGTCTGGTCACACAGCGCCCCGCTGCGTCCCGGAGGACATTCACACGTTACCCCCATCTCTCCCCCCTCCCTGCACACGCCCTGTGCACACACACTGCAGGTGTGACACCCTGCAAGAATACCGTCGCCCTGATAACACAACAAGACAGGGAGGAGAAACTGTCATGAAAAGTACAACTCACGTAGACAGATATAGAAATCTTGATGATGCATGAGTGATAAAACCTCCCCCACCACTACTGGAAGTCCAGAATGAATGCACGTTGCACATTGGAGAAACGACATCTGTTCTTTTATGTGCTCTGAAGAGCATGGGCTTGAACCTCCTGACACTAATTGACGGCTGTGAGCTCCCACCTCTGGCTGTTTAATGAGTCTGGGTCACAGCGGCCTCTGACAGCTCCTCTCCACATTAAGATGTGCTTTGTACCTCACTTGACATTTCTATTTAACGTCTGCTCTACTCTTGCAAAACATCACTTTGGTGATATGTTGATAGCTTCTCAGATGGGGCACATTAAGGACTGAAGGGTCTCTGCTGTTGTATAATCACCAGGCACCATGTGTGCGTCCGAAGAATCTTCCGCCATGTGCTTACCTTGCCCTCCACTCCCTCTGATCGCCCTCCTCCCGTGGCTCGGTAACTCAAATCTTGGAGCTCCCCATTGATTCGGACGTTGTGGATGCAGCCATTAAAAGCCTGTGGGGAGCGTTCAGGGCCTGGACGAAGACCCGAGGCCACCAGCAAGGATGGTACGCCTGGGAAACCAAGAAGAAGACAACAAGGATAAGGGATTTGAGAAAAAAGACTTAATGGGATTAGACACACAAATCGGAGAAAAGATAAAGTCAAGTATAATAAGGGCAGCTTGATAAATCCACTTCAATATCTCTGGTTTCATCATTGGTCGATGCTTACAAGATACAATATTCCAGGAAGACCGCTGAACCAGAGCTCTGTCTGCACATTAATACTTTTTAGTGCCCGAGGTAAAGACTGTGCTCAGAGACGCGTCTCATCCTTTATTCAAGGAAAAACGCTTCTCTATTTCCCCTGCACTTCCCTTGCTGGGCTTTAGTATGTGAGTATTTTTATGTTGTGGGTACGTAGCCATGCGTGATGTCTACTCAACAGCATCAAAAAGGCAGGTGAAAGGACTGCAAAAAGTAGATTCATGTTTTCCACAGTGGCTGAATATGTGTATGTGTGTGTGGGTACATACAAACCTCCTATGTAAAGTTGTGTGTTGTGGTCAACAGACGGCTGGCGCGCCAGCTTGCCCAGGCTCTTGGGGGCTCCGTTATCGACCACCAGGCTCAGTGAACGGTTCTGAATCAACAGCTCGACTGTGTGGAAAAGCCCGTCATTCACAGACTCCACACTGTTACACAAAGAAAGCAGCAGAGAAGCAGCAGAGAGATGATCAGGATGGTTCCCTTTGTGAAAAAAGCGCAATTGAATTTGAAACCAGGCAGGAGAAGTGAGGAGAAATCATCACAGAGCAAACAGACAGATACTTAACAGACTCCAAACATTTTCATGTCAACCTTTTCTTTTTCCTCCCCTCTGTGTTCTGTTTTGTTTGCAAATCGACCAGAGTAAATGAACATAAAAGATCAAAATCCATGTTGAAAGGTTTAAAGAGATTAAAATATGCCGTTCATCTCGGCCATGGTTTTGTAAGCACGGAGGCTGAGGCCCGGAATGGATCACACCAGCCTGTTTATTATGATGGATTTGTGCTGTGGGGTGAGACCAAATGTTTTACATTGGAAAGGCCAGACTCAGTCAGAGCAGAGGCTTTGTTAAAGGGGACTCTGATATGTTTTGGAGGAATAAGTTGTTTCCACTGAAGAGGAGCCTGCAATAAACCAGGATCGTGACCTTTTGCTCCAGGTCTGACCCTGGGAACAAAGTGTGTGCTCATGTGTTTGTGTTCGAGTGTGTGTGTGTGTCTGTGTTTCCCACTAAGTGGTTTTCGCTGAAGGGGAGACAGACAGCTATAGAGACAGTGGTTTGGCGCAGCCAAAAGAGGGAGAGCAAGCGAGGGCGAGCGACGGAGTGGGAGAGAGAGGTAGATGGTGGGGTGGTAAAGTTGACTGTGCCTCCAATCACCCAAGTTCCCCCTTCTCCGAACCCACAGAAAACAAGCAGAACATCAGAAACACAAAAGAACAAGTGAAGCCACTCTTTCCGTTGGTGGTCTGCGCCAGACTCCCACAGTTCAACATAAAGACAATGCATCGCTTTGTCTGCTGCCGCTCATTGGCTGAATTAGTGAGGGAGCCTCTGGTCAGCTCTGACCAATGTGTTTATACAGCGCTCAGATTTCAGTGATGTTACATTAACAGCCAATGGAGCAGGATTGTGAGTTCTGGACGTCGGCCAAGGTGACTTTCTATAGATGTCGAACAATAAGAAGATGGAGCTGGGGCAGTGAGGAACATGAAAGGTTGCAGTTTACATAATTTTTTTTAAAGAAATTTAACGAAAAACAACAAGAACATTTTATTAGATTTGTGTTTATTTATTATTAATTGAATGCCGAGAACATTTTGTGACACTGATCTTGACCTTTGACCTAAGGCCACCAATCTCAAAATCGACAATCTCTCCCGACCTAAAAAACAAAACAAACTAAAACGTGACAGCACATCGCCTCCGTGCAACCTGCGTTTACAGGTTACTCTGTCACTTAGCAGTAGCCACAGACTCAGTGTTCTTTTGTGCGTCAGTCTAATTCAGCATTTCACTGGTGGTTTCCATAATGAGAGCCGCTACTTCATGGTAGACCCAACATAGACACAAACATGGTTTCTATTAGGAGCCATGTAATTCAATCATGCTCTCAAACAGGCCTGCTACAAGGAGCAAACTGATGGTCTGCTAGCATGAAAGATTACCACTCCTCCAATGTCTCTGTATTCCCCCTCTTCCCTGCTATTTTTCCATACATTCCGTACATCTACATCCAGTTTCTCCACTTCCTACTCCTCATCTTTTTTTTTCTTCCCTGATTTCTCCTCCTCTTTTTTGCCGTGACCCGCCCTCTCTAACAGTCATTTCTCCTCCTTTTACTCCTCTAAAGCTTCTCTCCTTCCACCTGAGAGGCTCCTCATCCCCTTCTCAATTTGTTCAAGTGTCTGGAAAGTGGAATTAAGCAGCTGTGTTTTTTTTTCCCCTCTGCACAAGTTTGAGCATCATGTGCTCATTGTGACTCTCTCATGCATGCGCACACACAAACACACACACACACACAGTTTCAACCAGCGAACCTGCTGTGAGACCAAAGCTCCACCAGGTGGCAGAACATGACTAATGTATGTGGAAGTTAAACGTGTACCCACCCATGTGACTAAAATCAGTGCAGGTATATTAACATGTATGTTCTCCGTCAACATCTGCGAGAATATTTATATAACGAGTGCGCTGAATTAAGCATTTCTCTTCTTTAATTAACATATTTGTTTCTCTGTGTTTTTCTGGGTTTTTTTGCCATAGTTGTGTGTGTTGGCCAATGTACAAGTAGAAAACAGCGCATTAGTTCAATAAAAACAAACACACAGCCGTAGCAGATTTCAACTGATACTCACTCTTGCTCTAACTTAGTTTGGTCAAACACACAAGGGACGTCAATTTCCTGTCCGCTCAGAATCACATCCACCCTCAGTGAGCACAAACGCACACAAATAAACTTGGCTTGAAACGAACTTCCCAAAACCAAAATCTGGTCCTTTTCTTTTTTCCACATAAATGCATCAAATACAAACCCAGAGGTAATTACAGTTCATTGACTTTATCGAAATCTGAAAAAAAATATTTGGAGTAGGACGAACTGTGCAGATCCACTTACACTGTTAAATCTAATTAGGCACCGCCATCATTTACTTACAATGTTTCGAAACCACATTTGCGGCCTGTGTGTGCGAGCGTACGTGAATGCAAGACAGTGGACCTTGTGTGTGTCCTGTTCATAGAAATGTGGGTTGGTTTTAGCGAAAGCGTGTTCATGTATTGGCAGTCGGTATATGTACATACGATATTCATTTATATGTGTCTGTCTATTTGCCTCTATATGGTGGAGTTAGCTTTGTATATATTTACGTTTCTGGGTCTGCATGTGTGTGCACGTGTGTGCATGTGTGTGCATGTGTGTGCATGTGTGCTTAGCAGACCAATCTGATTAAAATGACGTTCAGCAGACAGGCATCCTGGTCCCATATTGCAGTGGTATCCTCAATTAGCCGCTGCAGCTACTGAACAGCGTGCTCCTTCACTGTTTTCTTTCCCTGGTTCTGCAGCTCTGCTTTAAACCAGACCAGCCAGCTCAAATGAAATTTGCTCTCTGCCGGAGCGGACCCGTCGTGTTTTGATGTAGGGCTGCGGAAATAAGCGCCGGTTGTTTCAGGACTATAGGGTTTCAGTATCAGAGTGTTTGAACGTTTTAAACCCATAATGTTCAAAAGCCTGTGTCCTGTTTCGACCACCGCTCGGCGGTTTTTAAAGACCCAGATTAAGGTCAGACGTTCAGTCAGTCAAGGCAGACACTGACTGTGAGAATCAAAGCATAAATATACATACGACTACACAAACGACCACCATAATGGTAAGTTATTTTAGATGGATCCACATACTGCTGGGTGGATTTGTGAGCCAGTTTGTGTTACCCCACATATGACACAATAAAGGCAACACCTACACACTGTAACGGGATACAGTACAATAGCTCTGCAAAAACACTTTCAGTTACCGGAACGTTATTTTGGACAGGCGGTTGTAGCTCATGTGGAGGTTCTCAACATGGGCATGAAAGGGGATCCGGTCCTGGACAGTCAGGACCTCATTAGCAGGACACAGTCCCTCGCTGGCTTCCCACCAGCAAACACTGCCAATTACATTTAACAGAAGCACAGCGGCTGACAGCTGTGATTTCTGCGACAAATGTGTTCTGTAAAAACGAATGGACGCACTGGCTTTTCATAGATGAGCTGGAACGGTTAGCATGAGGAAATACCTTCATTACCATTTCCTCATTATTCCCCCCAAACGTGGAAGTAAATATACGACAACTAGCATTAAAAGAATAAAAATGTGTGTGTGTATCCACTCATACAATGATAAATATGGTGAAAACTTGGTTTTTGGTAGGGAGAGTATCTCTTCCTCTTTCCATTCTTCCCAACAACACTCACTGTTTCCCTTTCCATCTTCCTCTGTCCAACCATCCATCACCATCCCTCCTCACCGCACTCCTGTCTCCTCTGTCTCCCTTCTCTCCACTTATCCATACATCCTCTGCCTCCACTGTCTCTGCCTTTCTTTATCATCCTTTTTCACCTTTCATGTACTCATCCATCCCAGCATCCGTCCCTCTGTCGCTCGCTGATGAATAACACTGGATGTGCTGTCTTTTGACCCGATGGGAGATTACTATGGCATTTAGTAAAGGGCAACACATTAATACACAACAAATACACATTCTGCACATTCCATCCATCCGCCCAACACACGCACACACACACGGAAGCACGTGGCCATGCAAACCTTTTCATCTTTTGCTAATAAGGGCACAGTGAGGGTCTTGTACTGTCACTCTCTCTTCCTCCTCCCTCTCTCCTTTCCTTCCATCTACACTATATTGCATGTTTTTCGCCATGATCATCCTCTCTGGTTAAGACCCAGACTGGCACCGGTCCCTGGCTCTCCATTGTACAACCACAGTAACTGTACTGACGGTGCCATGTTTTGGGATCTGCCAGGTTTCATGCGCTCAGTTTATGCCGGTTCCACAGATGCACCATTCTGGACTGTATCAGTTGAATGGCATGAGGACGTTGGGGGCAGGAACTGCCCGGGCCATGTGGTTTGAGTCAGTGTGTATGTATTTCTAAATTCGGGCAGATAAGATAGGCCGTTTGTGTTTGTTAGACTCATGCAATCAAAAGATGGCACAGTCCAAGAAACACACATAGGCCTGTGGTAAAATGAGTACCAGGCTTCCACTGCTAACGCCAAACATAACATACAGTGTGCATACGAAGTTCTTAGACATGATTTGACTCTATGGATCTTTCAGTCTTTCGCCTTTCTCCGGTGCTCATTCTTGTGGACTCCTGTCACTTGTCCTCCATTTTGTCTCTATTTATGACTGCAGCTCATTCAATTGATCCTGTCCGTTATGTTTGCCCTCCTCAGCCCTAATCCCTCGTTCTTTTACACTTCCCTTTTCTCGGCTTCTCTCGGTATTCCTTACGCTCTGTCTGTCCGTTTCCCTCCAGGCGTGGCCCGTGTCAAGTTAATAAGACCAGACAAGGATAATTCCCTGACTCACTCTGTGGTTTGCTTTTCCCCTTCTGTTCCTTCCCCTCTTTCGCTCCATCCCTCTGTCATCCCTCACTCTCTCGTTCAGTCCTGCCGTTCAGCCATGTCTCGCGGTCTCTTCATTTCGGCTGCTTCTCTCCATCTGTTTTACCCCTCTTGTTTCTCTTTTGGCGGGCAGGAGATCCTAACCCAATTATCTCTCTATCATGTTGTACGCAATTTCATTCATGTCCTCTGTCCAGCCTCGGTCCATCCAGCCCTCTTTTTGGCTGTTACTCTATTTATATCTTGTCTCTCAGTGTGATCGCTCGCTCTTTCTGTCCATCCAGACGTCCGTCTTCTTCTCTCTCCTCCTCAACCTTTCCAACCCAGATCTCAACCCCTTCTCATTTTTTTTTCAATCGGTGTCTTATTTGGTTCACTCCATTTTTTTCCATTCTGTCTTTCCATCCCCTGAAACCATCCCTCCATCTTGCCTTTCAGCATGTGTCATCAACCGTGAACACTAAAAATATTCAGGTTAAGGTCAAATTTAGAATCATTTTACACATCTACCCACCCAGATTACAAACCAATCTCTTTTATGAGAAGAAACACAATCTTACTGCAGAAATGGAAAATGCACAGGCTTCAAAAATCGACAGCACACTCAATGGACTCAATGGGGTGGCAGTTGTTTTTATGACCAATAAAACTGTCTCTACACAGATGATCTATTGGACTACATCTGCCCGACTGAAGTTTCCTTAAGCAGGTCATATTCTCTACCAGCTCCAGGGCTGAGGCTCTGCTGCTGACCCTGAGCTGTAGCCGTCCTGGAGGGGATAACGGAAAAGAAAATCACCCTACTTGGTTCAATATGGCACCATCACATTGTTATTATAGTTTGGCTGTTCGTATGCATCAGCTTAGGTCAATGGTGACGGCAAACAGAGTTCACATACGCCAACACGATGCTGTGCTATTAAAAATAACCACTATAACCATCAGATGCTTCATGTGTGACTGTGCTGAAGTAGGTTTCTATGAACACGTGCAACAGCAGAGAACATGACTGTAATCTACACCGTTATCTGCCGAATATGTAAAACGCTTGGATGAGACAAGACTCTGTCCTACTGGGACTAATGTCCTCTATGTGTGGACCGGACACGTCAACAAAGATGTGAACCTGTCGCTATGAGCAGACACCAAATCTGGCAGAACCAGAACCACATGAGCATCTGCTGCTCATTTCTGGTTTGGAGAAACAGAAATAAACGAGAGAAATAATTACACACATTTCCAAGCAAACATTCATCAAAATCTTGATTTGACGTATGTCAACAAACAAAAGAAAATTGCCAGGTTATAAAATCACAAACATGAATCAACACGCAGTCTTCTTCCTATACAGCCACCTGCAGCATTTGTTGTATGAGAAACATCTTCATCTTATGGCAAATAAATAACTTTGCTGTGAACAGACTGTATCAGATCATCATCAGATGCAGCGGAGCAACTAAGTGCCTCCTCCTTTTCTTCTGTGACCTTGTCTCTATCCACGGGGACAACAGAGCAGAGCAGAGCCAAAACCACAAAGCCAGACTTCACTTGGTAATAAAATCACTGTTTGAAAAAAAAAGAAAAAAATATATATATGTGTGTGTGTGTGTGTGTATAAAAGAAAGGAGAGTAAATGAGGAAGAAATAAACCCTTTACCTCTCTCTCTGTCCTAACTCTCTCTCCGCAGCCTCCCTCGCTCCTTTAATTCATTCAATTACACTAACATCTGTCTCTCCGTTCTCTCTTCCTTCATCTACAGCTGGCGTCATTACACTGACTGCTGTGATCATTCACAAGCGGTTAAAGAAAAAAAAGATCATTTTCATTGTTTATATAACACTGAAAAATATGTTTCACACTATGGTGCAACTACCATAAAAGTGACTCACTGGTTAAGATGATCTCACTCGTGCTGTATTGTTGTTGCTCGTGTTTCTCAACATTGGCAACCAAATAGGCCCAAAACTTGGCCGTTTCATGTCGCAATTAAAATCTTGCCTTTTCAGGTCGAAGTTTTTTTGTTTTGTTTTGTTTTTTTCCATATGGGCCGACATGTTGGAAGTGGTTTTTCCATCAGCCTTAAACACCTTCTGTTATCTGAGGCTTCAGCTGTATTTGGACTGGCAGAGCGTTGCCCGCTCGCTGCCTTGTGCAATAAACCTCTCTCTTTTTTCATTTAGATTATGACAACATTGTAGAAGCAGTATAATGATGCTTTATGTCCAGAGGCTGGTGGCCGGCCATCTCGCTTACAATATTTTGGGCTGCTGGTATTTAATCAATAGAGGCTGGAATGAACTGTTGCTATTAGTGAGTCTTATATGACGCACATCATTTTGTATGTGAAGTGCTGATGCCTGTGCTGTCATTACAAACCGAGACAGTAGGATATTGAATATGGTATCATATATATCCCCCTTATGTCTCTTTGTTTCTGCAGGACAGTGCAGACAGAGGCGCAGACAGGATCAATAAGGACCAATCACCACCAGACAGAAGATGGACACGGGCGCTGTCTCGCTCACTGTCTGCTCTGAGGGAACGTCTTTCTCTTTTTTATTCCGTCACTCCTTTATGTTTCTTCCCTTCCTCCTTTTGTCTTGGCGATGCACCTTCCCTTCTCCCCCTCACCTCTTCCTGTCCACCTGTCTCTCTGTTTTTCCTCCTCCACTAACATGGCAGGGCGAGAGAGTCACGGCTGTGTACAGGCAGAAACACAGTTTACAGCCACACAGGCTGTGATTGGATGTAAACGTCTATAGTTCACATTGCACCAGAAACAAGTGGTGCGTGAGGTGTACTAGAATGATTTTTTTTTTTTTTTTTTTTTTGGAGTTTTCAGATACAGTGAATGTTTACGAGCTGAGAAAAGTCCATGACCCTTCTGGGTCGTTGGTCGGTTAAACGCCTCCTCAGCAACAACAGAATGATTATTTTTGTTTTATTTATTCTTATTTATTTCATTTTTTTATTTTATTTATCCAGCACAAATAATTAATGCTGACATGTTTCTTTTTGGGACTTTCTGTAACATTGGGAAAGTGTTAGTACTTATGTGCTCCAGAAATACTTTGCATCCTTAAATCCATGTTGCACAGAACAAAATCCACAAATCTTGAAGGACAACTGATTCCTTAGCTATTCCAATTAACAGAATGTCAATTCACATGGAGCTGTGAATATATCTGCTGAATGAGGGCTTTTGTTTCCATTGACGGTTTCTGTCAAGGACATGTCTGTCTCGTCTGGATTGTCAAGGAAGTTCGTGTTTGTTTATAGAGGGAGGTGCTCAGATCTGAAACTGTGTGTGTGTGTGTGTGTGTGTGTATTTGAGTGAGGCTGAAGTGGATTTACGTTCACATGGCCAAATCCACACCTACTGAGAAGTCCTTAAATTACCGTTCTTAGAGAAATTCTCCTTAAGTCCTTGGACAGTTATTGGTATATGTTCTCTGTGTTTACATTTTTGTATTCCTAAGTACATTTGCACTACCTTGACCCTCTGCAACACTGGATTATTATATATGTAGGAATTTCATAAACACGTCACTATGCGAAGTATTAGCATTTTGTAACATTTATCCAAGGTTGAACCCGAGCAGTGATTGAATACTTCAGTATTTTGCATTTATTTCTGTGTGTGTGTGTGTGTGTGTATGTGTGTGTGTGTGTGTGTGCGCGTGTGTGTGTTTTTCTGAGTGCTTAAACTACCTTGACCCTTCGTACTTTTTTAAAAATTCAGTGCCTTAACACCTTACTGGAACTCTGTGGGCGTAAATACAGAGGTTGCCTACCTGTAGACAGTAGTTGGTGGGTAGTTGGCAATGTCGTAGATGAGTCGTATGTGTCCCTGGTAAAGCTCCAGTGCCAGAGGGTCATGGTCCTCCTTATACAATATAATACCGTTGTCTTTATCTGTAGCCACCTGGAGACATTGGATAAGAAATAATACAGGTTTTAGCAGGCAGGGTTGGTTTCACATGCAGATTCCCACTGAGCAATCTACTTTCATTTTTGTCCAATGGGAGAGTTGGGTTTTACCATTATAACATAACAAAAGCCACATTGTTTTTAGAATCGTTAAAACTTAGTGACATGTTTTGTCTTCTGCACTGTGGTAATCCACTCCAACTGTTTGCCCTCGCATTTGACCAGCATGCACAGCTGGATGGTGAGTGCTGATGCAGCTGTAAATCAAAGAGCAATGGAAACGAAAAAAATAGACTTTCCAACCAAGATGGCAGAAAATGTAAATTCTGCCGCACATGTTCAAAACAAGGTCACTCGTTCCTCCCTCCCACACCGACGCACTCGACATGTCACATTTGCCCATGTGCTCACTAAGAGCTAACTAACTAGCGAGTGGAAATGGGGGCAAGGGGCCAAGCACTTAACACTCTGGATTCAGTGGAGCATATCCAAGTCAACACCTCCTAACAAGCTGCTGGAGAGGAGGAGACAGCGGGCGAGGAGAAAAGAGGGAGAAATACAGAAAAACAAGAGAGAGAGAGAGAGAGGAGATGGAAGGAGAGGGATTTAAAAGGTGGGTGAAGATGGAGCTGGACGGAAAAGAGAAAAAAAGTGTTAAAAACATACAGTGATTTATGAAGGAAGTGCTGTGGCCCTTTGGTTTTTTTCTTGTTTTTTTTTTTTTCGATTTCACTCTCTCGCCTCTGAGTCAGGGCCTCGTGGTGGAGTTTTAACAGCCTTGGCACTGACACTGAAAGCTGCTGGCAGCGAGGCAGAGTCACACGCACACGCTCACGCACACACGCGGATCCAAACAGGTGGTAAATATCAATTAGACTGTCCACCTTTTCCTGTTTCTCTTTCACCCACTCACTTTCTCATTTCCAAAAAGGCAGAAAAATATGTCTCTATCAGGGGCCCGGCCCTCAGGACCCCAAAACGTATAGTCTGTGTGAACGAGTAAATGTGTGTGTGTGTGTGTGTGTGTGTGTGTGTGTGTGTGCCGAGGCATGAGTGCTCAGTGTAACATGAAGACAAAATATGTCTCTATCAGGGGCCTGGCCCTCAGGACCCCAAAACGTATAGTCTGTGTGAACGAGTAAATGTGTGTGTGTGTGCCGAGGCATGAGTGCTCAGTGTAACATGGAGACAGAGGGTACAGCAGATGTTTGCTTTGCTTCACTGGCACTAAATTGTGCAACTCTACAGACCTGATCTGTGTGTGACTTGCAACTTAATTTTAAGTTTCCAAAATTTGTGACACAATGGTTTTGTCCTGTTTTGAAAACCAACAAACTTTACAAGG
This sequence comes from Trinectes maculatus, assembly GCA_016785345.1. Lineage (NCBI taxonomy): Eukaryota > Metazoa > Chordata > Actinopteri > Pleuronectiformes > Achiridae > Trinectes > Trinectes maculatus. The sequence goes on along the minus strand of JAFBJQ010000486.1, from coordinate 353,249 downwards.
TAAACAACTCAGAATGAAAACTATCCAAATGTGGACCGTACCTGTAGTGAAATATGAGCAGTGGGGCGGAGCTTTGCACCTGCCAGCTCCACAAACCCGTCGCGACCCAGGAAGTGAACGGTGGCCATCTTGTCGCATTTGTTGCCGTAGAAACCGGGCATGCAGCGGCAGACGGGCTCCCCAGCAACCAGCAGGCACTGGGCGCTGTTCTGGCAGTCTGACTGGTCACAGGGGCTGGTCTGCAGCAAGATCATTGGTGGAGGGTTCTCACAGAAGAGCCCGCTGAGGGAAGAGGGGTTTATGCATTTATCAAGCTGTAATGAGATAACTGCTCGTGTCAGTATCTTATGATTAAAGTTGCTAAGTACTTTTTCTGCACATTCCCTTACTGCTAAAACACTCTGTGACCCAATGGGTGAAGATGAAAAGGTAATATTCTTACAGAACATAAATAATATTATCAGCATGACAGATTTTATGGATCTGCTCTTTTCCCACTCGATCTCCAAACGTCGAACATCAAACCTTTGTTTAAATGTTCTCTTTTCATACACCATCTCTCATCTTTCTTCTCCTCTCTCATTCTCTCCCTCCCTCTTTCGCTCGTGATTAATTTGCTTCTCTCTTGCAAGCAGACTCCACTGTAATTAACCACATGGAACGTCTTCAGCTGCACACACACACACACACACACACAGAAGGTCCAGACAGTCAAGTGTCTGATGATGAAGTACCATCTGTATCTCCTCCCAGTCTGGCCCTGCGGTGATTTTTCTGTGTCCATGATTTGTTTCCATGACTCTTACCTGAAACCTTCTCTACAAATGCAGGTGTAGCCGTTGACAGCGTCCACGCACTCCGCTCCATGTTGGCACTTATTCTCCAGACAGTCGTTGTAGTCCTGCTCGCAGTGTTGGCCCACATAGCCCGGTAAACAATCGCACCTAGAGCGACATGGAAACGCAGAGTGAGAGTGTCTGCAACAGGCTTCAGATGTTGTACTGGACAAAGAGGTGAGCAGCGTTAGTCCTTTTCCTGCTCACTAACATCTGTCTCCTGCTGATGTGCTCCTCAACAGCTTAGCAAACTTTGTACACGAGTATCGTTCTAATTTGGGTTTTGCATGTTTGAAAAACAAACGCAACCCAAGAGTAAAACCTGCCAAATCAAACGTGCTATGTAAAGTGTGCGTTCAATATGGTTTGTGTTAAAGCGTTTTACTGACAACGGTTTTCTTGTAAACGCCAGTGATGTGTTTATGTGGCTATGTCTTGTTGTGTATTTGTCTGAGGACGGCGATGTTTAACAGTGATCACTCAGATTCACATTATGTCAGAAAAGTCAGCTTTTAACCTTTTGACCTGGCTGCTCCTGTCACCGTGTTGTCACGTTCAATGGCGTGACCTCTGACCCTTTTACGCTCCGCTCTCTGGTGAAGCTGTCACTCACCTGTAGCTGCGGCCGACATGGACGCACTTTGAGTCGTGCTGACAGGGGTCGTAACCATGGAGACACGGGTCAACCACCTCGTCACAAAGGTCACCTGACGAAATAAGAGAAATGAAATTATTTCTTTAGTCTTTTAAATGATCGCCATGAGAAAATAAGTAATGCGCACACACACACAGGCACACACACACACACGTGCACGCGCACACACACACACACACACATGCAGAGGGAACACCATTATCAGCTTTTTCTCGGCGCTAATGGAGAAGAGGGTTAATAGGCTGTGTAAGTGTGGCTGCTCTCTTCAGATGCACACACACACACACACACACACACACGCGCGCACACACACACACACACACACACACACACACACACACAACCTTACAAGCTCAAAGGTTTAGAGGGGTTAACAGCGTGTGTACAGACATTGGTTAGAGTTGGTCATATGGAGGAAGAGGAGACACATTTCCATCCATCTCCCTCTGCTCTAATCTTATCCCACTGTCTCACGCCCAAACTGTCTGTCTCCACTACCCTCATGTCGAGCCCCTTTTAACGGTGCCACAGAAGCCAACAGAGGCCGACAGTTTGATTAAATAATGATTAAGTGATGTGAGAGTGCAAGCCAGAGCACATTTACATTTTGTCACACAATTTTATGAGCCCATCAACAGCGTCGGGAATTTTTACTCAAAATGTCAATTTTTGCATATAAATAAAGGCACACACACACAAAAAAACCCCCGACACTTTGAGCTCGGTGTTTAAATAATATTGATGATCCCTGATGGTACATGAGCGAGCCTCCAACAGTGGAAACATGAATCATATTAAATGTGGATATTTGCTCCACAGCCAATGACAATGCATCAGCAACTCCGGGGCAATATATGTTTATTGACTTCCTGATCTCTGGAGCAACGACATCTTTAAGACAAAATTATATATCTATATCTATATCTATATCTATATATCTATATCTATATCTATATCTATATCTATATCTATATCTATATATAGATATATATTTATATTTATATATCTATATATACAGACACACACAAACAACTATATCTTAAGAGACACTGACATTTAATTTGTTGAGCATATTCAGGCACAACCACCTGACTTTCTCAATGTGGAGTGAAACTCCTGAGTTGCCGAAAGTTTTTATCAGTTGTTTAAAAAGTCGTCTGACCTTTAATCTCGACTTATTTCCTCTGCTGTGAATATGATATGATATAATCCTGGGCTTGGAGAGAGGAGCGCGGACTGTCCTCTTTATGTGACACCTGATGATTACGCCATGGTTCACTGAGCAGAGTGGAGGTTCAGAGCCACAGGAACCAGCTCTGTGTGTGTGCGTGTGTGCGTGCGTGTGTGTGTAACAGCTGTATGTGGTAAGGTGGCTGGCAGTGTGTGAGACTGCTTTCTGCCAACAACAATAATGACATTGTGTGTGTGAGTATACAGACTAAAGATCCAGGATCAAGGGTGTGTGTGTGTGTGTGTGTGTGTGTGTGTGTGTTAGAGGACACTGTCACAGACAGAAAAACTTAACTGATCAGTCAGCAGTTTAGCATCGCCTTACTGGACTCCAAGTGAGGACTCTCTCTCTCTCTCCCTCTCTCTCTCTCTCTCTCTCTCTCCCCTCATCAGTGTCTCTGCCCTTTATTGGCCTTTTCCTTTCCCCTCTCCGTGCTTTGTTTATTCTTCCCTCCCCCTGTAGTAACACCGTCCGCCTGTGCCATTTTACTGTCACTCCACCTCCCTCTCTCATTCCCTCCTGCTCTCTCGTTTCCTCTCTTCCTCCGCTGCTCTTTCAGCCTCCTGCAGGAGCAGCTGCAGGTCACTGCAGAGAGACTGTCCATTACTAAATTACCATCCGCTAAATTGGAAAATATGATTTTACATGTTTATGTATGCGTCTGCAATAACGGAGGGACTTGGTGGCCCTCACAGACTCTCAGGGGCAAAGACTGAGGACATAGACTTTCATGAGCATCACAGAGTGTGTGTGTGCGTGTGTGTGTGTGTGTGTGTACCTGTGTAGTTGGGTGGGCAGATGCAGGTGTAGTTGTTGACTCCGTCGATGCAGGTAGAGTTGTTCTCACAGTCATTGTCTTCACAGTCGTCCGGGTTTACCTCACAGCGGTGGCCTTCGAAACCGGGTGGACACACACAGCTACGCACAAACACACACACACACACACACACACATGCGTACAGAACATGTTAAAGAAAAAACACATTCCTCCATATGCTGCATGTCTTCTGCACTAAATCTTAGATGGAGCCAGTCCTCCTTCCTGATCTTTGATTCACGTCACCACCGTCTTTCTTCTTGGGCGATGTTTCTTTGACGATCACCAAAAAACCAGAAAGCTATTCCCAGTTTGTTTCTGTCTGATAAGGTGCAACAGAAACTTTAAATCAAAACCAACCCACCCAGATCTGAGAAGAATTAAAAAAAGAAAGTATGCTGAGATAAACTTAGTTTGATGCGGCTGCTGTTGGACACCACCCACCTGGGGCCCTAAAGGAATTATCAAAGCCTCCTGCTCTTCCTCCCCTCCATTCATCTTCCTTCCTCCTCTCACTCTTTTTCTCCTCACATCTTCAGATTAATTTCACCCTCCTCTCTCCTCGCTGATTCCTCAAACCTGCACCTTCTTCCCACTCTTTATATCTCCGTCTGGTTTACTCCTTTTAATGGTTGACAAACACACACACACACACACACGCACGCACTAAAGGTTTGGTGTGTTTGAGCACAGCTGCATTCAGCAGTTCTCTTTCTCTCTCTCTCACGATCCCTCTTTTCGTCGCCCACGCAAATCGCACCCGTTTTTATTGGATGAAAAGGATTTTACAGCGAGGTCACACCGATACGTTAAGCAAGGGAAAAGTCATTTCAGCCCAACTGAGGAACAGTGATCAGCCCACGTCTACACATTCACTCTTACTTGTCGTACGCTCTGTCCTTCGTACTCCCATGCACCTATAACACTTATACCACAGCAAATACTCTCTACTCTTTCATTTCAGTTCTCCTTCTCTCTTTTCTCATGGAACGTTGGACTTTTTCTCACACTGACTTATCTCACTGATTTATTCGCTCTCTTCCCACAACATGTACGATGTGCAGGGTTTATCGCCACCATGTCTGGCTGATGGGTTTGGAAGGGCTGAACCCAAAAAGTGCAGCAAAGGAATTTTCACCTTTAAGAGGGAAGGAAAAAAAAAACTTGAGCATTTGAGTCAATATTGGTTTTTTTTTGTTGTTGTTGTTTTTGTTTTTACAGTGAGGGTAAATGGTTTTACATAGATTTGAGTTGATGAAAATTTCATCAGCACTCAATCAACTCAATCAATAAGCGACTCTTGAACCTTTTATATTATGTCATTTGATTGATCATTAATATGAGAAATATTGCAGGTTATGCTGATTAAAAATCAGATCTCCATCTTCTCTGACACCAACAGAAGTAACAGAAGGTTTCACCTCTGTGTCCCAGTCATTCGGCTGCCATAGAAAAGTGTATAAAATCCATCCTAGATGTGGAATCATACATCCACCTTTTAAACATGGAGAATTACTGCTGGCGCTGACAGGGTGCGAAATCATCGATCCACCAATCAAACCCTAGTTCTGGCATTTGAACTATATAGGTTGACAAATGGGCCTTGCTTAGAACCAAGGCTAATTGGACGTTATTGAAGATCCCCGTCCGATTATATAACATGTTGAAATGTCAAAAGATACTGGTTCTTTCTGTCTGTCTCCATCTCTTTTTGCTCCTCCCTCTCTCTCTCAGAGGGCAGAAATATCTACCTGTGTCGGTATCAATGTTAAGAGAAGACGTGTAAAGGGTAAAGAGGCTCCTAATTGCATTACCATGTAAGACGTTAAAGGCCAGACGCATATGAAAGCCTTCCAAATGGCAAAGGCCTTGTTAGACGGCTGGAGGAAGAGACAAACCCGGTTAAGATATTGTTAATGACAGTTGTTTCATTCAAAGTGGTCGTTTGTCATGAGTATGGGACAAACGGGGACCTTTTGGAGAGACACTGACGACACTGGCACACCAGCAGATATCATGACTGCAGACATGATTCTAAAATAATGTTGTAAATATATGCTGTATCAACACCAATGCTGGCTCCTTAGCCATTCAAAGACTTTAAATGGGCGGAAAATGGGAGTATTTAATACGTTTTGTTTTAATAAAATAGAAAGCTGTTTAAAAAGAGTTAAATGTCGTTCTACAGACAATCTGTTTTTAATTTGTGGCACTGACTGTTTTTACTACTTTGGTCTGTGGCCAGTTACCAGCTATATTTATATTTCCAAGTTATTTGGGACGATCCTGTTTTATTTTCTCGGTCCAGGAGGGATTAGTCAGCCAATGAGAAGGGACAAGGGAATGCAGTTTTTAATATTTTAGGTAGTGAGGAGGACGATTTCAAGACCTCCCTAATAAATCTTGGAAACATTTACTCTGTTTCAAGTTGTCAGATTGTGCACAGTGTGCAACAGGAGTCTAGAGGTGGGGAAAACAAGTCTGGGATCCTGGATCAGCTGGGAATAGAGGGGCTGGAAAGCATATGACTGATGCTCGGCTCTTCCCTCACTGAACAACTGCATAGAAGAGGCTCTTGACCCACAGTGTCTCCAGTGGAGCTGCTCAGCAGCCACGACTCAAACCCTGTGATTGTGTTGGGCAGTTCCCAGGTGTGAATGCGTAAAAAAACCTATTCTTGGATCTTAAACCCAGGAAGGTTTTAAATTTTTGGAGGTCAGAGAGGGCACCAGGATTTGACGAGCAACACGGACGCGGCTTCCTGCTTTGAAATACTCGTTTGCTTCCTGTCTAACCCCTCCACCCGACCCCACCCCGCATCACACGTAGGAAGGAAAACACATCATGAGGTCAAAGTAAGTTCTTATCTCGGTTAATGCATTGTCCAGTCAAGCCAGACTGTCCACTCTAATCACCCTGTCTATATTTCTCAGGGCTGAGTGAAGTGAATTTTCCCTTCAGATGAGAATACTTGGTGAGCGTTTTAAAACGCCTCCACTAATAGTGAGGGGTGGCAGGGTAGAAAGGTCAATAAGATTTGACCCACAGCCTAAACTGATCCCCAAAGGACCTCTTTGTAAAAAAACCCCTCACTGCTGTTTTTCTTTTCTTTTCACTCGTCCACATGCAACATACGGACTAAATTATGGTTGTAATGCTAATGCTAATGGAAAAGGTTAGTCTTAAACGTGAGCATCACAAAATCCAATGTGTATCTGCAATATGCTTCAACACAAAAACAGAAAAACAGAAATGTAAATGGTGTATTGGTTATGAAGAAAGAGTTTTTTTGGTACCTGAAGTGGTCTTCATAGCCAGACTGAATGTGGCAGGTTCCTCCATTCAAGCAGGGGAAACTAATACAGGCGTTAATGGGTATTTCACAGTTTTGACCCTGGAGAGGAGGAGAGGGCAAAACAAGGCAAAGAAGTTAATAATTGATCGCAGGGTTTAGGTTTTTTTTTTTTTTTTTTTTCCCGCAGAAATAATTTCACTGCTCAAACAAAGACAGCTCTGGTCCAAGGCTGTGTTCAAACACCTTCACCGCTAAACCATTTCACACAGTCTCGCTGACTCAGCAGTTATGGATGGAGGGTTTCATTCCTCCCTGTGGCTCACTTTCACCGCTCCCTCGATGGTGTTCATCAACCTTTTTCACTGACATGCAACAAGCAGTAGCAGCAATAAGCTACATGCTAATGATGGAAAAAAGTACTGATGGGTGCTCAGGTGGTGTTGGTGGGTAATAGTACCCGCCCACCACCACTGAGACTGAATAACTACTGTTATATAGGGTGGGAAACCAATGCTGTTCATTTATACCTAAATATATTGTATGCATAACAAATTCCAACCCTTTGAATATTATATTTTATTGTCTAAAAATATCAATTCTTCACTGAGCAACACTGGTATGAAGTTGAGAATTCATTTATTTTTTGCTCGCTCAATTTTCAGCTTGAGGAGCGAAGACGATTTCTGAATAATTTAGTTGTGGTAAAAGAAAATTTCCTGCTCAGAGATAGAAGACAAAATAAATCTGCTCTGGCTGCTTAATCTACAAATGTTGCAATTTGTCAGTCAACTGATTCACTTTCACAACACTGCTGTTTTTTTTTTATCTTCTGCCACCACACACACACACACACACTCACTGTTACCAACAATCGCACATTGTATTGTAAACACGTGTTAGTGCATGCCAAGGCCCGCTTCTTTGATTCATCGCTCTTCTAACCACACACCTGTTTAATGAATCCTACACAATGACTCCTACACCTCCAAACACACTCCCTCTCCATGTCGAACCCTGAGGCTGTAGTTGTAATTTCCAACCACCAAACCTTAGCTACCAGCGCGCCCACTTCCTCCGATCTGAACCCAAAGAACGTCGTTGTTGTTGTCTTTTTCATCCATCTTCATTATTTCCTCATTTTTTTCCCAAGGTGTTCTCCCTAAACCTCAAAAAACACCCTGCTGCTATACGTCTTTTTATACATCCACCTCTGCCCTCCATCTTTTGTCCTCTGCCGCGCCTTCTTCAGTTTATCTAACGCAGTTTAATTAATGTTGTGCGAGTGGATGCCGACAGAGAAAGGGAAAAAACATTCTCTCAGACATGTACACGCACGGGCGCGTGCACGTGCAGCCACGCACGCATGGTTTCCTTGTCTGTGACCTTGGCAAGTGATGTTTTAATTAAAAGAGAGACCGAGGCTTTGTTCCCCTTTAAAAAGCCAGAGGTTGGGAGGTGTCTGTGCACATGAGATCGTAAGTGTATCTTTAAAGTGCTTGCGCACAGACGCACACACATACACACACACACAAATCCCAACACAGACGTGAACCCAGTGATCTCGAGACAAGCATGCATATAAATAAGTGGGTACTCCGTCGTGCACAGGCGATACAAAAGTCCTCACACGTATACACATCTTCACATATATTCCACACACACTCCACAATGCAATATAATGCAAATTGTCCACTGTGCATGTCTTCTTTGAAGCAGGGGCCTAGAATATGATAACACCCTTTTTCTTCTGATCAGTCAATACATCCAGTGCATCCAGCTGAAGTCATCACTTCTCTATTGACGAAGAGATAGGTATATTATGCATGCAAGGCCGAAGCTAAGCTTTGTAATGCTGCTAATACCGCAGGCTCATGCAGCAAGACATCTAGGGTACTTTTTGCATAGTTCATTGAACTTCTATTAATCCTGGGAGAAAGATCCCTGACATATGTCCCTTTTTTGCATCTTCTCTCCTATTTAAAGGTGTTTTCACCCCGTGCTGAGAGAGTCAGGCAGAGGATGTCGCCCCCTGTTACAGATTGTTAAACCCTAGGAGGCAAATTATGATTTATAAAAATGGGCAACACAAATAAAAAAGGGACTGAATGATTGACTGAAGATCACTGGTGTTCAGCCACTGCTAAAACACATTCTCACTTTTTATGAGCCACTCTTAAAATCCTCCCAACAAAAAAGGAGAGAGTGTGACAGAGCTGATCCATTCAATAACCAAGATTTACCACAGCAATATAGAATAAATATAACCCGAATATTAGTGTGGATTGCTCCCTTTATCTCGCATTTTACCTTGAATCCATATGGACAGGTGCAGTGATAGGAGCCACTGGATTCAGGGACACAGGTACCGTTGTTCTGGCATGGTGCCGCCAGGCAGGGAGCACATTTGGACATCAGGCTGATATCTACTGGGCCTGAGACAGAGAAGAGACAAAGAAGCAGATTACAGTGGGGAGACAATGGGTGGAAAATGGATGGTTACAATCCATCCATCAATGGAGGTCTTACCTTTACACTGAAATCGGTTAAGAGGTGTAGTGAGCAGCAGCCTGTCGGCCATGTCAGGAGGTCCAGTACAACGAGCAATGCCTGTACAAAAACACAGTGTGTTCACACAGCATATCAGCAAACTCAACAACTTGTCTTATATGTCTATCACATGACGAGAGAATAAATGGATCTTCTCCTTACCAGGTTCTTTAAAGCCTGCTTTGACCCACTGAGAGAGCCAGCGAAGGTCACAGTTACAGTACAACGGGTTGGCACCAAGAGCTCTGGACAAACACACAAACACACAATTTACAGGACAATTAGGAATGGCTGCTTCCGAGATACTAACAGGAAGTGATATGGGGATGTACTCACAGGTGGGACAGAGAGGTGAGGTGGTTGAACGCCCCCTCTGGAATAGTTGAAAGGTCGTTACCGTGGAGAGTCCTAAAAAGGGAGAAAACAAGAATTTGCATTTGTATTAAATGACTCATACAATTAAAGAGGTAGCTTTTTGACCCGTTGCTATTTTTTTTTTGCAACTAATTGTTTTAATCAGATTTTGGTGTTTAATTTTTTTAATCAGCACTTTGATCTTCAGCGGCTACAACCAGGCCTGTAGTGAAACAGCTGCCTGAATTAACTTACTGGTCTATATTGAAATCACAGTTTTGAAGCTGCGCTCACGTCCTGCATCATTGATAAAAAAAATGCCCAATTTACAAATCAAACAATGATTATTTTCTGCATACATCCATCACATCAGAGTTAAATGAAAGTGACATCCCAGCCGCCTAATTCTTGACTTCCTGCAAAGCTAATACAAACGTCCAGCTCCGACTTTCTGCCTGGTAAATTATTGAAATTATTTGTGGTTCCTCAGCTGCAGACACACCATCACCTCCCTCTATAATCGAGGATACATAAATTATTTATGAAAGAATAACACAAAATAAACAGAAAGCTTATTTTCATTGTTGGGCAATCTCTGAATAGAAAATCTATTCATGTTGTCGTGTTGCAGACTGCACTAAGTGTGCATATATGTGTGTGCAAAAAAACATGGACCAAACTGGAGGCTATTATTTGTACCAAGATGAGGACGTGCGTTTATGTTTTGTGCCGTTGGGTTTTAGCGTACACTTTTGCACATTCAGATGTGTGTATTTGTGCGTCTGAAACTTTTGTCTCAAGCTGCTCAGGGACTCCAGAGTGTGTGTGTGTGTCCTTTGTGTTTCACAGCCTGAGTGTGTTGCCTGCTGGACAGGAGTTCACATTCCATTAGAGCACAGGGCTGTAGCAGGGGACAGCTCAGCAGCTCAGACATCAAACCACCACTATTGGAAAAGTGTGTGTGCGTGTGTGTGTATAAATGTGTGTGCATGTTCAGGTCAGCGTGTACAAGTGTGCATTGCTGTTCATGAAAGTGTAAACTCTATGTGTACATATTTGTCTATGTCTGGTCGCTATCAGGAAGTTTGCGCTCGCGTGCGTGTTTACGCCTTTGTGTGCATCTCTGCGTGTGTGTTTGTGCATCTTTGTACAGTGGTCTAACAGCTCCTGTGCAAGGCTGGCCCGGAGGGGGTTGTGGGTAATGAGGAAGTGACAGTGATGGCTGCCTAGCAACCAGTTGCTATGCGGGGGCAGAGAGGGAGCAGTCCCCAGGGCAACATCAACTAAAATGAAAGGAAGGAAGGAGGGAAAGGATAAAAAAAGCCATCGCTAAACTTCTACAAGGTGGAAATCTCGCTGGAGAATTCGCCAATATGTGGAGGAAAGAGCAGAAACCGAGCTGACGTCTCTGCGGGTGGAGCGGTGACTTTTCCTCTCAGAGTAAATCAAGGTGGTCAGAGCTGAAGGGAGGCCAGCAGAGGTGGACGCAAGGCACAGGAATCATGTCGGTAGAGTTCTGAACAGTCGCAGTTGGCCTCGTTCATTTATCACCCACGGCAACGCGCATGTGATGCCGTGTGAGGTTTTCTGACGTAAAACTTCACTTTTCACCTTATTTATTCTCTTCCAAATGCAAATGAGGAAATAAACTCCTAATGATGCAAGGGGAGGATGAGAGGGAGCAATATCTCTTTGAAACAGCGGAGGATAATGTGGTTTCTCCGTCACTGGTCCTCACTAAACAGTCGTTTCTAGGCACAGTTTTCTCAGCGTGGTTCATGTGTTATCCAGTAAAGAGCAGACTGCACGTTTGCGTCATACCTTGTAGACAAACCAGCCAAAATGACCTCTACAATAAGAAAAGACTGGATAACTCTTCAATTGTTAATGACGAGCCGCAATTAAAAAAATACTTTAGGTTTAAAAGTCGTTGTGTGCGTTCACGCGTCTGCGTCCGGCTGCCTGCGGAAGTGTTGGGAGGATGGTCAGACTGTTTGTGCGCCGCTTGCGCGTGCGTGTAGGTTTGTGAGACAGAGGGTGGACAACCAGATGGATGACTGAGGACACAGAGGCTGAAGGTCAATTCATCAAACACAACGCCGGGCGAAGAGAGAGAGAGAAAAGGAGGAGAGGATGGATGGACGGGGGGTGGGGGGCAGAGGGGGAGAGATGAGCCGCAGCATGCAGACAGAGAGGGAGTATTACAGAGGAGCCCAGGGACTGTCGCTGTTATCTCTTTTAGTAAGGCTGAAACAACAAATGATTGCGTGGCTGCTGCTCTTTGTGCGACTGGGTCTTAACACGGCCCGACATCAGGGGAATGATTCAACTTTTATTTAACACAGTACTATGACTGGCAAAGGGCAGTATTGAATATTGAATCCACTGCAGCGCGTGAAGATGAAGCGTGATACTTACAGAAGGCGAAGTGACTTGAGCCCGTCGAAGGCGTGGACCGGGATGCAGCGAATCTGGTTATAACTGAGGATGCTGAAAGACGCAGGACATTAAAGAGGTCAAGACACTGTACCACGTCTGGAACTGAGAGTTAGCACAAATCTCAAAGAAGAAGAGAGAACGTAACGACTGAAAAAGCCAATGTGGGACGTGGACGGCGAAACAATCCCCTCAACCTCCACCATGTAAAGCATTGGAGAAGGTGTAGCAGAGCGTAGCATTAAACACAGAGTGATTCTATAACACAGTGGAAGGCTGGGGTTGCACCGGGCAAATCCCGAGTGTGAGTCAATGCAACTGTGTGTAATATGAAACCAGGAGTCGTTGGGGGGGAAAAAGGAAATTTGCTCAACTTTTCTTGGACACACAACATCCAGTATGCTGATGTATCACATACGTTCATCGCTAAGTCAAATCAAAAGCAACAAATGTTGGAGAAGGATTTTTTATGTAATAAATAAATAAATAAATAAATAAATAAATAAATAAATAAATAAATAAATAAATAAACGGAGCTGAAGTGTGTGTTGTGGTAACTTACAGTGTGGATAGTTGTGACATGTTGCTGAAGGTGTACTGGGCCAGTGTACTGATGCTGTTGTTGCTTAAGTCCCTGCGTGGATACAGACACACACACAAACATGAACACGGAGCACATACCACAGACACACATGTTCAGGTTGTCAAACTGTGTGCGTAAGGATGCGAGGGTGTGTGAGTGGTACATACACCAGCGACAGCTGCTTCAGAGACGCCAGCTCCTTGGGCACAGATGTTAGCATATTGCCCTCCAGGTAGCTGCAGAGAAAGGTGCATAGTTAATGTAGGACACACACACACACACACACAAACACACAGAGCAGCTCAGTAATGCATAATGTTAAAGGTGGTGTAAGTGATGTTGGGGAATGATTGTTGATCATCTTATTGTTAGCACATACTGTTTATGCGCGTTCCCTCCGGCTGTGGGAGATTATCCCAGTGAATTCAACAGACAGCTTATCAGGATGATGGGGGGCATTACTTCACTAATAGGGTGTAAATCTGACTCTAGCTGTGTCAGCGTGTAGCCTTAAAACATATATTACATTACAACCACCGCAAATACACAACATTCAGATTCTTCTCTTTTTTAGTATGTAAATGTGTAGTGAACAGACACACGCTTTATGATACGCTGGTTTCTGGTCGTCTCTCTCTCAGGTCATAAGTAGGTCATGTGGACAGTTTGATGGAGTGTCCTCTTCAGTGTGATCAATACCTAATCACTGCTATTGACCCCAAAGAGCAGGCCTATTTCATAGCTAGCAGGGTTCCTATGCTCGTGTGAGTAATAATTCTTTTCCGACAAGCGAGTTTGTTCCTGCTATTTTCCGCATTCCCAAATTCTGCTTGACTTCATTTATATCCTTTTTAATTCTGCACCATTTGAAATAATCATTATTAAGCTGACAAAACAAAGACGAAACAATTTGAGTTGTATTATACAGGCATCCCATAAGCCACGTGAATTATTAGAAAGCGTCTGTCTGCGTACAATGGATCTGAAAATATTGTTTTATCTAGTGTTACTATTCCCTGTTGAAAAAATATTTTATGCACAGAGCAAAACTGAAAAACGTTCACGTCTCTGGCACAGCTTTAAAAGTCAAATATGCGTTGTGGGTTTTGGCATTAAAATGTTTGAAAATTAATTTAAAAAAAGTTGTAAAAACATTTTGTAGGAAAGTAACCAGTAACAGTTCCTGTTATCCACTCACAGCTGATGGGAACTGTTCTGGCAGGCTTTCTCTCTCTGTTTGGCAGTACTCTTTATAGAAGTAATACTAGCGTATTTGTAATTTTGCAGTAATTCTACTGTAAATGTCTTTGGTGACGTAGTGGTTAATGACATCAATATCGAAACAAACAAATAAATACACAAACACCTGCAGTCCAGTGTGTGTGTGTGTAAAGCTTTGTTAGTTCCTTCAGTTGCACAGGGCAAACTGCTGCATCACTATTGCACTGCAGCAAAGTGTGACTGTGTGTGCGTTTGTGTGTGGTTTTGATTTTGCATGCTATTGGAGAGTAAGCTTTGACAAAAATGTCAATTTTTGTGTGGGTGTACACGTTTGCTGATGCACTAATGAATTTTAGCGTTAGTAATTCATCGATAGCGGCTTATATTTAAGTGTGTGTGTCTGCATGTGTGTGTGTGCGCGTGTGCTTAAGTGCAAGCATGTTTGTGTGACTCACAGCTCGGTGGTGTCCTTGGGAATGCCCTTGGGCAGCGAGTGCAGCCCTCGGTTGCTGCATCGCACCACGCCGTCTGAGCACGTGCAGACGTCAGGACAGCCAGACGCAGGAAGACAACCATTATCCTCAGCACCTGGAGAGAGAGACAGACAGAAGAGAGAGCGACCGCGTGAGGAAATGAGAGAGAGAGAAAGAAGAGGGAGAATGAAGCGAGGGATAAAGATAATTGAGAAGTGGACAGAGATGACATTGAGAAAAACAAAACAGCGACAGATGAAGGATAAACGGGACAGAAATAAAAAAAAACGACAGAAAAAGAAAGATGCAGGTTTAAAGGAGAGACAGAGAAAGAATGGAGCAAAGAGATAAAGGATTAGACTGATATCAAAGCTCAAGCTAATCCCATTCAAATCTGGACTCAGCACTTTTTACAAGTACTTAATAATCCATATCAAATGACTGGAGGGCGTTATTAAGATCACTTGTGCTTCAGACTCAGGACCTGTAGTGTGTGTGTGTGTGTGTGTGTGTGTGTGAAAACATGATTTATATTATTTTTTTTACATTGCTTTACAAATTTATTGTAAATGTAACCTCTGCATCTGAAACTTGTAGATAATTATCCAATTTCTTTTCATCTTTAAACTAACATTTGCCGTAAAGAAAAAAAAAAGCAGTTCAGACTGTGTAACTAAGTTACACAAACGTGTACGCGCAAGGCACACAAACAGATGGTGGGATCACAAAAAGCCTGCGAGTGTTTGTAATCAGTCTAACACTCGGAGATAAGAGGGGATCAGAGACTAAAGCGTTGTTCTTGGCTTCACTTCTCCTGACTGACAGACAAAGTCACACACACAGCTTTCATCTACGCCGCAGTATGTAAACAGTCGAACTGGGGTCCCAAATGTAAAACACATTTAGCTAAAACCATAATGAGGCATAATGAAGAGTGGACACTAAGCCAATAATAACACAACTGCAGTCTGCGTTGGTGTGTATGTGGCGACAAAGAAGATGAAGAGAGGGCGGCCAAGTTTATGCTCACATGTGTTCATATTTTTGCCATTTCTTGCCTTTGTGTGTGTTTGTGCACATTGGCTGCATAGTTTGGGTGAATGTGCATACACATTCTGAGTTTGCCACACATTTGGTTTGTTAAATAGCTTTCTGCTTCTGTCCCGCGGCTGTTCCCTCACTCACTTTGCAGTTTTCTAACTGTGCTGATGTCTAAATGTCAGCTAACAGGCCCGGCGCTAGTGCATTATGTCCGCGTCTTACCTGGTGTGTGTTGCGTGTGAGTCCACGGGGATGTATGGCCATGGGCTGACTCACTCTACAGTTGGCTAATTGAACTAACATCTAAATGTGAGCTAAATATCTTCTCACAAATTCAATTAACTTCACCTTTCCCCTGGCTGCCTCCGGACAACTTAACAGCCATTTTAGTCGACTATAAATAGATTGGAGTTGGGGGCCTTGGTTCTATGTGTGTGTGTCTTTCAGTTCTTTACACCATTAGTGTATGGATAGTTAATTGCTGCCAAGAGGTTATGTTACCCCTGTGTGGGATAGTCCCTGTAACTATGAGCAGTACATCGTCAACTACACTGTGAACGGATGAGGTGTCAACCAAATTTGATGCTGGTGATTATTTAGATGATTGATTTCTTCAAACCATAATTGGAAATTAATCATGAGATAAAAACAATCAAATCAATATTGAAAACCAAATAACATCCACTGTGCACAAAGAACTCCAACTACTTCTCCCTACTTTGTATTTACAACTTTCTGTGTTGTGTTACATTGTCAAGATTAGAGTTGTGCTCAACATGACTTCAAATTAGACTTCTAATGTAACAATTGGAAGGCACGAGTAAAGAAATACCAGGACTTGAGTGTGGTGTTAACCTTTCCAATTCATGTTTGTGCAGCTGAGCTTGCTAGATTTTTGTGTGCTTGTGTGTGTGTGTGTGTGTGTGTGTGTGTGTGTGTGCGTGTGTGCGCGCGTGTGTGCGTGTGCATGTCTGTGCTTGATGCAAGAATAAATATTGCGTTCTGATACGATCTTAGCGTTTGCTTACTTGAGCCAACCCAGCTAACTACTTTCCAAACTAATTTTCAGTAAATGGTTGCAGCACAGCTACAGGAAATTAGAAAAGTGTAATGAATTCAAAGAAACTCAGGAGGGAGAAAAAGAGAGAGAGGGAGAGAGGAGTGAAAGGCAGAACGAGATGGCGAGGTCCACGAGAGGTTAAAGTGTAAAGAAATAAAGACAGGGAGAAAATGGAAGAAAAAAAGAAAGAAAGATGTAATAGATGGGAGAGCCAGACCACACTTTGCTTATGGCGTCAAATTTTGGCAGCCAGGCCGACAGCCTAAGTAGCTATAGGCAGGCATCGCCGTGGTCACAGCAACGTCACTGGAGAAACCACAAGATGATATCATCTGTGGCTGCTGTTCGCCAGTGGTTAGCGATCGTTCTGTCCTCACAATGCCCAGCTAAGTGTGTGTTTGTATCTGCTGACTTAAGACATCGGATAATGGAGGTTGCTGCAATGAGTATCTGGAAGGAGTGTTACACAGAAAAGACAAGAATCCAATTTGTAGGTTTGTCCACTTCACTCCGGCACAAATCGAAAGACTTGAAGTAGCTGAGGATGTTACAGGATATTTCTGTGATATCACTCCCTGCAAACATAGGAATTCCCTTTTCCCTGGAGAAATCCAGTCTTAGCCTTAAGGTTCTCATTATATAGTAGAAAAAATAAACAATAGTGCATTCTCTGTTGACCTTTTGCTCACCAAGTGATGCTGCATTGCAGCAGGGATTTTTCTTGGTTTCGCTGGTAATGCGGGATCTTGCGCAAACCTTCCTCCAATGACTGTGCTTTATGTCTTGTAAATGGCTTCAAAACAAACTCCAGTCAGAGTTACTGTATACTGAGCTTCAACGTCAAACATAAATTAAATTTAGTCGAATGTTCCGCCTTAAAAATGGGGAATTCATTCAGTTCCTGGGATGAGATGAGTAAACATGATGCAACGACTTATTAAATTCACCTTTCAATCACATGACTCATGCTCTTATCGGTGGAGAACACATGGCCGCTGACTGACAAGTCATTTGTTTCAGGCTGTCACCTTTTTTACTTTCCTGACACGGCGGTGTCATTTTAAAATACATACGCGATATACAGCTACGTCTTAATAAAATAATCCTGCAGAATGTCAAGTGTGGTTCAGTCCTGGCTTCTGCAAGCGCTGTTATTGTTTTCACGGAGACAAGCAGACAGAGGGAGCAGCTCACCGTCACATGTAAAGTCAGGTGTAGCCACGTCCTGGATGGGGATCTCCTTCAGAAAGGCGGGTTTCTGGCAGCGAGGGTTTCCGCTCACCACCCTGGTCTTCTTTAACCACTGACCCAGCCAGGCCAAGTGACAATCACAGACATAAGGGTTGGACAGGAGGTTGCTATGGAGAATAAACAGAGACAGCAGCGGAGACAGAGAGGGATTGAAACAGGGTCAATGAAAAACAACAGGAAATGACACCAACGCTGGCAGCTTCGTAAACATGTTGCTACAGAATTGGAGCTACGATACACCATAATATGATAAAGCCTAAATTTTGCCTTCATAATCATAATATTGATCTGCAGCATCTGTGTGTCAGCAGAGACCCTTAATCAAGACATCCAACGCTCAATACAGATTTTCAGATAATAAGACTGTGATCACAAAGCAAAGAGCGGAGTTACATAAAAACTTAAACAACAGAAGCCATAACAAGAGTAGTAGTAAGTAAGTGAGTTTGTAAATATGTAAAACTATCAAAATGATCAGTATTTGTACGGTACATCGGATACCAGAAAACATAAGGCAGACGGGTGACATGGGATCAGTCATAAAATAGGAATAGATTTAGATGGAAGAACAAAGAGGGCAGAGAGAGAAAGGGAACAAAAGAGAGGCGAAGGAAAAGGTTATCGGTTATTTTTATTCACTTTGTGAAGTGCGAGAGCCGCAGAATGAAAAAGAAAAGGTGGCTGAGTGAGAAAAGCGTGACAAAGGAAGAAAATGAGAAAAGGTTATCTGTCCTCTTTATTCATTTTTGATCAACCTGCATTGCATTTTGTTGCTTTTAGCAGGCGGCTCATGTGATATTTACGCTGCACCACGTTTGAACTGAATGCGGCTGGGCAGTAGGTTGCATTAGCATCACACACCGGAAAGGTGGCACCTAAAGACTGCTTGAGCCATCTCCACATTTTTTTGGCACGTCCAGATGACAGACATAAATTTAACAATCACAATAATGAAAAATAAAAATTGAAAATGTCAAATTTCCATTGATTCTTCCACAAAAAAGCAACATGTATCTCTTTAATGATCAGTTGCCTCATTATTGTGTGTACAGATGTGCACACTGCGTTACACTGCATTCACTGTGGAGCACACATACTTTAAGTGTTGCTGTTTGTGCTACAGTGCTAATGGTATGCTGTTACAGATAGGGACCAGTTATTTCCTCACTTCCTTGTAATGAATTAACCTCACCGTGTAGCTACCAGACCTAAGCTAAATCCCTTCCTTCCTTTTCAGTGTGTTAATCTTTTAATTAAATGGGCCAACTCCCTGTTGGGAAAAAAATGCACTAAAAATGGAGACAGATATTAAGAATTGTAGGAGCGAGAGAGGGATGAAGAGAGAAGAACACAGGAAGCGTTAAGACAGATGGTCTGGAAATTAAAAAAAAAAAAACAATCCACCTTTCTTTCATGCCAAAAATGCAGCTGTTGCTCAAAAATGGTGTGTTACAACAGGGCCAATGAAAAGCTAATGGTGAAAAAATTAATGTTGACACGTTATGGAGGAGCTGGAAATACAATATCTCACACTTTGCGCAGCGGTAATCACCTACAGCCCCACAGTTTGACTTTATGTAACATGTTCCTCCATCAATCCTCAGCTTCTACTGTCCCCATTTTCCCTTTCATGTCTCCCACCTCTCCTCCCAAAAGACTGGAGAAGTAACTTGAATCAAAGATGACAGGTACACAGCAGAACAGAGAGCAAGAACAGCGGCCAGGACAAGGAGAAGAGACAGCATGAAGGAAATGAAGGTAGTAGGGAGGATGTGAGGATACTAGACATGTCTTTGTTCACAGAAATAACAGTGTACAAAAAATATATATTTTTTTGATTACTGATTTTTGATTGTTGATTACTGATAGCCTTCCCTTCACAAGGCTATCAGCCTTGTGAAGGGAGAACTGCCTTTTTTCACTTACGCAATATCGCAAAATGGTGTGTTACAACAGGGCCAATGAAAAGCTAATGGTGAAAAAATTAATGTTGACACGTTATGGAGGAGCTGGAAATACAATATCTCACACTTTGCGCAGCGGTAATCACCTACAGCCCCACAGTTTGACTTTATGTAACATGTTCCTCCATCAATCCTCCGCTTCTACTGTCCCCATTTTCCCTTTCATGTCTCCCACCTCTCCTCCCAAAAGACTGGAGAAGGAACTTGAATCAAAGATGACAGGTACACAGCAGAACAGAGAGCAAGAACAGCGGCCAGGACAAGGAGAAGAGACAGCATGAAGGAAATGAAGGTAGTAGAGAGGATGTGAGGATACTAGACATGTCTTTGTTCACAGAAATAACAGTGTACAAAAAATATATTTTTGATTACTTGATTTTTGATTGTTGATTACTGATAGCCTTCACTTCACAATGGCCGCGTTGAAATAAAGAGAACAAAACTATGCACAACACAGATTAAATAGAAAAAGACAGGCTGATGAATAAAACTCACATGGTGGACAGGGAGTGTAGGGTGGAGAAGGCCCCCGGGGCGATGCTGGAGATCCGGTTATCATAGAGCGACAACAACCGCACCGAGCTCAGACCCGTAAACGTACTGTTGTCAATGCAGGTGATTTGGTTGCTCCTCAGCATTCTGAAAACACAAGTGCCACATATTTCGTAAATAACTACTCAACAATAAGGTTGAATTTGGCCGCGAAAACGAGATCTCACGCTAAAATTAATCCTTTAAAAGCAAACGCTGTTGACTTTTTTTTTTTGCATTAATATCGCTGCCCCAATGTTAATTAAATTCACTCAGGCTAACTCAATAAACCCATGAGCCAAGAAAATATCACACGCAATTATATCATCTATTCGAGCGACGTTGTCTGACAGGCAGTCTCATCATTTACATTAATGTACGACAGCTGAATGAAACACACACTATTTACATAATTTAGGTGGATAAAAAGAGAGAAAAGATGAAAGAAGTGAAACTATAATGACACGGACAACAGATAAAAGAGAAAGCAGGGGTGAATTCAAACCAGGCCCCACAAGACAAATGCGACAGACTCCGTAATATGACATTAACTTTTGACATTCAGTCATGTGGGACCAGGCTAACTGAGTTAGTTAGCATTAGCAATATCTGGGATGGGCTAACCTAGTTAGCGAGGCTATTACTGGAGCAGGGAGCCTCTTAACATAATACAGAGACAGCCATGATACCATTAGAGAGTCATTAGCCGGCGAAGATATATACACGATAGCATTAGCTAGTCATTACTGAGCATACACAGACAACAGCAGCTCAGGATTTTGTACACTATCCTGTAAGCCCTAATTGGCCACTAGCCTATTTATGGTGGGTGTCCAAATGAGCGAAATAACAATATGCCGTCATTAGCCTTGATTTCAGAGTGAGGGAGGGGCCAAACGCAATCTACACAGATCGCTGACGGCACTTAGGGGCCATTTTTAAAGTAAAATAGAGCTGAGGCCGTCAAAAGAACAACTAAACTATAGATACTGTATAACACCATACATTGACCCTTTGATTTAACTCTGTAATTTAATCAGCAACAAGCAGAAGTGACTAATTGATAGAGACTGGTGTTTAGTCATACACTCGTCATTTGGTATTCTGGTTTTATGTGATTACAGGGTTACTTAGCCGTTTTCACATCAGGATGTGTTCTGACAAAAATAAGCTTGAAAGGACAATAAGATTCTTAATTTGCGGACCGCATGGTGTTGCACAACTTACAGGGTTTTCAGGCCAGTGAGGCCTCTGAACATGCGCCCATGCAGTCCAGTCAGTTTGTTTCCTGTCAGCAGCACCTCCAGAACTCCACCGGCTCCATCGAACACACCCTCACGAATGTCCCTCAACTTGTTGTTGCTCAGGTTGCTGCAGGACGGAAACAGAAACAACAGGTTTTGAAGTTTTCCCGACACACACACACACACACACACACACACACACACACACACAATATATATATATATATATTCCCACTTTAATTGCAGTAATCAGTCATGTCCCTTCATCTAATAAACGTCAACTCTCCTCTCTTTCATCTTAATGTGCTCGTCTTGTACAAGAGATACAGTGATAACAGCTTACAGTCAACACACGACTCACAAAGCGCACACACATGTACCCGTACATGCACGCACACATATACGTGCACACCTGAACACCTGCAATGAGATAAGAGGTCGTAGACAAATGAAAAATGATTGCTATTGCTCCCCTCTGAATAGACAATGTGGAAAATTAAAATGAGAAGAGAGCATTTGGCCACAGAGACAATAATTTAACCTGATCCCTAACAAAACTACTGCAGCTTTCGTTCATAGCAAGTTTTTTGTGTTTTTTTCTTATCAGCCTGGGAGGAGGGAAGAGGAAGGGGACACATATATGACCAAACTAACCACATAACTAACCCACTGAATAAGTAAATAAATGTTGCAGCTGGACTTAGAGGAAGGTGGCACAGGAGATGGAAGGACACGAGGGAGGTGAGGAAAGGAGAGAAGGAAAATGGAAATGAGTGCTGGCCAATCTATATTGTCAGTGACACTGCTAGATGGTTAGCAATTTCCTTTCCAATAAATCAACTGCTGGTCTCTGGTCTGTCTTTCTCCATCTCACCGTGACGCACGCACATGCATGTATGTGCACGTACACACACACACACCCACACACACCTATAGCAGGATCAGGACTGACTGTAAATCTGAACCGAAGGTCCATCTTCTATTTATCTCCTCCAAACCTCAGTCCCCTTCTCTCTCCCACTCTCTCTTCCTGTTTCCACCATTACTTTCACTTCTGCCCCCTTTGCATGCATGCTCCATTCATATGTTTCATACATTTCCTCTATGTCCATCTTTTCTCCTTGTTATCCTCTTTTCTCTGTTTTCTTGCATTCCTTATCTCTGTCTGGCCTCCTGTTTCCTCATGAATCTGTTCGTCATCTTGTCCTTGGAATTCTATTCCCTCCAAAACTAACTACAAATAGCATAGCATAATAACAGCAACGTGTGACCATGAAATAGTCACAGAAAACATCCACACAGATTCAATTGTATTGAACGATTTCCTCATCGCACAGTTCGTGACCAACAGGCAGATCGACAGACAGATAGATAGATAGATACGTACATCTTCCTTAAGTTAGGCAGCTTCTTAAACATCCCCGCAGTCTCCAGGACGGCAATCTCGTTGTCGTTTAACCGCCTACAGGGAGAAAGATGGGGGAACGAGTTAGACATTCATCCTGCCATGAGCTCACCAGTTTCAAGTTGAACAGACACACGAGAACAAGGACGCGCAGACACCCAGAAAAACAAGATAGAGAGAGGCTGCGAGTCAGAAAGGAATGATCGCGTGAAGGTTAAGAGGCCTTTAGTGACTGGGAAGAGAAGGAAGAGGGGAGAAGGGAGCAGAAATCATTCCGATGCGGTCATCAATACCCATGCTGCCCTAAGCCAGAGGAAAACAGTTTAAGAGATAGAAAGCTAGACATCGGCTTTATTGAGGTAATTTGTACTAAAATGGTGTCGCTAAAAGGATGCTCTTTGTGTATGTGTGTGTCTGTGTGTGTGTGATAGAGAGAGAGAGAGAGAGAGAGAGTGTGTTCACCTAGAGGGGATAGTCTTTAATGAGATACTAAAGAAGTTAAAAGATGGATCAACCTGGATGGACCCAAACTACAATAACATACTGCACAGTCTGAAACAGATCGGCGATGGCGGAGAAACTGATATCGCCTTTCCTGCTGGGTTGGCGGTTTGCATACTTTGAATATAAAGCATGCAGATGATACATGTCCAGTCTCTTTCCCTTTACGTGTACACTCTCAGCGTCAACCCAGAATGCACACTGCGTTTTGTTTTTTTTTGGTTTCTTTTTATTGAGAGCAAATAACTCTCTATAGACGGATTCCTTCATGCTTATTGAACACGATCAAGGCCGATGTCAAGGCTTTTTATGTCTGGTGGGAGGAATCACCCCGAAAGACAGAGAGATTGACAGAAGCGCGAAAGAAAGCAAATAAATAAATAAATAAATAAATAAAAAGTGCCTTCAGCTCAGCCATAACCTCTGCTGATTTCCCCTGATAAGGCAGGTTACAGGGCACAACCGTCAGCTTGTGTGCGTGTGTGTGTTGTGTTCTTAAGGAAAAGCAAACAGAAAAAAAAGAGAACATTTGAAAGAAACTTTGTTGTGCCCTCTAACCATCCATAAAGGACAGACGTTTGTATTTTGGACACGAGGCACCTTGGGAGTGCATACAGGGAAAAAGAAGGGAGAACTGGAGGGAAGGAGTTTTCACAGAGAGAAACAGGACCAGAAAGACGGAGAGACAGAAGAATAGGGGGCTAATGGCCTGTGTAACACTGACATTATTAGTGGCATCCATGGTTGAGTTCACCATTACACAGCTCAACTCTATAATTAATACTGAGGCAAATGTCCTGCATCTGCCACAATGGCTTCTAATTCTGCAGCTGTGCTCGCAATATTACCACAGTCACCGTAACCGTGGTAGAGCTGCATCCTTTGCCTGCATTCCAGAACTACTTGATATTCAGAACTACAAGGTTAAACTTTGCTTCTGGCTGAATTCAAAAATGTCAAAATATTAGCTTGCTGAATATTCCATCAAGGGCCAGATACTTCTGCTTCTTTTTGGTCTCGGGTTTTGTGAATGTTGTAAAAACGTTTAATTTTTTTACGTCTTTGGCTATTTTATATTTGATGCTAGTATCTTCGCTGATTTCATCCCATATAAAAACACACATTAACGCTCGCTGATTAATAACTGTAGCTAGTGTCAGAGATTGTAGCAGGTTCTGAGCATGCGGAGACTTCTCAACCTTCCTCACACTCTGATTTGTTACCTCCTTCACATTTTTCAGAAGTGAAATGAATGGTCCCTGGGACTACTCAGTATTCTAGTGTGAGGCCCTTTGCCAGACATCATGATGCCTCCTTTGGGACTGAGAGGGAGATGGAAAAGACTGTTGAGAGGCATTTTGTTCTGGGAGCTAAAAATGAAGACTGATGTTCACAGTGCTGAATTCAGAGAGGCAACAAAACTGAGAAAGAGACACGCATATTGGCATGTTTAAGGTTGTGTGTGTGTGTGTGTGTGTACACTGCAAATGTGAGTTATGTTTATACGCACACATGCTTGGGATTTTGTGTATACGCAGGGCTGTCAAACCTTTGACAGGAATGTTAAAGGGTGTATGGCGGCTTACAGTTCCATGTTAGAGCAATATGTACTACGCTGTCAGAATGTCATGTATGTGCGTGTATGCGTGTCAGAGGGGAAATAAA
Organism: Trinectes maculatus; assembly: GCA_016785345.1. Taxonomy (NCBI): domain Eukaryota; kingdom Metazoa; phylum Chordata; class Actinopteri; order Pleuronectiformes; family Achiridae; genus Trinectes; species Trinectes maculatus. The sequence continues at coordinate 328,139 of JAFBJQ010000486.1, read as the reverse complement.
GGCCAACTCACAGGTCTGCGGTGTGTTCGGGGATGTGCGGAGGCATGCGGGTCAGTTTGAGATTGGAGCAGTCGACTACAGTGCCTTCACATCGACATTTCTCTGGACACACCAGGTCCTGGAAACACTCGCCACTCAGACGGCTGCGATAGTCTTCCTGACCTGCAGAGGAGCCAGTGAGAGGAGACATGAAGACGGGGACGGGAGAACAGAGACATACGTTAGAATTACAACAGGAACAGGAACAAAAAGAACAGATGAAGCTATGTAAACATTCATCCAAGATGTCAATATCTATATAACTCGTTTCTCATCGGAGTTTCAAAGTTTTCCACGTTTGTTCTAACTTTAGCTGTCAAGGGCTGTAAAGCCTTATTTATTATTATAATTAATTAATTAATTAATTAATACAATATTATTGATTATTATTTAACTATTAATTTACTCGACGTAATGTTTATTTAGTTTAATAGAACTTCTATGTGCAGAAGCATGCTTGCATAGCATTGTGTAGTCATGGAGCTAACGCTGTAAATCACACAAACAAACAGAGATCCAGGTGGTTTTATGGAATCATCATGCAGATAAATGCGGTTTAACCCCGGATGTTTTGGTTTAACACAGTGAGCCAGAGACCACTTCTGTTATTTAGATATAATGTGAGCAGATATTATTTATGGCTGCCAGTGCCTGTGGAGGGGACCTGGTTTACATAATGCAGCACATACACTCTTTGTGTCTGTCGCGGTTATCTTCACCCCTGTCTCTCGCCCCTCTCTCTCTCTCTCTCTCTCTCTTTCTGTAGCTTTGTTGTCGTTTGTGCTCGATAAAATGAACTTTCTCCTCTCACATTGGTTCACAGCGCTCGTTCTTGCGTTCTCTGTCTCCTAACACACAACTTTTAAGGCAACGAAAAAACTATTCAGGCCACAACGTGAGATTTGTCAGCAAACAACCTTGAACTGACGTCAACAAATGATCACCGCTCATCAAATGATGTCCTGTCTTTTATGAGACGTGTGAGGGATATCTTGGAGTAACGTCTCCGGGCTGCTGCAAACCTTGTTGGTTGGCAGGTTGAGATGGAAAGGAAAGGCCAAAAGAAAGAATAAGAAAAAAAAAAAAAGAAAATGAGGGAAACGACAAAGCCAAGAATGACGGGATGAGCTTTTACAATCTTTTTTAACAGTAATGGATTGAGGGCTTTTTAAGCTTCTCTGTCTTTCTCCATTACAGCAGAAGGGTGAAGGCGGGGAATCAGCCATGTTAACCACTAAAGCACTGGAGGATTTCAGAAAGATGTACCAAGCATTTATCTTTATGTGGTTTCAAATCCTACAAACAAAACGCACACAAAGCAAACAACGCCAGAACAAAATCATCTCTTGAAAAATATGTGTAGTTGAAACGTATGCTGACAGGTGGGCAGTCAACGTAGACCCTACTGAGAGGCACCCTGTGGAGTTTTTACCATCAGAGGTTTTTATAGATCTTATTGTTTTTGCATTGTGTGTTCCAATTATAGTACAAATGCATATGTTGGTACACGTGGGTCATAAAATACAGCTTCCTGATACTGGCCTGTTTCACTATTAAAACAAACGGCACCAACAAAATGCAAGCTCGCATAATTTTTCATATGAAAAACTTTTGTGAGGAAGCAAATCCATTTGCCAAAAAATGCAACCCCCCCCAAAAAACCCAAATAACTGTATGTATGTGTATAAACATACTGTAACTTTTGATTTTTGACATGAAAACTCCACAGGGCACTGACACTAAAACACCAGTCAAGTACTTAACACTGAGCGACATTGTGTTTTGATGTCCCATTATTTGTCTACGGCTCATTTCCATCCCAGTTATAGTCCTATGTGTCAGATCACCTACACAAGTTAACTGCTTAGCCCACAGTTTTGGCTCCGAGGCGTGTGATTGGCTGGGAGAGGCAGGTGGGTGTGTGCCCAGCGGTCCCTGGCGCTTGACGGAACCATGTGATGTCACAATAGGCGGGGCCACATGGTTAGATCAAGCACAAGAGACAGCTGCACGAACCAATCAGAATGCAGGTCCACACAGGAGGAAGGCAGGGCAACAGAGATCTGCACCGTTAGGTCAGGGGTCAGGGTCCATACAGGATAGGAGAGGCAACAGACAGCTGCAGATCCACACAGGAAGGGAGGCGGAGCCAGAGAACTGTCCACCAATAGCAAAAGTGTCCACACAGCTCCATAGAGGAAGAGGAGATGCAGGGAGAGGCATGGGGCTGCAGAGAGGAGAGGCGGAAGCAAAGAGCACTGCCAGAAGCAGCTTTAGTCGGATTGGTAATCTAGTGATCTTGATTGGCTCCATGGAGATAACGAACATGAGGGGGGTTGCTTACAACTCAGACCCACCGTGATAAACGTATAGCACCTGCGTAACCCTCAGACAAAGATCTTCAGATCAATCAAAGCCTTTTATTGCTGAATCGTGTTTGTTATGCTATCAGTGTCACGCTCAGTTCAGGCGCCGGGTGACCTCAGCAGATACAGGCTCACTTCTCTACAGCGTGCAGATGGAACTGAGACGACTGTCATGGAAACCGTTGCTTAAGAATCTGTTCCTTTTTGTCTGCACTCTCTCTCCCACCTCGTTATTTTCGTTTGTTGTTATGTTTTTTTCTGGAGGTTTTATGTTACTAATAAAACACAACATTTGAGGAACGACTTGACAACATAAGTGAACTGTGTGTAATCCACACTGCTGCTCATTGTGCAACACACGCAGGATCTGCTTACACCCAAAGAATGCTGCTGCTTGCTAAAGGGAATTAAAATTAGCCCATTCACAATATGATGATATTTCGATTATATGAACTGGTGGTTGTTGCAGCTGATGCAGTTGACTGAGGTCCCCTGCTGTGCTGCTTTGTAAACCCACAATTTGCCTGCCACCACTGTAACACAATTCAAATTGTTTGTCAAATGACTGCAAGGGGGGGGGGTGGTGGTTAAAAAGTCGTTTTCCACTGAGCCATAAAAAAAGACACAACATTTAAAACAGGGAGATCAATGTGAAGAACTGCTGCAAAGACAATGTGATGTGCACAAACACACACACACACACACACACACGCGCACACACACAGACACACACACACATCTGTAGCCGCTCCCTGCTGAGTTTGTTACTGTGCTGCTCTGGTTCACTGAAGTGGTCTGTGCTGTAATTAGTGAGGCTCATGACTTGAATTAAAGGAAATAACCGTAATAAAATACGACCACAGAAACAAAGACACTCAATGTGAACGTTTACATGTTTTTAGTGAACGCATACTGTTACACACGTTTACATATTTAGTGCGTCCTGATTTTCTGGCTTCTGACCTGTGACTCTTGTGTGCATTAGAGTGTGAGTCATCTGAGGTAAGGCGTCTTACCTGTGCACCTGAACTTTTTGCCTTTAACCTGGCTGATTCGTTTGTTTGCCAGCCGCCTCGGGTGGCTGCATCGCGCTCCGCTGGTCTCGATGGGATTATCAAACAGATAGTCGGCCAGCCACTTCAGGTGACAGTCACACATAAATGGATTCTGAGCCAGATGTCTGAGAGAGGGAAAGAGGAAGACGATGGGTTTGCCATGGGAACAAGAAAAGCGTAGGGTTAATAGAAAGATGCCTCAGGTGTCCTGTGTTTCAGGATTACTGAAACGCAGCCCTGTGGATCTCTTCTCGTTGCTGGTAGATACAAAATATCCCCCATTTAACCAGAATCTACCATTTATTGCTCATTTTTCCTGCATCATTCAGGTGATGGATGTATGCGCAGCTCTACACTTGCTGTCCACTTTGCACTTTCATTGGACGCGATCAATCAAAAGTGCCTGTAAATGAACTCACAGGGTCTTGATTGCGCGCAGAGGAGCGAACAGTCCTTTGCTGATCGTCTGCAGCTTGTTGTCGTACAGCGACAGCAGGTTGAGGTTCTGCAGGTCTTGGAAGGTGTTGACTCTGAGACAGTTAATTTTGTTGGCATTCAGGAGCCTGGAATACAAAGGAGAGCCATTCAGCAGTTGTTATTTATTTGTGTTTATTATCTGTGCGCCACACAAACAAAAGATCAACAACATATGCAGATAATGAGATAATTTATCTTTCTCAGATGCATCTCTACTGCAAAGGCACCATTCTTCTGTCTTTGTTATCGGATCTTTTCCACTCCACGCTCTCTCTCTCTCTCTATGTATACATACATGCATACATACATGCATACATACATGCATACATATATATACATACATGGCCATGACCCATATATCGTTTTTTTAAAAAATGTTTTCACGTTCTCTCTTGGAGCAGGAGGGGAACATCTACTTTTGGTGTAATGTCTTGTTTGGATTGGGGAGACAGATGGTACGGGGTAGAGGGAGGAGGAAGAGAGAAACCAGACAAATGGAGGTGGGATGGAGGAGAGGGAACAGGTGACACAGATGTACACTGAAGTGAAAGGGGCTGATGGTCAAAATGGTGGCGAAAGAGACGAGGAAAAGGAGAAATGTAAATGACAGGAAGGGTGTTCACCTCCACCTTTCCCTCTGCATCTCTGCTTATTCTTACCTGCAGTCACACACACACACACACACACACACACACACACACACACACACACACACACACACACACACACACACACACACACACACACACACACACACACGCAAACACACTCACACACACTCTCCCTCTTTTCTTTGTCTGATAAGTGACTAACTCAGTACCTGGTACAGCAGCTCAGCTTAATCATCTCAAACTCCTCCTAACAAGCGTCTGCACTGGCACAACCCAGTTAAATTGTACATGCACACACTCACATGCTGAGACACACACACACTCACACACATACGTGCTGCTCTGCGACATATCCACGCCTCATTAGGCAGCTCACAGGGGGAACTAATTACCTGAAACTGCACCAGTAAAACAAAGCAGCCCAAACAATGCAAACAGCAGACCGACGGGTTTGTAAAGCAATAAACCCATCGCTGTCGGGGAAGGTTGACTTGCTGCTTGATGCACCAGCAAAAGCTAATATATAGCTTATACTTATTATGGCATATAGAAAATGAACATTATGTGGACATTGCTGTCAGGTTTTGGAGATTGTAGGTTTAATGCTGAGGGATCGCCAGTAACTATCGACACTATCTTTTTAGGACTGACCGACAATGTGGCTGTTAGCTAGTCATTTAGCACTTTATTGATTAAACGATTACCATTTTATTAGTCGATGACTGAGGGTCTGAGGAAACGCAATTATTTGAAAGGTTCATAATGTCACAATGTACTTGGACATGGAAAATCCATCTATCCATCCAACCATCCATTAATCTATCCTATCCATCTATACATCAATCCCCCCCATCCCTATTCTCTCCTTGTCTGGTTATGCGCCATGCATTTCAATGATCCACCTCAGCCTGTGAACGGTGTTTGTGGGTTAGATTCACTCATTTTCTTTGCTTCACTTCCCTTTACGATGCGAAAGCCCAGAACATTAGCTGTTCTGCAGTGGACTGCGGCATTCGACAGGACCATATGCCACATACAGAACCAAAATAGCCATTATAGGAGCCAGAATGTTTTACTGCATGTCAAACCACATCTGCACTTTGAATCTGTGCCCATGAGGAGTTTTTCAGAATTAATACTTTTCCTCTATGCCGACAGTAAATATTTGAAGACCTATGGGGGATGACAGGTTTTACTACAGTGCATGTTTAGGTTCATGCTGATCATATAAGAAAAACTTCTCTGCAGACACCCACGCGATAAAGAACAGATGGAGAGTGAATGCAGGAAGAGGGGATTCTGTAGGAGTTGCTACTGCACTAGAGTGTTTATTACCAAGACTTAGACCTGGGATTGTGTTTGATGCTCCTTTCCTCACTAAAATCCCATTACATATTGAAACAATAATGATTTATTATCACTGGTGTGAGCTGAGAATATAGAGAACATCTTAATTAAAGGGGTCTTAACATAAATTTAAAGACCTTTGCTTATTATGCAATCTCTGTTTGAGCTAATCCTGCTGACGCAAGAGACACTGTAATGACATTCTTTTTTAATAGTACCATTTTGAATAGTGTTCAACAGCCATCCATCCATCCATCCATCCATCCATCCATCCATCCATCCATCCATTGGACCAATCCACAACACTGTTGTGTTTCCTGGTTTACCTTTATTTGAGGTAGGTCTTATGTTTCTCATCTACTGAATAATGCATGTCATTGCTTTAAGTATGAATCACACAGGAACACACAGGTACAACAGAACAAACAGACAGCACTCACAGTAGCTGCAGGGAAACCAGTCCATCAAACAATCCCTTGGGCAACTCGGTGATCTTGTTGCCATACAGCACTCTGCAACGGAAAGAAAAAAAAAAAAAAAACACAGGGGTTGTAGTGTTTGTAGTATAAGGCTGTACTCACATGGAAAGACTAAAGTATAAGTACAAATGTTATCTTTGATATAAACAGCCACTAGAGAGGGACACGTCCTATTTCAATCAGGTTAATTTGCATGTTCTCTATAGTTCACAGTTTTGCACCATTTGTCATTCATCTTTATCAAAAGCTTGCGATCACACTGAGTTGTGCCTACACTTGCAGTTGCCATGTTGCTATGTTAGTCACTTGAGTAGTTTTATATTTTGCTGCATCACAGTGACATTCCTGTACGACTGACTCCACGCGTGTGCATGTTTGTGTTCAGTCTTAATGCCCAGCAGAATTGACCTTGTCTGACTGTCTGTCTAATTTCCATGCTCCAGATTGATGCAAATTAAAGTGACCCCCCCCCCCCCCAAGTGACCCCCCCCACCCCCACCCCAGGAAACACACTGAGTGATTACAGACATGTACAATTACACACACAAAACTATACAGAGGCTCACATTGTGCTACAGTTGTCAACACTGACTGCGAGAACATTTTTATTAGCTGAATATCTGCTACTGCAACGACTCTCCTGTCGTGATGTGTGTATGTGTACACGCATGTGTCTGTGTTTGCAGATAGGTTTGTCCTACTTACAGTGAGGTGAGCGAGCGAAGGCCACTGAACGCATCAGCAGCAATGTCAGAAATCTGGTTCTTACTCAAGTCACTGGGGGAGAGAGAGAGAGAGAGAGAGAGAGAGAGAGCATTTGAGTGCAATACACAATGACACGGTTCGTTCTGCGTGAATGTCCCAGAACTGTCTGACAAATGATCATCAGACAGTACATCAGCAGAGGTCAAGGCAAGGGGACGGACTAAAAAAAAATGTAACGAGCTCGATGTGTAAGTAAAGTGAGTGACAGAGAGAGTCAGGGCGAGAGAGAGAGAGAGAGAGAGAGGGAGAGAGCAGTTGCATGTTAAGTGAAGTTCATGTCATTCACTTCCACCACAGTAAGATATCAAATGTAACACTATGACAAGGTTGGAATTTCTGTATGTGTGTGTGTGTGTGTATGTGTGCATGCATGTGTGCGTGCCCCACAGTCTGGAAACTAGTGGTGTATAAACTGATGTATGTTTTAGATCAAAAATACACAACATTTATTTAAAAAATATTTAAAAAATGTGCTCACAGTACATATCTGTGTGTGAGTGTGTGTTTAAATGGATACAGTTATAGCTACGCAGTACTTACATCCTCTTGAGCTTCTTGTAGGCAGTGAAGGCTCCTGCTGGGACACTTTTAATCAAGTTCTGCTCCAAACGACTGGGGTGGGGGTGGGGGGTGGGGGGGTGCAGAGAGGAGAGGAGAGAAATTACGAATGAGTTTAGCGATTTACTCTAAAAATACCTTGACCAGAAGTATAAAACTCCTCTAAAACATAAAATGAGGAATTACCTACAAAACATCATAGATACAATGCATACACAATACACAACACACAATACACAATATGTTTATTGCTCTTTAAAAAAGTTCAAAACTCAGTTACTACATCAGTAGCAACAGGATATTTCTGCAGGTGGGTCAGTGGTCTGCAGGAGGAACTGGTTTAGTCAGTGTAAAATGCTCACATGAGTTTTGCAGCTTACATGGGACCAGTTCTCAGAATGTATGGGAATTATAAGGCTGGTCTGAAACCCACATCCTGTGCGGCGTCTTAAACGGGATCCTCCGTTCAGCACACGCTCGTGTAGTACATACCATGTATACCATGTAATCACTAGCGTCGGTTGTGAGGCAAAGTGAAACATAGACATTACACACTCAAGGGAAATGTGAATTCCTATGGTACTGTGACAGTCATTGTCCCCACCAAGGTCTATGTCAGCTGTTCATCGTACACTGTGATGATGGGGTTTCTAACATCTTCCCTCCCCTCTGCTGGTCACAACTACAAAACTCACAGTGGTGCAGCAGAATCGTTGTCAAAGTAGTGTGGAGAAAATCAGAGGGGTGGAAAAGTGTGAAAAGGAGAACGAGGGGGGGGGGGGGGGGGGGGGGGGGGGGGGGGGGGGGGGGGGGGGGACGCGGTGAGGTCCCAAGGCCAGCCACAGGGTCAGCTGTCAAAATGATAAATGGCAACTCATTCACCTTTTTTTTCTGTTCCCTTCCTTCATCCCCCCAACCAGTGCTGCCATGGCACCCCACTCTCTAGTCCTCTTTTCATAGTCTATCTATCTATCTATCTATCTATCTATCTATCTATCTATCTATCTATCTATCTATCTATCTATCTATCTATCTATCTATCTATCTATCTGCATTTAGCTTGTATCACTGCTCTTGCATGTTACCTCTTTGCTGCAGCCTATTACACCCACTTTATTTTAAGAATTAATCACATTTACTGAGATTAAATGCAATTGGGTTGAATTAATTGAATCAATTTGTGACTGCTACTCTGAAACAGTGCTCTTAAGTGAAACGCTTGACTCTGCCCCACACGACGCTGCTAAGAGGTGCACGTTTCTGTGAACCTCACTAAAACTGTCTGTCCCTCGCAGCTGGCGACATCTTAGTTTCAGCTGGGAAGGGGGAGGGGGGGTCAAAATACATCCAGGATGTATAGATTTTGATAAAAACAATCTGCACACACAACAAATGACAAATGATATCAGGTGCAGTAAAACAAGAGAGACCCAGAGGTTCAACATCAATCAATCTATCTATTTTATAGCTGATTAATCATCAAGAGAAAAGGGGGAGAAGGGTTTGGCAGGTAAGCAGGTCCACAGCTGGATGGATATAAGTGTACACACACACACACCACTACAGATTCATATACCAGTGAACAATCACTCACACACACATACATACATACATACATACATATATGTATGTATATGTATGTATACATACATACATATATATATATTTACATATATATATGTATGTATGTATGTATGTATGTCTGTCTGATTTAACATGAGATATTAACACAACAACACAAACGTGCACACACAAACACGCACACACACATTGATCCCTGCCATCAGCATGCAGAAAGATGACTTTGTCCCATTTGGAGGACTGACGATATATCATCCTATTATAGTCTATTGTTTCTGGCAGCAGCAACAACATTTACTACAATAGAGCCAATGCTAATTCTCTCTCTCTCTCTCTCTCTCTCTCTGTGTGTGTGTGTGTCTCTCTCTTTCCCTCTTTGTGCATGTGTGACCCTCCCAGAATGTGCGAATATGGGCATAAGAATGCATTTGCGATAAAACCGTAGTTTGTTTTTGCAAACAAAACTGGTGTCTGCATATGTGTATGTGTGTGTGTGTGTGTGTGTGTGTGTGTGTGTGTGTGTGTGCGTGTGTGTGTGTGTGTGATTCTGTTCGTTATGCTGGGGACGTATAGGGACATTGGTGTCGTGTTGCAGGGGAGAATAGCTGCTCTACTCAGAGAACAATCAACTCGCTGCCCTCCGTATAAACAGACAGGGTACAGCGATCAATACGAATATCAAACATGTCCCACTGAGGGAAATGTGTGTGTGTGTGTGTGTGTGTGTGTGTGTGTGTCTAAAAGTAATGTAAGACAGATTACCACTGCAGAACACAGGGTGTGCCACAGCCCGGGTTAAAAGTCAGGTGGAGTTTATCATGGCTAAACATCCACCTGCTTACGTGGACATGTAGTACTGAAAAGCACCATGAAACTTGCTGCTGCAGTCGAGCAGTAGTATTAGGTAGAAGTATAAAGACTTTGTATTTCTGCATTCAGAATTGTGCTTATAATGTGTTTAAATTGTGGCGCCTGTGCCCAGTTCTTTACTGATCCATTTCATGGTGACGTTTGGACGCTGCCTTCTCCTCCTCAAACATCTCCTGCTTACGTTCTGCCCAAACCCGTCTGCACTCAGGTAACAGAGATGGACGGAAACGGGAAAACAAAGATTAAGATGATCTTACATCTCCACGATGCCCTCCGGGAGGTTGGCTGGTATTTCGGTGAGGCCTTTGCGGCGACAGTCCACGATGTTGTTGTTACAGCTGCAGGTGGGCGGACACACAGCCACCTGTGGAACACAGGTCCTCGGCTCTGTCTGGGCTGGACCTACAGATAGTGGCGTACACAGGTATTTGTGTTAGGATGCGTCGGTGGGGACGGGGAAGGAAAAGGATGCGAGGGATGGTAAAAGAAGGAGAGGTCTGGCGTAGAGGCTAATAAAGAGACAGCAGCTTGACAGTCTATTAGCACAGAGAGCTGAATCAGACGGCTATAAACACTGCCTATACCATCTGCAACTGATAACACTACGGCTCGTACACTGGCCTTTTAGCTGATTGTGCGCTCTACACAGTGTAACTCTTCCACTGTTATAAAGCTAGTGCTGAGCTGTCTGGACATGATAACAAGACTGCCTGTAATCATGGTCTGTAGGTTTATTACAGTCTCTGTAGTGTATACAGCTACGTCTGTCGTCTCAGCCATCTGCAGCTCATGTAAACGTTGACTGGACTCTCTTCCACGCATCTCTCATTCACATCGGAGTGCATTTATTCTTATAATAATGCACTTGTCAATATTGTGAAGCTGTAGCTGAGCCAAAACTGGCAGGAAAAAGATTTCTATGCTATATTTGCTGAAGCCAAAAAAAAGACCTCAAGTACTACATGTCAATCAGCCTGGTTGAAGCTCTACAATACCTGAGTAGACTCTTATTTGTGCAGATCTTTACTCACCATTGCAAACAAAATCCTTCTTTTGCACATCTGGGACATTGAGGCCCCTCATGTGGGCAGGGGCCATGCACTGGGTAAAGGGGGCCAGGCCCCGCCTGGCTCTGAGCCAGTCGGAGAGCCAGGACAGGTGGCAGTCACAGTGGAGGTTGTTGGAGTGGAGACGACTGAAAGACAAAGATGAGGGTGACATTTGATTTCATGCTGGAGAAATCAACACGTAATCAGTCAATATTATGTCGAGTCTGCGTTTTGTCACACAGCTTAGATCCTCGGACAGGTGAAACACACACAAGAAAGGCACACAAACACACAAAGTAATATCCTCAGCTCACATTTCCCCGGGGTCCATGACAATATGACTCCCTCTGGAGAGGGGGGGGGGGGGGGGGGGGGGGGGGGGCGGGGGGGGGGGGGGGTTGGCATACAGCTAAATCGCTACCTATTGAGAAAGCTAGAAACAGACAGAGAAATGGGGTGAGGGTGGTCCACAGGTATGAAAGATGGAGATAAGTGAGGTAGAAGAAAATGAGTGGAGGGGAAAAAGATCATTATTAGGAGGGAAATAGAATGAAAAATGAGCAAAGTAGTGAAAAAAAGAAGAAAATAAATGAAGGATATTTTCTTCAATTAATTTGAATGATTCTCTGTTATCTTGGCTTTTTGATGGCTGCCCCAGAGTGACGAGGTCTGTGATGATTACACGGCGTCACATTTAAAGAAGAAGGATGCATCAGGTGATGTTTCACAGAGCTGAGTCTCTGTTTGAGCTGCACAGGCGGAGGGGGGCGGGGGGGGGTGGGGTGGGGGGGGGTGGTGTTGAACGGCAGAATGTCTTGTCAGCGTATTATATGCCAGCCGGGATATCTAGCCTTTCAGAAGACAGGCCTCCCTTTGTAATAAAGCAGAGGACAAATCCTGTTATGGAACAGAGATGGGCTCATTGATGCTAGCAGCGGGGGCAGTGGGTTTTAATACCATTCTCCCATTATAAATCCAGTTTATAGTCAAACCCCTGCCTGGAGATATCCACGTACCGCCCCACCCCCGGCTCAGCCTTAATTACTGACAAGTAGGATTAAAACACAGGGGAGAATGGAACAGGCAGGGGGTATGGAGAAAGGACTGTGTGTGTGTGTGTGTGTGTGTGTGTAGCTGGAAGTCAGTGATAGTTGGTTTGTTGTGCTGGTTGTTTGCAGACGTGTGAGCGTGTGCGTTCGGACTGTGTGCATCTATCTCTCAGTGTTTTCGCTCTGGAGGGTTAGCGGCACGTCTTTAGTGCAGTGAATTACACAAACACATGAGCAGTGGGAGTTCTAATCTTTTCACTGGCTCAAGTTTCCAAATAAGAAACCTCCACGAGGTGATGTCATTAGTGCCGAGAGAAAAAAAAGGGAGAATAAAGAGAGGGAGAGAAAGAAGAGTGTAGGTCGATAGATGGATGTATACAGAGAGAGACGAGTAGAGTGTATAGAGTGTGTACGTAAGCAGCTGCTTGAAGAAGTCACAGATTGAGGTGCCGGGGGAGGTGAGCCATTTAATTTAAGAAGAAGTTTCCACACACCCACACACACACACACACACACACGCACACACACACCTACGTACACTTCTCAAACTTCAGTGCTAATCAAATCAGGGACACCTCTAAACATCTGATTGAATGAGTCATTTTTATAAAAGCAGCAAATTCAATAGTGGGATCTGAGGGCGGCAAAGAAGAACAGACAGAAAATTTAATATAGAAGAGGTGGAGAGGAGGAGGAGGAGGAGGAGGAGTGAGAAGAGGCAGACAGCTAGAGGAGGAAGGACGGAGTTATGAGGAGTGGACGTACCGTGGCTAGAAAAAAGGAAAAGAGGGCAAAATGAAAAAGTGGCGATGAGGAGAAGGATGCTGAGGAGAGGTAACGAGAGGAAATGAGAAGAAGAGGAGGATACGCCGCCAGCTGGACAACAAAAGCACAGTGACACTATGAAGGAGACAACAAGGAAGACGAAGCGCGAGGAAATCAGAGCGGACAGTCACTCAGTGTTGACAGAAAACAGAAGAGGACGAGGGCTCCTGATTAGAAGATATTGGATATTGGTAACTCTGCACTCAATCTCCTGGCAACTGTGTTGCACTCGTGCTGCTTCCTCACATCCAATTTAAAGAGGCTGATTCGGAGCGGCGTTGCCACCCGAACTGCAGCAGTGAAAATATCTCGGCTTTGGACGAACACTGTTGGTCAAACACTGGAAATAAATTTTAAAAAATGTAATCCAGCTTGTATGTAGCTGTGTGTTCTCATCAAGAGATCCCCGTTTGTGAATGTGGAGCGGCATGGCCACACAAGTGCCTCTTAAACATGGCGATTTGGGGAGGAAGTCCCATGCAGTGCATGCTGGTTCGGTGGAATTCAACACCAGTGTGGCCAGAAAGAATGCGACCCATGGTCTGCTCTCAGACAGTCCCACGGGATTATGGGTAGCCTCGCTTGAGATGTCGTGCCATGTCCCTGGCAACTGTGAGATCTCCTCCGCACGACCAAACACAGGAAAACAAACAAACAAACGCACAAACAGGCGCAAGCACACAACGCAAAGACCCACTTCTAATCAATCAGAGGAGATGATTAGGCCTGAGGTCCCAGTCGGATCACAGCTTTATGTGTGTGTTTGTGTGTGTGTGTGTGTGTGTGTTTGTGTGTATGTATTGTACCCTATGGTCTGTGCTGACATCAGTAATATCACTATATGTTTCTCTTTAGTGAATCATATTGTATTGAACTATAAAGACTACACAAGTCTTTTTGTGGTACTGACAAAGGTAGTATTACTTGTGTGTGTGTGTGTTGCTCTCTGTGGTGCTTGCACATATTTGTCACTGTGTGTGTGTGTGTGTGTGTGTGTATATTTTGTGACTGTCTTTGTGTGTGTGTAATGGCCCCATGATTATTCACAGTCATGAAACAATAGAAGAGCTGGTCTCTTATTATAGCATGATTAGATGATCACACACAGACCCTGTTGCCATGCGGTGTGTGTGTGTGTGTGTGTGTGTGTGTGTGTGGCATGTGTGTGTATGAACATGAACATTCATGTGCAGTGTGCTTACTCATTTTACATGAAAGTAGGCGTTTGTACGAGCTATGTTGTATATGTTGGAGTCCAATATGAGTTGTTTTGTTTTCTCTAAATGTGTGTGTGTGTGTGTATGAGTGTGTGTGTGTTTTATACTCACAGTGTCCGCAGCTTGGGCATGTGGTTGAAGCTGGACAGCGGGATGAGGGTGATGTTGTTGTTGTTGAGGGTGCTGAAAAGAAAAAAACACAGAGAGGGAAACGGGGATGAAGGAAGAGAGAGAGAGAAAAAAAAACAGATTGTTAGAAAAATAAAAACACCAGAGCCACTTATTGACTTGGTCTGAAACAAGTCAGCTCCAATCCCATTCAATATGCATGTCCTCTGTAACACTGCTTAATTTCAACGATTCTATTAAATGATCCGAGAAGCAAAAACCACATAACGAGGATTAAACTGTTCAATGGCTGATAAGTAACAGGTGTAGTTGTATTAGTTGTAACAATGTAAACCTTAAACCTATTACCTAACATCAGTTTATTCAGATCTGGCGCAATTGTCCGAGCTTCTGCATGTTGTGTATACTATGAGGTCCAGAAGAAGAAGAAGAAGAAGAAGAAGAAGAAGAAGAAGAAGAAGAAGAAGAAGAAGAAGAAGAAGAAGAAGAAGAAGAAGAAGAAGAAGAAGAAGAAGAAGAAGAAGAAGAAGAAGAAGAAGAAGAAGAAGAAGAAGAAGAAGAAGAAGAAGAAGAAGAAGAAGAAGAAGAAGAAGAAGAAGAAGAAGAAGAAGAAGAAGAAGAAGAAGAAGAAGAAGAAGAAGAAGAAGAAGAAGAAGAAGAAGAAGAAGAAGAAGAAGAAGAAGAAGAAGAAGAAAATTGAAACCTATTTGAAGAAGAAGAAGAAGAAGAAGAAGAAGAAGAAGAAGAAGAAGAAGAAGAAGAAGAAGAAAGAGAAGAAGAAGAAGAGGTATATGCACAATGCTTTTCAAACACCATTAAAACTTTAACACACTGCATTTGCAAATTCTGACCTTCTGTCCAGACTGCCCCCTGTGGGCCACAAAGCTGTAACTCCTTATTTATTAATACACACATACATATGAACACACACACACACTCACTCACACACACACACACCCTTGATCTGTGCTTCTTCCATTTCTACCTCATAAGCAGGGCACTGCTGTCTCTGACCATTAGCTCGCTCATAAAGTACAATCTGCCTCATATGTAGTATCGACCTGAACTGGAATGAAAAACAAGGTTGACTGTCATTATACACAAACACACACACACACACACACACACACACACACATGCACACAATCCCTCTCAGTGTGTTGAAGAAACGTAACGCCTATTGATTGGCAGCGGTTTTCATACAGAAATGGAGACAGAAATGAGAGAAGAGGGAAAACAGAGGGAGAAAAGAGGACTATTCCATCAAAGCAATCCACAGGGGGGTCCTGTAGCATTGACAGACTGGTACACGCTGGTTCAACTGCATATACAATACAAAAACATCAGAACACAAGTCGCTCCCTCGTGACTCGGGCCGCACATGCGTTTACGATACAGCGAAACATAAGACAGGCAGGTCACAATGTATTAAAAAATGTTTGTCAGAGTTCTTTTCTTTAGTGGTACTGCTGGATATAAAATGGCGCTGTGTTTTTAAGTTTTTAGTTTGGTTTGAACCAGCGTTCCGAGTATTCCTGAACCAACAGGACACTGACGTCCATCACAGTGTCAGGTCAACCAGACGAATGCCCAGACCTTGAGATGACAGCGTTTTCAATTGTCTCTTTTCATCCAACTCTTTATAATACAGATTTTTTTTATGTTTTTATTCATACGTCTGAGTTGCGTTTATTTGGGGAGAAATATAATATACAGGAAAAATAATAACCCCTCATTATTAATAACTTGAGTCTGGTCGACTTTAAAAGTCTTTTTTTTTTCAGAAGAAAATGTCAACATTGAAAAAAAAAAGTAAATGAGAGATCCCTGTTGAATTAGAAAGATTTAAAAATTATACTACATGGTCTTTTTTTCTGGTGGCCTGTGAGTGCCAACATCAGCAAGAGCCACAGCAACCCTTCTCTTTGTTTTTGCCCGAGTCTCATGGATCATTAATTTCTCTGGATAGAAAATAAGGCTAGTTGACTTTACATATCACCCGAAACCCTGTATATTCAACGACTCATTGTTTTAGGAAGAATAAAAGACTACAACAGTTCATTTTTCACAGTTGACAATGTGAGTGTGTTTTTTTTTTAAACGCTCCCTGACAAGGACAAGGTCGGCCTTTTCCGAAAAATGGCCCAAATTCATGATGAAAGGGTTACATTTTTTTCTACCCCCCCCCTCCCCCCCTTTTTACAGCATCTGCAATATGTTTGTGCCTAAATACACAGTGCGACGAGGGTCAGATTTCACAGACACAAATCAGGGATGGTTTGTTTTACGCTGTGTTGTCACAGGGGTTCAAAACAGGCCCAGGACTGAGGGGTGGCTGTGTTTTCACTAACACCCACGCAGCCTTTAAATAGACTGTTTTCGCTTCCTTCTGTTGATGTTACTACTTTTCTTTCTCTTTAATTTCTCTCTCCTTCCGTTTCTCTTTCTGCGTCCTCCTCTCTGCCAGTGTAGCCTCAGTGGCCTTGGTCGATGGATAAAGTTTCGCACTCACTCACACACACACGCACACACATGCACACATACACACACACACACACCAGGAGTGCTGCTATGGTCAGCCCTGTCAGGGGTGATTCCATCCAGTATATATAATTTAATTGTGGAATAACAATAATTTCCCTCTGCAATTTCCCTGTCACTTATTCTCCCACTCACCCTCCACATCCCTCTGCCTTAATAAAGTAGTGACTGAAGCCATTTAAAGCCAAGATAAACACTAAAAACATAATTTTAAAGTCCACAACTATGTTTTATATTGCGGCCACCCCCCTCCCCCCGCCCCCCACCCCCCACCCCTCTGGCCATGGCCGCACTACGTAGACTCAGATTTGAAGGCGTCGTAAAAAAGAAATATATGCATCTTGGCATAAGGGAGACTGATGAAGGAGGATCACTGTTTAATTTGGGTAAAATATGGAGGATCAAGTCGGTAAAAGTCAGATCCGCGAAGCAAATGAGAGTTTAATGAACGACTAAAAGGTATCATAATTACTAAGTCAACTTTAACCGGCTTTAAACCCGTACCTTAAAACATCTGTAGCCCAGACGCATATGGCAGAATATAATGGTACAACGTCAAAAAAAAAACAAAAACAGGTGCACTAGCGGCAGGGCAAAGGGCACTGAGTGGTATAAGCTACAGGAAACCAGCCAGATTAACGCACACCTGTAAATTTCCACTTTTGATTTACGTCTCTGGTTTTTATGATGTTAAATGGGTTGGATGAAGACTTTCCACTGCTCCGCCGCTCCACCTTATGTCAGTCGAAACTTTATAATCCTGCAGCCTTGACAGATCCCAACACATCAAACTGCACTTTGACCACTAAATCACACAGTGAAAACCAGAGTATTGGCCGAGCAGCCATAGCCCCATTTACAAATGTTTCATAACTGATGTTATATGGTTAGGAAAATACTTGGAGAACTATGTATTTGAATCCCGCGTTGCAACTGTTTCCTATGGGAAATTATGCCTTGGATTTTTTTTTGGAACTTTCTTTTAGCTTGTAGTTTAGCTTGTAGCTAGCTTGTAGTTTAGCTTGTAGTTAGCTTGTAGTTAGCTTGTAGTTCATTGTTCTCTTCTTTTTTTTTCAATGGCTAATTTCAGAACATAACTCACAGTTCACGCTTCGTCATATCCTCACAGGTTGTGGAGTCACAGATGAGGATAATGCTTCGTGATTTATGGATTAAATAAGCTGACGCATCGATGTCGACGTCTAGAGGAACATAACAGGATGCTATTTTGACTCTTTGACTCTAATGGCGTTTACATAATTAATCAGTAGCGCTAACACGGGATCCAGCATCGAGAGTATTTTCAGTTTTCTCCATCAAACACTCAACACACTTCCAATCTGTTTTCCAAGAAGCTATTTTTTTTGTATCAACAAAATGGTATTTCTATTTAAAAACAGATCAAGGCTGTGGAGCACATATTTGACTGGACGCCTGCTGCTCTGCAGATTTTGTATTCATAAAAACAAAAGACTTTTAAAAAAAGGAACACGTTTTGTTTTGGTTACAGTCACAGTAAGAGCGAGCTTAATGGCCTGGTCCAACAGGGTTTGTGACACACAATGTTTCTATTACCAAATGCATATTCAGCTCTTTTTTTTTTTTTTTTTTTTTTGAGATGGCTGCAGTGACCGCTGCAGTGGTATTGCAGATATAAACACACACTTGTGAGTGTCTGTTCTTGAGTCAGCATGCGTAGTGCATGGATGCATGAGCCTGCATGCAATGCAGCAGTCTCTCTGTTGCAGTAAAAGGGCTTCTGCAGTCAGTGATGGAGGAGACTCTTTAGTTGCAACCCACCGGGGAGATGCTATCGTTTGTGTTTGTGTGTTTGTGCGTGTGTGTGTGTGTGTGTGGGGGGTCTATGGGAGACAGAGAGAAAGAGAGTGATGTTATCGCATGTGTCTTTGCTGCAACCTACACACTGAGGTCAAAGCCTTACTCGTCAATCTCTCCTCCCACACGCGTGCACACACACACACATACACACACACACACATACATAATATGAATCTTCAAACAGCTACATGTATCTTGAAGCGTGTGCGTGTGCAGTTATGTTTGCGTGGTTGTGTTTCGGTTTCTGTTCAGTTGAATAGTGTGTGTATTTATAATCACGCGTGGAGCTCCACAAAGTTTGAGTCGCGTTGTCTCTGTCTGTATGTGTGTGTGTGCGCAATAAGGTGAGTTTTCTATGAGTATCCATTGTGCTCGATCAGCCTTAACACGCACTGATCAATACACTGACACAATGTCTGAATCACAACGGCCACTAAAACGCTACACAACAAGTAGTGCGACTTTATGACTGTGATTACAACCAATATTGACTTCACACTCAATGCGATTATTCTCTCTGGTAATCGCTAACATCAGTTAGAGTCTCTGAGAGGAGAATATTGACGACTGAATCAGCAAACACAACATAAAACAAATCAGAACAGTACGTAGTGATCGTTTAGATTTTTTTTTCTTAATGTGTACATTACTCCACCTCTGTATGTTCATTCAAAACAACATGTTATACACTGAAAACTTCATTTGTAAAATCCTAAACATTCATTATAGGAAAAAAATCCAACTCTTTGGAGATAATTAGCATATCACAAATAAGCTGCCTCTTGTCACTATGCTCAGAACCAGAGGCTTAACATCATCACTGGCACAAATTCATTTCAATTTTCTGCAATCGTCTAGGAGTATTACACTTTTCTAGTATTGATATCTCGTTTTATGTGGAACTCTGGGGTAAATACTATCTGGTGCACTTGGAACTACTCTGAAATCCCAAATCAATACTCCATTATGTGAATAAAACCACAAATGAAAGCCCAACAAAGCTATTCAGTGACCCTAGTTGCGTCAGTATTGTCGCTAAGATGTATCATACTTACATTACACAACAATCTTGGCTGTGAATTCAAGCAACACATACAATTTTCATCATGGGCTCAATAAACCATCATTGCTAGTGCAGTAACAATTTGTCACAAATTAATATCTAACTTTTCACACGCAGCCGATGGTCAATGAAACAGCAATTAAATGCTGTGATGTCAAATTTGTCAAAATTATATAGAAGAGAATTGAAAAGAATGAGCGAAACACAGCATTGGCATAATAGTGACTTTAATATTCTGGCTTTGTACTTGCAAGCTGTAAAAAAAGGCAGCATGGCCCATAACTAATGTTCACATTACAACACCTGCAGCTAAAATTCCTGTATTCAATAACTCATGTGTAAAACAGAATGGAACACCATTCAATAGTAATACCTAAAGACCAATGCAAAATAAAGGTTATATTGTTATTGAGTTAAACTGAGCTAACATGCTGTTTTCTAAATTCAGTCCTTTCAGGACACAAATTAGAATTCCAGCGCTCCGATGGAAAAAGAACATATTGATTGGGGAGATTAATAGCGAGATGTTGTTTTTGCAGAGGAATAAAACGGGGTGAACGGCACACGGGCGGGGCCGGTGGGAGCAGGTTTAAATTGTATCAAATAGGAATGCTGATTGGCATTCAAAGCATGTGTAGCGCTAAAATTGTGAAACCACTGCAAACATCCATTTGCGTTTGTGTGTGTGTGAACGCGTTGAATTCAACCAGTCATTTAGACTTTAAAATCTATAACGAATCTATTTTACATAAGCGCTAATGTGCAGCTGGAGCTGAAGCATTAAAGTACAACAACACACACATATCGCCTGCTGTGTTTTTAGCCACTTGGAAAAAACAAACTGTGCAAAATGGTACAAATTAAAACCACAGAAAAACACTTATTGTCGCCTGCATCTGACAATAGTTCTCATAAGGCTGAAGTCATTGAAATCCACCAGCTGAAATCACTTGTCAGATAATAAGTGACCCAAATACTCGTTCAGACATAGCTGGACCTGCCATGGAGCGAGTTGTCTTAATTAAAGTGGTAATTAAAACAAAGTGATCTGGGGATGATTGATTTTGACTACTCCCACGGCTGTAGGCTAAATACAGCCGGATGACTTTCACTTCGCAAAAGCGTTAGAGAAAGCAGGAAACAGCAGTTTCTTGGCCAGGTGTAGTAACATCCTGGAGTCTTTTCATCACTGTGTGGTTGTCTGGCAACCAGCCGATGCTCCAGGAGGTTACCGTGCCTGGCCAAGAAATAATCTGTCTCATAACCACTCGAACGCCACACCGTGTCTCTGTTCGGCTTCTGCCTTCTACTCAATTCAACAACGATATATTTGTATACGGTGTTTATTTCTATACTTTTTAAAGCTGAGCTTTATAGAGAGGCCAGTACACAGAGTTCTAATCCTGAAACGGCTTGGTGCTCGGGTGAGATCAGTTTTTCAAACCTTTTGGGAAGCAGATAATGGGTTTTCCAAAATGTCAGATCATTCATGTAAGGGCCAAACTTTTGCGTAACACCACACTGGCCTCTTTTGTTGTAAAAGAATGAGCTCCTGGTCTCTCATTCACATTCAGCAATGAGGGATTTTTCTTTTCCTGGAGCCATAATCAACAGGTAATCGAAAGTACACCTAGATCACACCTCCTTTTTTCAGCTGTCAACCACAGAGCTTGTTGTATATATATATATACAGGGGGTCCTCGAGTTACGTCGGTCGCACATTACATCGTTTTCGTGGTTACGACACATCTCCCGTGGCGATACCGTAGGTTTATTCACAACACAGGGTCTACACGGTTGATAACAGAAATCTAAAGGAAATGCTCATTACACTCGCGATCTCAACCCCTATGGTGTGTCAAGAGGGACAAGAGGCAATTCACCCTAATAAACTCTTATTTTAGCGTGGTGTTATAGCGACATCTGGTGGCACAATGTATGCACAATGGCACAATGAATGTATGGTCCGACTTACGTCGAAATTCGGTTACGACACATTCTCAGGAACGGATCTCCGACGTAACTCGAGGACCCCCTGTATATAAATAAAAGTGATGTAAGGAAATCGGCTGATTGATTCCTGGGCATGTTTATTTGCAAAGATGAGAGATTGTTAATGTTTTACAAAGCAGACTCATGCTAAAAGGAATGTATTTCTCTGAGAGCTTTCCCACACAGGTGCTTAAACAGGGGCCAACCATCGAAAGGCCTAAAAGACTCTTTGAGTCATGTGAAGAGCACTCAGCTTCTTCCCCAAGGCCTCATTACAGCGCCAGGAGAGGAGGCAACGGGAAGAGGCACGGACACTTCACTCCTTAAATGACTCGTTTGTTTAACGCATTCACACCCAGCGTTCACTCTTTCACAGCAACCACGAGAGACCCCCCCCCCCCCCCCCCCCCCCCCCCCCCGAGAGACCCCCCCCCCCCCCGGCCCCCGACGCCCCCACCCCCTGAAATGTGTGTCGCTCTGTCAGTCAGATAGGTCACATGCTCATTTAACCTCTGTCTCTATTCACTTTGTCTGGGGGAGGAGAGAAACCTTAGTGTAGTTTTAGTGTGTGTGTGTGTGTGTGTGTGTGTGTGTGTGTGTGTGTGTTGGAGGCTGAACAGCTGAATTCTGTCTCGCTGAGTCAGACAGTGAAACCCACCGACCCTTGAAGTAATCACTCATCGGAGAGTCACACTATGGCGCAGCGCGACGCTGTACTTTTGTATATGCAGGTGTGTGTGTGTGTGTGTGTGTGTGGCTATGTGAGTGTGTAGGCGAGTGAGTGTGCGAATGCACGTACAGAGCTACGTTCACGTGCGTGTATGAACGGTGGTGCGCTCATTGGAATAGGACAGACAAAGGGTTTTCAAGGGCGCGACTCTGTATGAATGAAAGCCTGTACAAGTGTCTGTACAAGTGTGCGTATGTTTGTGAGTCTGTTTGTGTGGGAGGCTGCAGAACAACTGATCGAACGAGGGCTCTTGTCGTTCATTCAGCGCGTCTCTCTTTTGCTCGGGAGATTCGGCCGAGCTGTGAGTTGAAGTGATGTCTGACCCTCTTGACTTGAGCACTGAGCTGCGCGGGTCCATAAGGTCTCCAGTCAGACTTTAAGGGCCTTAAGGTAAAAGAGTTAAGGGCTTTTTGTGTTTGAATTGTCTCATATTTGAACTTTCCCACAGGGCTTAACGCCTGCTTGAAATTGTGTATGTGTGCGTTGTCCCATACGTGCATGTGTGCGTATGTGGGCACTTGTGACCCGCTGATTTTAATAAACTCTCAAGTGTTTGAACAACCAAAGTCGCACAACTTAGTCCTCTCACCTCTGAGAAAATGGACATTTCCAGAGCGTTGCCCCGGGAAACCACCCTGGGAAAACTCACCCGTTTTACATCCGGGAAAACATGAAGAAGCTCAAAGTCTACGATCATGAGTTGTTAAATTATTTTTCGGAATTTAAGTTTGTGTCTTGGGCGCATGCTACGTATACAGGGGGTCCTCGAGTTACGACGGAAATCCGTTCCTGAGAATGTGTCGGAACCGAATTTCTACGTAAGTCGGAGCATACATTCATTGTGCCATTGTGCATACATTGTGCCACCAGATGTCGCTATAACACCACGCTAAAATAAGAGTTTATTATGGTGAATTGCCTTTTTTGTCCCTCTTGACACACCGTAGGGGTTGAGATCACGAGTGTAATGAGCATTTCCTTTAGATTTCTGATATCAACCATGTAGACTCTGTGTTGTGAATAAACCTACGGTATCGCCACGATCCCGAACGCATCTGTGTCCGTGTGCATCTCCATATCACATAAGTAAACACAAGGCAGAGTAGCCTAGCTGTGCTGTGGAGGTGCTGGAGAGCCGGCAGGCGCACTGAGAGACAGAGAGAGCGCTCACCAACTAGTTCCCGTGCAAAGTCTGTATGTATTTACTAGGGGTGGGAATCTTCTACTATCTCACGATTCGATTCGATTCCGATTTTTGGGGCTACGATTCGATTCAAAATCGATTTTCGATTCAAAACGATTTGATTCATGATTTCTGCTTCAATCTACAGGTGTGTAAAGGATCCTCGTGATCTACTCCAGTCTGCTTTGCGAGAGAATGACAAATTGAGACGTTAAACTGTCTTTTTCACATTTATTAAGTTTTACACATGTATCTATGCTGAAACGGAATTGTTGCAACTGTTAAGTAACAAAAATAAAAGTGCCTCTTTATATATAAAAAAAATAGTGCAGTTAAACATGCTGCCTTTTAAATTAAGTGCCTTTTCCAAAAACAGTGTGTGGACCTGGCCGACACCTTGGCTCCGCTGTCTGCAACATGCAGATAAACCCGTCGTTCTCCACCACACTGTAAGGTCGTAAGTCTTTGGCGATGAAGCAGGCGATAGACCTGGTTATTTTTTTTGCCCGCTCGGAGTTGGCGGAGAGTTTGGTGAAGCAATGCAGTGTGCGTTGATCTGCTGCTGGTGGCTGACTCTGCGCCGTGTCCCTTAACTCTGGGTGATGCCTGGTGATGTGAGCCCGCGCATTTGTGGTGTTCCCGAAGTGTTTAATCTTACTTTTGCAAACCCTGCAAACTGTGAAGCTCATGTCAAGCTCGGTCTTCCCAGGCATTCGGTAAAAACC
This sequence comes from Trinectes maculatus, assembly GCA_016785345.1. Taxonomy (NCBI): domain Eukaryota; kingdom Metazoa; phylum Chordata; class Actinopteri; order Pleuronectiformes; family Achiridae; genus Trinectes; species Trinectes maculatus. The sequence continues at coordinate 303,649 of JAFBJQ010000486.1, read as the reverse complement.
AAAATGAGTCCAAATCTTTGCCTTCAACGAGGACGGGGCCGGTTGAATTTCTCTTTCCCCCCCC
>JAFBJQ010000486.1:280505-303186 GCA_016785345.1 Trinectes maculatus | reverse complement strand
GACAGAGAGAGCGCTCACCAACTAGTTCCCGTGCGAAGTCTGTACGTATTTAGGGGGCAAACCGCTTAAGCCGAAACAAGGAAGTTCACGGGAGATGTGTCGTAACCACGAAAACGACGTAACTCGCGACCGTCGTAACTCGAGGACCCCCTGTATACTCCGCATATGACAGAGCACTTTCAAGGTGATGCAGGAAACAATCAAATTATTTTCATTGTCAAACAAATAAACCTTTGACGTTTGGAAGAAGAAAATACAAACAGAGTTTCAGTATCAACGCTTCAGTTTAGCAGAATGATGGACGCTTGCATTGCTCCTCACAGAGACCAGTAGGTGCTGAGTGCTGCAGGCTTTGAAGTGTGCATCAAGGACAACGGAGGAAACTTTGTCCAGTAATGTGTCTGTGTCACGGCGAGAAATCACAACAGATTCACAACACTCAGGCTCCTAACGTTATGACGCCGACCCTGAGAACGCAGCCGCGTGAGGTTCTATTTATTTACATGAACCGGTCGCACAGGAACGGGGATGTATTTGCATATATGGTAAAGAGAGAGAGAGAAAGGGGGGGTGGGGTGGGGTCTTGTAATCTGATTGAATTCAAATGCAGAAGTGCACAGTAAAACTACAGGGATGGAGGGATGGAGAAATAAAACTCCACTGATGAGGCCATTACACCTTAAATGAGAATGAATTAGATTGCATATTGCCTCTCTGCCTGGACTCCCGGTTCCTTTGCTGTCCTCTTATCTTCTCTTAATTGTCTTTTAGCTCTGCTCCATTTCCACCTTAAATGGCTTTACCCTGTCGGTCCTCCTCCCCTCTCTCGCCACTATCTCTCCTCCTCTCTTCCTGCCTGCCTGGCTGCCACCCAGTGGGATGTGATGAATGGCGCGTGGGTCAGACTGCTGGCAACATGCTCTTTCGATATCTGATGCTGTTCCCACCTCTGCATTAACCCCCCCCCCTTCCCCTTCATGTGTTACCTGCACGGCTGCTGAGGTTTTCCCTGCATCCCTCCACTTTCTACTTCCTCGTATTCTCCTCGTTATGGAAGAAGAAATCAAATGTGACGTTTTTCATGCTTCTTGTATTTATAGCTTTGCAGTTCAAACATTAGCAGGTCGTGTACATAAAGAAAGGGGAGCCCTGTTTGTAAATGTATAGGTATCACGTATACATGATATTTTCTCCAAGGACAACATAATGTGCTGAAATAGGGATCGTGACAAGCGTGCGTGCAGACATGCACAGGATTTTTCCACAGATACACGATGTCACATGTAAATGGACACAGGCTTTAGTCGCTATCACTTAGCTGGGAATTCACTGTCAGTTCCGTAAAGTCGCTTTTTTTCATCAGCCGCTTTTTTCCCCAGCGTTTAGAAAGAATAAGAAGATAATGTGTTGCTTTATGACTCTCAAGCCCCCCACCCCCCCACCCCATCATCCAGGCGCCATACATCACTGTCTCTGCACTTCCTCTCTCTCTGTCCTCTCCTTTTAGTCAGCCTGGCCGTCATTTTCACCTCCTCTGACCCCTCTGACCCCTCTGACCCTTCCTGTGTACCTTCCCATTGAACTCAAACATCTTTGTCCCCGCTCCTCTCCTCACCCCCCAACCTGTTCTCTGTCATTATTATGAATAGATACAGTATCTGCCCCCCCCTTCCTTCAATAACCCCTCACACTATTTTTATACTTAAACAACATCTCTGCTCACAGCTGACTGATTTTTCTCTTGTTATCCGTCCATCTTGTCTTCTTGTCACTTGCGTTTTTCCCGCATTGCCTTGTCCCTCTCTCTCTCGCCCTCTCTCTCTCTCTCTCTCTCTCGCCCTCTCTCTCTCTCTCAGGTCAGGCCCTTTGTCTGTGCCAGGGCACAAGCAGTTGCCAGGGTGCGATGGCTCCGCTAAAGCCCGCTGACTCAAACAGAGGCCGAAACGCCGGCCAAACCAAAATCACACTGAACAGCAGAACGCCGTTCTGTTCTCTTCTGACCCCGTCGCGCGCACACACGCACTCGCACACACACACTCGCGCACACACACACGCACAGACAGATAGATATGCCCATAATCACGTACGAGAAGACGTGGCCAGCGGCGCAAACGTGGACCAGCATTGACAAAGACGTTCGAAAACATCCATCCGCTGAAAACATTTCTTTCGATCTGAGGCCACTGTGGTCTGCGCACACACGCGAAAACACACACAGCCTTTGTATTACTAAACTTTAAGTTCAAGAAAGGTTTATTTTAGGGGCTTCAATCCGGCGCCCACGCGTCAGGGATATAAGACAGCTCTGGAGGCAGGAGGCGACCACAGAAATTCAATCGTTACTGAGGGCGGCTGAGGCTGGACACACACCAAATGCACTCTGGGTATTCTGACATGTAGGGGCAAGCGTGTACTCGTACACACGTACGCACACACACACACACACACACACACAGTGGATCTGGTAAAGTTACACAAACAGCTGCCATAGTTGAACTCGACTTGACTCATAACTGAAGCTGTGAGTTGATTATTTGCGTTCAGGAAGTGGAAAGAGGGTTTAGATGCAAGTAGGTAAACAAATGAAATTTAATTTAGGAGATGAAGATATGAAAATATTTGCTAGAGGGATAATGTCTGTTTGAGACACTGTCGTTGGTCGACATTTTATTTACTCCTACATGTTTATGGTTGACATGACGTTCTATACGCTCCATATATAATACAGCGTGACGTCATGATGATCAATTTTCTTGAATACTTCTGTTACTTCTCTTAAACTGATTTATCTTGCTTTGTCCCACCAATCTGAATGTGGTATTAAAATGTCAACACTACCCCGGTGTTCATCCCTCTCCCACAGCATCCACAACACAACAAGTGTACGCAAGTGTGCTTTGTGACAGCCATTGTGTCCGTGTGCGTGTGCGTGTGTGTGTATGAGATGATGTTGATCTAACAGCGTGGTTGGAAACATCGTTTAGGATTCATGCTGACATTCATTCCCATTCAACCACCAATTTTTTTTTTTTTTTTTTTTAAAGTGTATTCCTTAACGCTGGCATCTGGCAGAGCAGTGATGAGTTTGCGGAGTGAGGGAGGCCAGGTTGAACTGAGGCCGAGAAGTCAACAGCTCAGCGGGTGGAAATAAAATTGACCGCCTCCGGCTTACAAGCTCGATACACGTCACTCTATTTTTCTAGCTGTTCTTCTCCCTTGATATAATAGGGAAAAAAACACACACAGCCCAAGAAAAGGTTATTCTGGTCTCAGTACTTGGCTGAATGATCAGTGAACCGACTTGAACTGATGATGTCAGAGTCTAGTCGAGCTCCAATTGGCTGACATCGAGTCGTCGGTGCTTTTCCATCCTACGGCAGCAGATTTTGTTAAAAGAAGGAGCGAAGGGGGGGAAATGAGGGGAGGACGAAAAAAAAGGCAAAACACGGAGTGACAGGAACGAGGGAAGACGGAGGGAGATGAGGATGAAGGACGTGAATGGTGGAGGAGATGAGAAAAGACAGAAATGGAGGCACGGGGAAACAAGGCAATAAATGGTGCAGGTGGAAATTTGCTGGAGGAGAAAAAAAAACATGGGCGACAAGAAGGGAAGACACTTTAGGTGAATAAGAGGATGAAACGAGTGTGTGTTTAAAAGAGAGTGAGGGAAAGAGGGCGAGAGAGAGAGAGAGAGAGAAAGAGAGAGAGAGAGGTACAGGCTGAGTCAAAGTCACCTTGTAGAGCCACAGTGCACTGAGCGACTCAGTCCCTCTACCCTTATGAATTATGACAGTCACACACACACACACACACACACACACACACACACACACACACACATGCGCGCTCCGTCCATCTCTCACACCGGTGCATCCTCATCCAGAAAGCTGTGCTTCATAGAGAAAAGTGATCATAAAATATGCAGCTGTTCCACTGCTTTCTAGAGTCCCTTCAGACCCCTGGGCTCTTCCTGTCCATGAGTGTGTGTGTGAGTGTGCGTGTGTGTGCGTGTGTGTGTGTGGCCCTGTGATGTAACGGTGGTCCGAAATCCTCCCTCTCCCCCCGTTCATCTCTTTTCGTCACACCACGAGTTTGTGTTTCTGTCCCGGTCACAGTCTCAGTGAATTTATTTTACTTCAACGCACAACGCTGCCACGTCGGCGGAGCCGCTCCTCCATCACTCTCGCTGTCCGTCAGACTCAGTCGTCCCCTGTCCCGCCGTCATATTTATGATGAGGGGCAGGCCGTTCCGCATGAGGACGTTTAAAAAATCATACTTTCTAAACTTTCTAAACATCACCTTGATCTGAACACGCCGAAGACGTTATTAGCAAAGGTTTAGATTTTTATATACAGGGGGTCCTCGGGTTACGACGGTCTCGAGGTGCGACGGTTTCGTGGTTACGACACATCTCCCATTAATTTAAAAATCCTTGTTTCAACTTAAGCAGTTTGCTTCGTAAATGCAAACTTCGCACGGGAACTAGTTGGTGAGCGCGGCGGAAGAAAATGTCGTCACATGGCGCTACATTGTACGCCATTTTGGGTTGTTTACTAATGTGTTAGCATAGGTGTGTGATGTAGGTGCTTATTTACGTATGTATGGTCGACTTACACCGAAATTCCGGGTACGACACATCTGTAGGAACGGATCTCCGTCGTAACTCGAGGACCCCCTGTATTTATATGCAAAAAACATATTTCAAATTATTTTATTTACAAAGGGGTATCTGATGACACGTAGGGTCGTGTATTTCTACCACTCGTCTAACTGTCTCCTTTAAGACAGAAACCCTTTAGAAACAAAGTGATAGAAAGTCATTCAGCTAAAACACATCTCCAGTAAGTAATCATGAAAGCATTAAGATCCCCACACTCTTGCATCCTGATGGGCACATAATGGCTCCCTCAAGAAGTGCATCTGTGGAAATTATCGGATTTCCGAGGGCGTTGAACGGATCAGGCCTGCGTACACACAGAGGCATTGACTGGTTACGGGAATCTATAGTGTTAATGCGCGAACGCCGTCACGGAGTCACAGCTGTGTGACTCACTGCATGTGTCACTGGCCTGAGAAACACCTGCGAGGGGATTTAGTGATTGTGAAGATAGTCTTTAACCTTTTATAGAAAAAAAAACTTGAGACACAACAATACTATCACCATAACACTGAAATCTGAAGATAACCGATTCACTGTGAATTTTCTCTCGCCACATGTTTTAAATGAGACACTGTCGCTTTTGACAAATGAAGCTGAACTGTTGTATTTATATCTGAAAATGATTAAGTTGTATTTGTGTCTGAAAACGATGAAGTGCTTATCGTCTATTTCCATCCATCTTCATTGTCAGCAGAAAAAAAAAGAAAGGAAAACTGCATCTAATTCAGCTGGTTGAACTGGCCAGTGAATAATTATTCATTCATCAGCTTCATATTAGTTTGACATTGCTGCTCTCCGCTACCCATTGAGTTCTTGGGAGTACACACACATGCACACACATCACCCACACGCTACCACACACACACAGATACACATCCAGCCTGTGCTGTACAGTGTTTGTGTACGTGTGTGTGTTCCTTCCAGAATCATTTTTAAATTTTTGATTTTGTATGCATGCATTTATTAAAACCGTTGGGCATGTTTTTTTTTACCCCGGGTGTCTGTGTGTGTGTCTGTGTATGTGTGTGTATGTGTGTGTATGTGTGTGCATGGGTGCCCTTTCCCCAGCTCATTGGGATGCAAGGCGTGAGCCCGTCGGGTGAGAGCTGTCCAGACTAGCTTTGGAGTCATTAGCACGCTCGTTAGTCCGGTTATGTTAAATCTAAATTACCATTCATCATCACAAAGGGACCCATCACTTATTCTGATGTGGCCTGGCAGACACATGCACTAACTGGATTAACTCATTCAAAGACACACAGACACACTCGCTAAAACACAGCGGAATTCCAAATGAGGTGTTAGCTGTTTGGTAAGTGTTTTGGAATAGATTATGTATTATCGATTGAGGCGTTGCGGGGCATTAGTAATGATTGGTTTGCCCCCCAACTGAAGAGAAAATGACAAATCAGTGAGATGAGCTGCACAGTTCAATGTGATTCTGACAAGGTGCTTCACTAAGCGCTTTATGCTCCAGTTGACATTCGCCCAAACATTCATACAGAGCTTCTATAACACCCAGCGCTTTACCTAGTTCTACCAACGTTTTCTATTATTTATTTTAAATCTTGTAAAGCATTTTGAAACAGTGTTTTGAACAGTGTTCACGACCACTGCTATGCATGAACACTTTGTGGTATCTTGATGGTGGAAACTTCAACATGCAGACTGGAGGAAATGGGAATCGAACCGGATCACCTCCTGAGCCAGATACGCTAAAGGCTCCAAAGATTAAAAATGTAGGGTTGATAAAAAAACTAAACATTAAAGAAGGTTGTTGCACGGAAAAAAAAAATCACACAATGTTTTAGGAATTAAAAGAAGGTTCTTCCGTCTGTTCCAGTTCTGCATCCGTCATTGACACAAATGAACAATAATATATGGAAAGACTTCAGGGTAGAGCGAGGGAAGGTTGGCCTGCATTCGGTGCTGGCACTCAGTGTTAAATTAGCTCTCGTCGAGTTAAAACACACACGCACTGGCACACACAGTCATTAGTCGCTACAGGAGGAATGCCTACCGTCTGCGCTGACGCGATTGCAGAGACGAGGAATTCTCGGGAATCGAACCGACAAAGTGGATCGAGCGGCGCCTCCGCCAAATAAAAAGACCGTTTTTATCACGTAATTACATTTCCACTTTTGCTGTGTTTATTGCCCTCACAAGTTTGAGCACACGCCGCTTCTACCATCAAAGACTGTGGGGTTGTTGAGTTTAACGGTCATGGTACTCTTCTCAATCATGCACTAAAGGAAAGTCATGTTTTGTTTCCCTTGACGTGGTTTTGGCGGCGTCACAGCTTCAGCCAATGAAACATGAAATGGAAACGTTTCAGTAGAATACCTGACGTCTGTTGATCAGTGCAGGTGTCTCACAGGAAGATCTCTTAACGAGCTTGTTTATTAGATGCAATTATTTCAGGACGTGACGCTATGGGCAGAGTCTGACCTTTCTAATAGATAGACTTCACTTTCAAAACACAAAATGTGTTCATGAACTTTAGCAGTGGATGTCTGAAGCCTGAGATGAAAAAATGAGATTGTCAAGTAATTAAGATGAAACGTTTTGTTGAATGTCACCACTTCCCAAGTTCACTGTCATGCATCGGTGACGATCATCATTCGAAAAAAAAAAAAAATCACTTGTTTAGAATCACGTGCAGCTCGAATTGATTCTGATGGGTGTTTAATGACAAATACGACGCAAGACGAAGATTTCAGCGTCCCGTCACCGAATCAACTGTTTTTATATCGTCAATAAAATAAAGAATGTCAACGATTCGCCTCGTCGGTTAAACCACTGGATCAAGCCTGAGCTGATGCCACGTCTGAAGGACTCTGTTGTTTTGACCCCAAGATGTAAGGAAAGGTTTTGTTAGCACGCGAGACTCGAGACAAAAGGTAATTTTCAAACATTGACTGGCAATATCCCTGCCAAAGATTTATTCACCTAATCTCCAGGCAGCGGCACCTAAAGTCACCAGAGCACGCTAATTTCCTTTTTTAATTTTTCACCATGGCATGACTGGCGTTTATCTTCATTTCGGTGGCGAGCAAATATGAATGGACGGATATTAAGGAGGGAGAAAAGATGACCTCTATTAGAGGTCAAGTTGGACGCAAACCCGAGTACGACTGCAGTTTAGAGCAAGTTGTTGCTTAATTTCAGAGAAGAGAGAGTTGGAGACACGATCGTTAGAATATATTATTGTTTAGATTAATCCCTTTTAAAGTTAAACACTGTGTCCTGTCAACGCGTTACACAACTGGCGAAATGGCACACAAGTTTTTATCATGTTTATCGAGTATTCGTCTTGAATTCCAACAGCGTTTTCAGCACTTAAGAGAAGAAATATCAACTTTACATGAAACATGTGTAAATCTGTGTGTGGCCCAGTCAGGGACAGCTGCGTCTATCTGTCCTGATGGCCTGGAAACAACAAAGGGTCAAATTGAGTCAGTCAGTCAGACATTTGTTCCATCAATATTTAATGGCTCCCTGCTCCCCACCCTCTGATCCTTTCAATCTCATCTCTATCACCACGTTTTTTTCTCACATCACATCAGCGTTTCTTCCTGTTTTTACTGTCTTTTCCCCCTTTTTGCTCTCTGATGACTTTCACATCTTTGTGTTGTACATTGTTTTGTTTGTTGTTTGTGTCTATCTTCTTTTTTCACACCTGTATCTCCCTCTCTCTCTCTTCTCTCCCTGGTTCCATCACCTGTTTCCTGCCTCCATCCCTCCATCCAGGTGCAGATAAATAAATGATGTCCAGAAAACTGGCTGTTTTATCATCACCAATACCACACGCTTCCCTCCGCCGCTCCGCTCACATCCCTCCTTCTGCCCTTTTCCATTTTGAGAACGAACACCCTTCAAAAATCTCACTGTCTTCTGGCAAGAAACGGAGGACGGGATCGTAAACCGCAGTCCTTTTGGGTCTAAATAAATCATAGCCCTGCGCTGCCTTGCTTTTACAACACTGATCCTCCACTTTCATCCTGGCAGCCATGAAAGAGAGAGAGAGGGAGCAAAGGAGGGAGCAAGAAAAAGAGACTATGTAAGGATACATGAGTAAAGGGAGTACGTATCAGAGGAAATGGCGAATGTAAAAGTGTCTTTAGTCATTTCCATCTTTCTTCCTCAACCTCCTCCAGAGGAAGCTAAACTCTTCTGTCAAACCGAGACATGGAGATTACCAGCAATTCAACTCGATGCATCCTGAACTTCACGGAAACCCTTCATTTCGCAGAACACAGCTGTAAGTTCTTTGTCAGGTGCCTATGAATCAATAAACTCTGAAGCGTTTCGCGTCAGTGTGAGCGGTACACATTTATTTATCTGTTTTACAGCCTGATGGTTAAACCTCGGAATGAAGACACATCTGTAAGGCGGCCAAGGAGTAGCACACCCAGCTCCTTCCCATCCTCGTACCAACATGAAAACAACGATACGAACGCAACAAATAAGACTACGATAAGAGTAATGCAACAAAAATACAGCAGGTCATCTTTCCATCCCGGCTTAGTCTTTACGTACAATGCATGCATACATTATTTTCTACACAATATATGCTGTCAATGTATGTGCGGCGAAAACGCCCGCCATCAGGAAATATAAACGCTAATGCAGCGAGTAAAATGCTGCCACTAAATGAGTGATATTAAGTTAACCCGCACCAGTTATTTACCTGTTGGAATATATGAAATGATGTATAATCATATATGATCGCGGTCATGTTTAAATGGACATTTGATATTGTAACATCATATGTGACAGAATATAAAGAAATACATTATGTAAAATCCTTCAAATGAAAATTAACGTCATTGAAAATACATTAAAATACAATTAATTAAGTCAGTGTCCCTACTTGGAAATGCAGGAATCATTAATATCAGTTTGTCCACTAAAGATAAATACTGTGCCGTTAGGCTGCATTGACACAAAATGTCTCATTATTTCTTTTAATATTTTATGAATACGGTCTATTTTGACAGCTCGTAATTATTACGCGTTGTCTGATTTAATAATGATTTTTAAAAACACGCCATCACTCCCGTTATTTCCAAAACAATTACAACACGATTAATAAAACTAACAAACAGAAATCTGTTTAAGCTTTTTCAAAATGAGCCTGAAGACCCAATATTCAGCGTTGACTTGTCACCGCCGCCGCCGCTGCTGCTGTGAAACACATTAAGCAGCTCAGATAAAACCTAGTCCACCAAGAAACAGTAGCTAATTAAAAATGACTAGATTAATTAATGTGGAGATTCGTTAGTGGCACACGCTTTCAATTAGCATGACTCATACAAACGTGCACACACACACACACACACACACACACACATCCATTTGCCAGCCATTTTATATACAGTGTCTATGGGAATACCCGCAATTTTCAAACCATTTCTTTGACGCAGCCAAACACACACACACGCACACTACAAGCTACACACACACTAATATATATGTATAATGACCATGCAAAGAAAAAAAATGCATGGACATACAATATGTGGATATCCAGTCGCATACACAAACATGGACCACATGAAGTAACATTAACCAGCACATACTCTGTACCTCAAGGTTAATCGCTGTCATGACCCAATGAAAACATCAACTAACTACTGCGTCTATTCAGTGATGATTTTTCTAAATTATTACTGGATAATATTGATGTCCCAACAACACACATGATTTCCCACAGACCACGGTGGCATCTTTGTTTTGTCATCATGAAACCAAAGTTACAACATTACGCTTTAAAGAGAGATGTAAGAAATGATTAGCCTGTGCACGGATCCATGAATAATTTCAACATCAACCCAAAGTTTGACCCAAAACGTAAGAATTCAAACATCAACAGTAAAACACAAACAGGCCTCTGAAGCTACGCTGGCTGACAGTTCTCACTATAAAAAACATGACAACACAAACTTCAGGAGGACAGAAGCAGAGACACAACCCCACTTACACATTCATGTATGGAGGTTTGTGTGCCCAGGCGTGCACACGCACACACACACACACACACACGCACACACACCTACCTGATGGTGCAGTCTCATGAGCTCCAAACCACCGTAACCTCTGTCATCCCACTTTGTACCTCAGTCACGAAATGAACCCTCAGAGCTGGACAGATGGGTCTGTGTGTGTGTGTGTGTGTGTGTGTGTGTGTGTGGTTGTGTGTGCATATATGTGCGTGTGTGATGTGTCAATGTGTATGTCCACATCTGTGTGTGTGTGTGTGTGTGTGTGTGCCACAAAATGAAGATCAGTCCAGCTGCAGAATTGTTTACTGTCATTCATGACTTAAGAATACATGCAAAAAGCACTTGCACACACACACACACACACACACACACACACACACACACACACACACACACACACACACACGCGCACACACACACACCTGCCTTTATTAAAACGTCACATTCAGTGGATATACTCGGTGCTGTCATGCTGTCTGCTGACTGGGAATGGCGGCACGTTTACAGTGAATTGTAAATCTTGCCGAGCACTCAACTGTCAAGAGTCTTATGAATTGCTAATATGTTGCATCTCACGCCGCTGATCCCCCTCGATCTGCCCCCCCCCATCACTTCCACTGTGGGCTGAGCAGAAATGGAGGCGAGGAAAACTAACCTCGCTCCCGGGAAATAAAACTGAGAAAGGGAGACCTGACAGGCTGAAGGAAAGGTGCCGGAATCAACTTTTTGTTTTGGCAGCAGCTCGAGCAGGACACGACGTTGTGTAACAATAAGCATCTACAATGAGGTCTTGATGTACAAATCCATCTAAGATCACTAATAGCTGCTGTACTGGCTCTGACTGACAGGGTCCGCTGCCACGTGCCCAGGGTTTTCTACTGTGCTGTCTCAAACCAGTGCGTGGATGAGACAGGATACGGTTTGTCTGCTTAGGACAGTGATGTCACCCTCCTCCTTCTTCTTCTTCTTCTTCTCTCCTTCTTTCCTATCATTCCTTCCTCACATCACCCAATTTTCATGTTTAGCAACAACACAAACCTTTCCACCGGTCATACAACAGAGTCCACTGCCAACATCCCGTCTGATAAACCAATCAATGAAAAAAAAAGTATCTTTGTCAGCGTCTTTCTTTTTAACCTTCAAATATATTCACAAAACTGCTGTGGAAATTTATTCTCTGACAGCTAAGATACACAACGCACAATGGTGCACAGCATCTTCCTCGGCGCGAGAGCGAATGCACGCCGCTGACACACACAGACACACAAGCCCGTGCACTGTGATACACACAAACATACGTATGTCGCGGAGGCAGGACCCAGCAGTGCACAGTTGCCAGTCACACCTCTGGAGCACAGTGACAAATGAGCAACTCTAAAAATGTGGACAGATGAGACACGCAAACTTGCGCGCACGCTCACGTTGCACACACAGCTTCACACACACACACATACACACACACACACAATCACGCACACAGCGGGGAGCACGGCACAACATTAATGTGTTCCTATATGCAGAGGGAGTCAACCCACACGCATTAACACAAAACGCAAACCACAGCTGGTGGCAGATGCACTTTCTTCTTCACTCTCACAGCCTGTGTGTGTGTGTGTGTGTGTGTGTGTATGTGTGTGTGTGTGTGTGTTGTCAGTACACTGTAAGTCAAGGACAACACATTTGATTATACTGCGCTTTATCCTTACAAGCAATACACACAAGTACTACAAAATACGCTACCGGGCACACACACACACACACACACACACGCACACACACACACACACACACACGCACACACACACACAGGAACACTGCCGAGGATAATTCACTCATGTAAAACATGTAAAGAAACAAAGAAACTCCACTTTCTCAACCAAAGCATCATCAAGTTGCAGGTTTTTCCTCACGCTGGAGGAAAACAGCAGCAGACGAGTGGAAAAGAGAGAGGATGGATGAGAGAGAAAAGTGGATGAAGACGATGAACAGTGACGATGACACGCGAGCAGGAGAGGAAGAGGAGAGTGGAGGAGAGAAGGAGAGGAAGAGGTGGATTTTGACGTGAGAGGGGAAAAAAAGAAGCGTAACAGGACGAAGAGACCAGAGAAGAAGTGAGTGAGAGAAGGAGAGTGCAGACAGACAGCACATGAAACGAGGGAGAGCGGGGACGAGGAGGAGGAGAGAGAGAGATGGAGAGATGGAGAGATGGAGAGATGGAGAGATGGAGAGATGGGGGAGTCAGAGTGAGAGGAGCAGGGCTTTTCCCTCTACTTACAGTATCTCCAGATCGCGCAGCGCCCGGAAAGCTCCATCTTCAATGCAGCTGATGTGGTTGCTGTCCAGTTGCCTGCACCATGCACACACACAGACACACACACACACACACAGACACACACACACACACAGACACACACACACACAGATAAGAGACAGAGATGGGAGAGAGTCAGTCTGCAGGGTCCTGCTCAGCCGGGGGAGGGACTACGAAAGGATGTGTTCCGTGAATGAGTGTGTGTGTGTCTGTGGGGGTGTGTGTGAGGTGATACCTCACTCGTGGGCTTAAGATAGCAGGTAGGAGAACCTGACACACACACTCTCACACTCACACACACACACACACAGTCGGGATGCCCGGTCCAGACCGGGTTCGCTCTCTCACCTCAGCGCGGATGTGACCAGCCCCGAGGAGAGGAGCGCAGGAAAAGAGGAGCGCAGGAAAAGAGGAGCGCAGGAGGGGAGACCGGTGCGCTGAAGTGGCCTGTCTGGCATCAGCCTATCACCTCCCTCCCCTGCCGTCCGCCCAGCGCACACTGGCCACCAGGAGAGAGAGGGACGAGCGAGGTAGACACAGTGAAGAGGAGAGCGAGCGAGCCGTAGCTACTAAAGCCCACCCAGCTCGTCTGTTCTGTAAATATTAATTGCATTTTCTCCTCTCCCGGCCCTCCTCCTCCTCCTCCTCCTCCTCCTCCTCCTCCTCCTCCTCCATCCTCCTCATGTCCTCTTTTATTCTTTTTTTCCTCCCTCTCCGTAGTGAAAGAGGGAGTAATTTCATTACATTAGGCCAGCCAATCCATTACGGCCTTTTACCGGCTCTGTCACTGAAACAATTTCATTAAAAGGAAAGCCTCCGTAAATCAAGCAACAGTCACGACTGTGCCGCGTTTCTCCGTCCTCCTTCCTTCCTTCCTTCCTTACCCTTTCTCTCTCTCTCTCTCTCTTCCTCCCCCCTCCCCTGTGGCTTGCTCGCTCGCCAGACTCCCAGATGCACCCCGTACCCCTACATCATCCATCTCGTAGTGAAAGAGGGAGTAATTTCATTACATTAGGCCAGCCAATCCATTACGGGCCTTTTACCGGCTCTGTCACTGAAACAATTTCATTAAAAGGAAAGCCTCCGTAAATCAAGCAACAGTCACGACTGTGCCGCGTTTCTCCGTCCTCCTTCCTTCCCTCCAGCCTTCCTTCCTTCCTTACCCTTTCTCTCTCTCTCTTCCTCCCCCCTCCCCTGTGGCTTCATCGCTCGCCAGACTCCCAGATGCACCCCGTACCCCTGCATCATCCATCTTTTGCGTTTACTTTAATTTGCTCAGGTCTAGATATTCAAACCCCCCCTTTAATTTGCTCAGGTCTAGATATTCAACCCCCCCCCCCCCCCCCACTAACATCCATCCCTCCATCCATGAACCCAACAACCCTGAAACCTCCACTCCTCCCTCTCATCCTCTCATCCATCCATCCCTCTGCCTCTCCTCCCCCCATCTTCTCTCTTCCTGCGGAGGAGCAGATGGATGTGTTGCAGACGGAGAGACACAACGGGCCGACATTTAAACGTCTCAACGAGAAAGGATGAGCGGCATTTAGCCTGTTGAACATCTTCTCTCCACGCACACACACACACACACACACACACACACACACACACACACACACACACACCACAGACCACTGGCCAGTTTACCATCTGCTCTCTCGACACTGTGATGAAAGCACATCACTTCACCCTAATGCTGTCCTCCTCGTCCCCTTCCCCATCTCATGTCTCCTAAACTGGAGCCCTCCATCCCTAATCCACTTCTATCATCCACCTCTCTATCGCCCCCCCCCCCTCGTCTCAGAGCATCCATCTTCTCCATTGTGCACCCTTTCTTCCTCTCTCCATTCATAATCCATTTTTTCCCTCCTCCAGTGCCCTCTCGTCTCTCACTCCCCTTCACCTTCTCCCCTCTCACTGCCCTCCATCAACCGTTAATCCACTTCTTCCCTCCTTTTTCTTTTATCAACTTTTTTTTTTTTTGGTTTTGTTTCCCAAATCGCCTTTTCTCCATCTCCTCCACGTCTGCCCCAGCGTCTGCGCGGCAGGAGGCGGCACCTGTCGTATCAGTCATGTCACATTTGAACCCAGAGGAAAGCGCTTCCAAAAAACCTGAAGTTTTATTTCCGGGAGCCAAACAAATTGCATTTGGGTTTTGGGAGCGACACACTCCGGTTTGTTTCTATATGTGCAGACCACTGAGGGAGTATGGGATAAACCTGAGGAATGTGCAATACGGCACAAATGTACTACGAGACGTACACGAAGACGCCAGTTAAGGAAAAAAGCCAGTGAGAAGATATTTTGACAAAAAGTCAACATTGTAAAAATCTTTTCGTTATTTGAACTCCTGAAAAACACTGATAATTACACAGTGGCAAAACAAAGCAAACAAATACTGTGATCTTGCCTGAGTCGTATCCTGTTGTTTTTAAGTTTTCTCCCCACCGGAGGGAGTTCAGGTTCATTGAAATCAGTCCCCTGGCCTGTGCAGCAAAGCACATTTTTCATGTATTTCTACATGATATCAACCAGCTGCCGGTGGTTAACAACTGGCATGAATTCAGTTTGGACTCGAGACAGTAAATATCAAACAACTCCATGCCCACGGGCCAGGTTTGGCTCACGACATAATTATTTTCGGCCGTCCATAGGATCCCAGAGACCCAGGAGTTTTTTTTTCTCTTCTTTGGAAGCTGCTTTGATGAAAAGCAGTTATGTTTTCGAGGTGACCGGGAGATACGTTCTTCACTCCCCTGCCGTGTTGATTGATTAGTCGGTCCTCTCTCTACATCGATCATCGGTGAAAAACCACAGAACAAGTGATCCGATGTGTAACGGTGTCAAAGAAAGGTCCGATATGATCTCCCGTCAAGAGCTGGGTTTTGCATCTAAGATTATTTTCCCTCCTTGGACTGCTTCAGCTGTAAGTGTGAGCATCTGTTAAATGACTAGACTCTGAAATATAATCAGTCTGGGGATAATACCAACATATGGCCGTGCCACGTTTGTATTTAACATAATTAAAAGGATTTTTTTTTTTTGATCAAACAGCAGGATCGGCCATAAGGAGACGCATGGCCCCGCCAACGTTGACTGTAGCTATAAAAACCTTTCAAGTTTAAGTTAATGTTGTTTTTGTAATTCCGATGATGAGAGTATGACTAAGGTTGTGTCATGAGGCAACTTTGCACAAGTTCAATCACAAACCTGTCGCTCCGTCCTCCCATTGTCCTAATCAGCTGACTGCGGGTGATTCAGCTAATCCAATCAGATCTCTCCCTGACTTTAATCAGCTAATCACGTTCATCTAGTCTCTCTCGGAGTCAGAGTCAGAGTCAGAGTCATTTCACTGAAAACACTGTGACCCTCCTCCATCTCAATCACATCCATCTCAACAATCTCCAATACCTCCAGTATCTCCAGATTAAAAAAAAAAAAATTCCCCTAAACTGAGACTCCCTCAGAGATTTATTTTGTGTCGATTCACTTCCTCTTCCATCCTCATCCACAGTAAATGATTCCATCATCTGCGATATGATTAGATTCCTCTGACGGCTTTGTTCACCGAGCACAATAATTAGCAGTGACGTGATTGGTATGACTCTGAGATGAGAGTGTACTTTGTGTGTCTGTACGTCGATATCATAAACATTTAGTTGAATTCAAATTCTTTGTGTGTGCCTCCATGTGTCTGGATTGTGGATGCATTATGGGGCGCGGGGGGGGGGGGGGGGGGGGGTTATTCGATGCGTGTCTTTGCTGGGGGGGGGGGGGGGGGGGGGGGGGGGGGGGGGGGGGGGGGTGTTATTCGATGCGTGTCTTTGCTGCAGACGGTAGTGGTGTGAAGAGGGCGTGCACACAAACACACACAAAGTCATTAATGAAATGACTACAGCAAAGTTTTCCTTCTCATGCATCTTCACAAATAATGCTTCAATCTGTCTTTGACTGGGAATGAGTTTTTGTTTTTTTGCCTTTGGACTCCTGATGCAGAGCATTTGGGATGGAGTCATATTGGAAACACATTTGTTAAGGGTCCTCTTTTATGACAACGCTACTTCAGTTGCACAGTTTGTATGTTTAGTGTCAAATGTGGCCCTGGTGCAGCAAATGACAACAGAAATTTATGGACGTTCCCATATTCTTGAAAGCCTTTTTCAGTTTTATATGCTGACTATGAACTAAACTCCACATCTGAAAAACATTTAGTGACCAAAACGCCACTAAAAATATTTTTCTTTTGCCTCTGCACAGTTATACAAGCCACTGTTTTCTTTGTCTTTTCTTTTCTCTTTTTTTTGCATATAAATGGAGCCAAGTGGTCGTCTATGTATATGATCGAAACAGATCATGAATGAGCAATGTACAGGACAGCAAACGCAGGTCACTGATGGGTTAATGGGCTATAAGCAAATCCTGAAAGAGGGAATAAATAAGATTGGGAAGGACAGAGGGATAAAGGAAGAGAGGAAGCAGGTAGGAAGGTGCAGGAGAAATGAGTGATAGGAGAACACAAAGGCCGACAGGAGGCGTGCAGCAAGACACTGGGTAAAATATCAAAGTGGTAAAATGAAAGAAATAAAAAGATGAGCTGGTCCACAGGAGAGAGGGAAGTTCGAGAAGACAAAGTAAAAAAGGAAAGTTTTAAAATAGAGGGGCCGGTTTTGACTTGCAAATGACGCGTCCTCTTTTAAAGATGTTCAAGGGTACATGAAGCCAAGTTATGTTCTCAACATCATAATTAGTGCGTGTCCATTGTGTTCTGCAGCGAGGTTGGTACGACGTGCAGTCAAGGATACAAAGTGGCTTTCCATCCAAACAGAATAGAACCTGACACTGGCACCAAGCAGATTTAAGATTTGATGTATAATTTAAATAAAAGCAACCCCGCAAACCTAATATATCAAATCTACCCTATGTAGTGTATTTTCCAAAATGCCAGTTTAGCTAAATGCTACGTCAAACCCAAATTGCAAATCCTATCATTGTCATGAAAAATACAACCGTCGCGGGAACGCTGTCTAGCTAAATATGCTACTATTAAGACAAAGCTATAGACGTTTCCTTCTTCCTGTCTGGCCTGGTCACGACCTTTAAAGAATCGGCTTCATCCTGCCATTTAAAGGAAGCGTGTAGGTGTTTGCGTTTGGCGAAGAAAACTGGGAATCCGATTTCAGCTGGCCACCGTACCCTTATTGTTCTTCCTCACCACTCGTGGCGAGGCACAGTGCGCTTGGCGCAGATTAAAATAACTGTGAAGTGTGTGCATTGTCATTGTGGGCTGATTTAAGATTTGATGCCCTTAAAGGATGCAACAAACAATAATTATTTATCTTTTTTTGTTTGTCTAAACTCAGAACTTGCAAGATTTATAGGCTGGAGTCTTTTGTCAAAAACAACAACAACAACAACAACAAAAAACTGAGGGCAAGCTTCTGCAGTGACGAAGACACGCAACAATGCAGATCAGAAACTGTGTTTTTGTGTGTGCGTGCATGTGTGTGTCTTTGTGTGCACGCAGCCGACACTGTGCTCTCACCTCCCTCTAAGGCGCTGTTGTCATAATTCAAACAAACGGCCATCCTGCACTGCATTGTGGGAAGGGGAGCGTGAAGCATGGAGGTGTTTTATAAGGAAGGAGATAGAGAGAGAGAGAGAGAGAGAGAGAGAGAAAGAGAGAGAGAGAGAGAGAGAGGAGACGATGACAGGGAGGAGGAAGGTAAAGAGGTGAGGTTTTGTTCGTACAGTAATGAACTGTAAGGTTGTGTTGCTGACGATATTACATTATCACCATCTGTGAACACATTCTTCCACAGCCACCTGAAGGTACTGTGAGTGTGTGTGTGTGTGTGTGTGTGTGTGGATGCCGAGCACGGGTGGACCCAGTGGGGAAAACAAATTAAATTTCATCACAATGAAAAGTGGGTAAGCGAGTGAGAAGGCGGGCAGATGGAAAACAAGGTAGAATATGAGAAGATGATGGCGGCAGAAGATAAAAAGCGTTGTCTGTGTGGGCACTGAGGTGTAATGTTGAGGGCATATGAAACAGCTGTACCTTATCTGATGTGTCCATGCGTCTCTGTGATTCCACTGCAGACATGTGCCCCCGCGGCGCTAGCGACTCACATGTGTTGTGATTTAAGCGTGACTTCCACTGTACAAACACACACAGCTTGTGGCTGCTCGCATTTACCGCTGCCTGTGTGTCTCTGATGTGTGAACACAAAGCATGACGCAGGCCGCTACTTTAGTCTGAGCTGAAGAAGAAGCATACGTAAATAGCAATCTGACAAATCTCACAATGTTATACTTATTATTGTCGATAAAACTTGTTATTGTCGAACTGAATGTAATGTAAAAGTGCTGTTCTTGTGTGACCAGACTACTGTTTAGTTAAGTGCTATGTGAACATAATCTATGGTTTGTTGTTGTATCATCTGCACTATTATCTTGGCAATAACGTGTACACACAAATATATACTTAGGTGGTAAGTGTGTGAATTAATTGTTGTGATTTTAATATTTTTTCGTTTTGCAGCTCACGTTCGCCTCTAAATGATGAATACATTTTGCACTGAGCTGAATTAACATCTTTACAGAAATAGCAGGAGGGAGTAAATGTTGTTGGTGTAATTAATGTTATGTAACGAGGCCAAAGCGACGCGGGCGGGAGAAGTTGACACAATAGGAAAATCTTCTGCAGACCAGACCCTTTCATTTGTTTTGGTCTTCGCCGACCACACGGCCAAAGTAGGCTCCGCCTCTATTCGCCGATGAACGGTGCGGCCCCTCTGCTGGGTCACAGCTGTAGTGCACTTTAAAAACAAAACAAAGGGCGAGCTAGCTCTGCCACACAACAGTTTTTCATAAATGCTAAGTCGTTTTTTTTTTTCTTTTTTTGCTGGAGCAGCTGATTATTGATGGGTTTTCTTTTCTTTTCTTTTTTTTTTTTTTATATCACAGATGTGACTCACTGACTGTTAACACGGGAGCCAGAACAGCACTTAACAGTGGAAGCAATAAATGGCCAATTCAAGGCCTCTGGTAAAATATCAATTGAAAGACTTTGACACAGGTACAGCAATAAGGAGATTGCAATAAGAATAACTTGCTGAAATGTGTCCTTAGTTTTATCCAGCAGAGTGGGTGGCAGTGCAAAGGGTCAGTTCTCTGAAGACGGAAACCTTCTTTTGTTGCTGTTTAGAAGTTATAAGACTTTTATATGTGCGCAAAGTATTCTCTCCGGTTAGTCGCGGGATTTGAAAATTTCCTCTGCATCTTGTTTGTCGAACTTTTTTCACTTTTTTCCAAAGCAAGTGACGGAAACCAGAAGTTTTCTACGGCGTGCCGGAGGACGTACACACAGGAGCGGTTAGCAAGATGACTTTTCTGACAAGGCAAGACAAGACAGATATGATGGGACGAGACACAACGAGATCAGATTCTAGAAATTATGATTAGAAAAAAAAATTTGGACAGGATACAAGCATCTCGAATGCGACATCGATACAACCGTAATATACACAGCATATAAATCATAGGGATTCTGGCACAGTGCTCTCTATCCACTCTAACTCTGAATTTGCTTTTGTCAACTGGAGTTTGACGGACAGGTTGTGTTTCGAGGAGTGACAGGGCCAGCAGTCAGCACAATGTATAGCACAGCTTACACGTACACATAAACACCTACACGGAGATGTATGGTATGTACCTGTCTCTTCAGGTTAGCGGACGACCACAGTAATACTGTTTGCCAGATTCCTGGCAGCTTCAGCAAAACAGTCCGTGTGATAGCGGGATCAGAACTCTCTGTTAGTATGAATGTGTGTGTCTGTGTGGATGAAAAAGTCAATGGCATGCAATGCTGTAAAGGGGACAGCTGAGAGAGAGACCCTAACCTCTGAGAAACAGGGCGAGCGAGACAGAGTGGGAGAAGGACAGAGACTGAAAGAGGTGAAGTAGCGGAGAGAGGGATAGAGGAGGACATGGAAGCGAGGGACAAAGGTGAGGGCCAAAGGAAAAGGAAGTCGCATGAGAAAGTCAATGCTGCGTCCACCGGGGACACGATGTCACGATGAAGGGTTGGAGTCTTGTCTAATGGAGGAGGAGGATGGAGGGATGGAGAGGAGTGACAAAACTGAGGAGGACGAAGAGGGAATTTAAGGGGGTTGTATGGAGCTGGGAACGGAGGGAGTGAGGAAAAGGGAATGGTGGACATGTTAATGAGAAAAAGGAGAACGACAGAAGAGAGCGAGCATTAGGGGACGAGAGAGGGAAGACGAATGATTGACAAAGAGATGATGGGATGAGAAAAACAAAGGGATCATGGACGACGGGAAAAGTCAATTTGTTCCTGAGAAGGACGGATGATAAAGACGCGATGACAGATGAAGATAGTAACAAGAGGGAGTAGGAGATAGGAGGAGAGGGAGATTGATGCAGGTTGGAATATAGAGGAGGAAAGATGAGGAGAACAGAAAAGAGGAGAAGAAGGAGGTGTTGCCAGATGTCAAAATCCTTAAATCCCTGATTTGGCCATGATTCACTTTGTATGTCAAAGCAATTAAAGTGCGAGACATTTTAACGAGGGAAGAGGCAACTTGATTGATACGACTTTACAGCTTTGGCCAAAAAAAAAAGGAGTTGTGATAAAAGAGCGAGTGTGGTGTTGAAACGGTGAAGGGACAGGGTGCACGTGCACAATGAAAAACTTCTGTGGCTCCACCGCTAACACCCGCTAGCGTCCAGACATAAATGTGTGCTGATGCATTAACGTAAAAGAACATGCACAGTCAGCAAAGCTTCCCTTGATGAACACAGGTCAACAAATTGACATTGATATGTAAAAGTGCTGTAATCTAAGATGAGAAATGTTCTGCGGTCGAGATGGTTGCGTTACCATTTGAGTGCTGTGCGTTGTGAGGAGCGAGAGTGGATGAGATGATCAGAAGCCAACTTTAACTCCCGGGTTTGGACTCCGGCCATGGGAACTGACACTCGCTCACTTCCATGCGCACAAACGCACACAAGCGCACACAGCGGTACAGAGCACAGAGAACAGCCACTTTCGGCTCCATTTAACCTAAGAGTAATAATCTCCTGTGGACGTTGGCAGCCATTCTGAACTTACATCACACTGGGGAGGGGAAACTGACCAAAAGAGCACATTAGCTTGTAGCTTAGCGCTGAATTACCGATGTGTATCAGGCAGCATATTCATCAAATCACAGACGGCCCACTGGAACAGCAGAGCCACTTAGACCTTTACGATTCAAGGATTAGGTGATATACTTGTTAACGTGATTAAGCTGAGGCAGAGGACAGCGTCTCACAGCCTGGTCCATTTAGTGGCTGTTCTGCGTCTTTTCATCACATGACTTTGTCTCCGCCGCAGTTGTCATGGAATTAGACTCGCACATTTTTAACCTAACCTAATCACTGAAGTCATTTCCTC
The DNA here is from genome assembly GCA_016785345.1 of Trinectes maculatus. Taxonomy (NCBI): domain Eukaryota; kingdom Metazoa; phylum Chordata; class Actinopteri; order Pleuronectiformes; family Achiridae; genus Trinectes; species Trinectes maculatus. The sequence continues at coordinate 280,752 of JAFBJQ010000486.1, read as the reverse complement.
GCCCAAAATATTGTCACACGTGAAAATGAACCTCAACGTCCATTTAGTAGGCAGCTTGTGATCAGAGAGATGTTATCAACTGTAGGCTTTGATCATATCACATGATCATATCACATGATCATATCACATGATCCTCAACAGCAGAGAGGAATATAAACTCCGACAAATTAAGTTTTCTATTCTATTCTATTCTATTCTGTTCTGTTCTGTTCTGTTCTGTTCTGTTCTGTTCTACCTAAACATGTAT
>JAFBJQ010000486.1:266283-278757 GCA_016785345.1 Trinectes maculatus | reverse complement strand
ACAATAAAAAGTACAGGAAAGTAATCAAAAGCCTCTAATTTAATAAAAATGCAGTGGTAAACAAACAAGTATTTTGTGAGACGACAATAATGTGGTACGTTTTAATTGTGCGACAGCGATGACGTAATTACCGGCGCCGAGAGTAGTGTCCGAAAGATTTTTCTGTTGAGCTCACTATATAGTCCACTATATTTATATCCCCTATGTAGGGAGTAGGGAGTAGGGGTTAGGGGGCGATTTCGGACACAGCCATTGTCTCCACCGCAGTTGTCACGGAATTAGACTCACACATTTTTAATCTAACCTAATCACTGAAGTCATTTCCTCGCCCAAAATATTGTCACACGTGAAAATGAACCTCAACCTCCATTTAGTAGGCAGCTTGTGATCAGAGAGACGTTATCAACTGTAGGCTTTGATCATATCACATGATCATATCACATGATCCTCAACAGCAGAGAGGAATATAAACTCCGACAAATTAAGTTTTCTATTCTATTCTATTCTATTCTATTCTATCCTGTTCTGTTCTGTTCTGTTCTGTTCTGTTCTGTTCTGTTCTGTTCTGTTCTGTTCTGTTCTACCTAAACATGTATCGACCTCTCTCACATCGGGGCCATGTTTATCCCCAAGGGTGGTTTCCTATGCAGCATCAGCCAGGATTGATCAGCCATTATTGATGAGATGCATTGATTTGGCCACATATTGATTACACTATTGGTGATTAGGACATCATGAATAAATGACAGCGCGTATTGACGGCTTGATGTTGAGGATAAAACCTCTCTGGACAGGAGGAAGGGACAGGAGAAGGAGTGGGGGCGGGGGGGGGGGGATTACTGGAGAGGTGGGGGGGGGGGGGGGGGGGGGGGGGGGGGGGGATTACTGGAGAGGTAGAAGGAGGGAAAAGAAGCAGAAGTGAATAAAGAGCAGGATGCAGTAGAGGGTGGGGAGTGTGTGTTTGGAGGAGACGGAAATCATACAAAATGTGTCATGCAGTTGTGTCATTTATAAAAAACATACATAGTTATATTAATATCATGATAGACAGATCAATTGATCGATCGGGAGAGGGTGGAAAAAAAGAGTGATGGTGCTTACAGGTTCTTGACGTTGGTGATTCCTCTGAAAGCTTTCCTTGGAACTGCCTGAATCTGGTTCTCACTGAGGTCTCTGGAGAGAGGGAGAGAGAGAGAGAGAGAGCGGGCGACAGAAGACATTAGTTGAGGTATTCCGAGCACTCAGAGATATATGGACTCAGATGATAAACAAAACCACAAACATGTGATCGATGCTACACAGACATACTACACACACCCCCCTCACACACACACACACGCGTGCGTACTAAAAGACACACAGCCAATTACAGAACAAAGGCAGAGAAGGAAAAAGGGATGGAGCGAGAGAGAGAGAGAGAGAGAGAGAGAAAGGATGACATGACATTTATGATCAGTGGAACAATTTGGTCCTACGAGCTTCAAAGGCACAAAGAAATATCAGAGCAAACATGAGTGTGTGTGTGTGTGTGTGTGTGTGTGTGTGATTAATGCACAGTGCCAAGAACAGAACAAGGAATGTGAAACAGAGACCAGAGTGTGTTTGCAGAGTGTGTTTCACATGTTTTTAATGCAAACTCTTTTTTTTGGTGTTGACTTGTGCCCTCTGACTGTGTGATGTTGTTCTGGTTGGAATATACAGTAACAGCCCTCACATCTACACGTTTCTAAACCATCATCCACCTACGCACTCTCTTCAAGTTGTGGACTCTTTCGTCTTTCGTGCCCAGTGATTTTTGACACAACACAACGGCCTGGCCTCAACTAAATATCAGACAAGCTAATCACACTACATCATGAAATGACATCCAAATAAGCAGAAAAGAGCAACACACCTCTGTCCGGACATTTCTGTTTGACATTGACACACACAAACACACATGGAGCAGTGACCACAAACAAACACAGCACCTCACATCCAGCGTATGCCTACACTGTACCGTTTACACACATCACCGGTACACAGGAGGAAAATTGGACGTGCATTATTTCGGAGCCAGTCAGCGTTTATTATAGTGGTGGATGTTAATTGGTGAGCGGCGCTCGAAAAACAGAAAACTCATTTCATCGGACTAACGAGGTTTCCGCGTTTCGGATGTTTCCCTCTCAGCCCGGCGTTTTCTGGCGTACTGCGTTTGTTTGACAAGAGATGAGCGTTCGCTGTTTTTGTTTCGCCCCAGGACTTGATGGGAAAAGTATGCATATGTATTTATAAACGCTTCAGGCAAAGAAAACCTGTGCCTTTATGTACAATTGTGCTTAGCGCTCGTGGTAACAAAAGAGGAGAAAAAAGGTAAACATCTGATAGGAAAGTATGGTATTATGAGATTTGAACGTGCAGCACAGCCTGAAAATATTCTTTTTGTTTACACTTCTTGTTTTCAGGGCTTTGACACTTTCTGGATAGAGATGGGATTTTTCTTTTCTTTTTTTTGTCTTTGTTGCTCCCCTGCTGACGTTGATATAGTAAATATGAAACAGACAGAAGAGAGGGCTGCTATCACTTTTTCTTTCTATTGCGTTTCAGTTCTCTATCCCTTTTTATCATCCTCTCCATTATGTAAATATATCTATTAATCTATCTTGTTTATTTCCATTATTTGCACCTCTTTTCATATGTAGGCTCTCCGCGGACGGCTGATAAACGTGAATGATTACCAACATTTTAAAAAAAAATTAAAACGGGAAGCGAAAGAAAGACAAGTTAAAGAAAAAAAAACATTAACAAATCATATTTCAGAGTGCTTCTACTGCTAATAAATCTCTCTTGCTATTTTGTTTCCCAGCTGTAGTATTTAATTCTTATTTCCTGGGAAATAAGAGGGAGAACCATCCAAATCGAATAAAAACCATTATGAGAGTGTGCGACGGACATCAGTCCCGGGAGTACACGGTCTCAGCTGCCAAAATAAAACTCATGTGTCAAAGAGGCTTTAAATTAAGTTTTCATAATACGGTTGGTTACTGGTTGTCCATTTGTGCAATTGGTTTCAGGGTTATGGAGATTGTTTTTTTTTTTAATGCTCAAGCTGCATCCAGCGCTTTCATTGCTCGGGCGACATTTTGGGACACATAAACTGTGTTTATCGTTAGACAGAGTCTGATAGATACAAAGCTCCTGACATCTTAAAACAGAACAGAACAGCTCGTGGCCATTAAGAGATGCTATAGGTCTGCTCTAAATGCACAAAGTCAATTCTGGTGGGAGTTGTGGTCTGAGGGAAAAGGGAAAACTGGGAAAGAAAAGCTGCAGGTAATAGCCAGGGTTGACCATTTGCTCTCACCACCATCTTCACCAACCACATACAGGAAGTGCTTCCACGTAACGGCATCATTCCTGAATCGGGCAGAATTTAACTGGCGTGAAATACAGGGCATGTTCTCAGTCATGAATATTTTGCTACAAACAGTCAAAAGACTCCAAACTCCAAGAAAAAACAAAGTGGATGGATGGAGATGGAGAGTCGCGTTATTTCTCCATGTAAACAGCTGTCATCTCATCTCTGTGAGTCACACCTGCTGACCTTTGAGTAGAGCAAAGGCTATCACCAACAGGAGATTGGCTTATGATCCTTGAAAAGGACACTCACTGACAGACTAACCACACAAACAGGTACACACACACACACACACACACACACAAAGGGTGGGACGGTTTGTACACCAGCATCATTTCAATTAATGGATTTAGCCTTTTTGGTCCCTCGTTATATTGCCACAGCGTTTGAGGGAACAGGCAATTAATCTCCCAAAAAGTTCTATTAGAGAGACGGATGGCAGTTTGAATTATACATCAGTTCTATTAGGACGACAGATTCTGTAATTTACAGTGATACTGATTATGAAAGGAGTGCGTGTTTTTCGAGGATCTCGGGAGGTGGACGGAGACAAGACGAGAAACGACGAGTTCGCAGAAGTTCAAGAGAGCCAAGTTTAGTATCCATGGGTACGAGGGGAAATAAAGAAGAGAATAAAATTATAGGAGGAGTGGGGGTGGGGTGGGGTGGGGGGCGAGCAAACAGCAGCAGCAGCAGCAGGAGAAGAATAAAGGGCAGTCTTTCATTACCCATTCTGTGTTTGTCATGGTTTCCTAAGTACTGGATAATTGATTGAATTCTGACCAAATCTCTTCCAGACCTTCCCCCCTTTCACCATCAAGACCCCCCACCCTTGGTTAGAGTTTCCCAGGCGAGGCCTCCCTTCTCCGGGCATGATGACTCTCTGTGGCCCCTGGAAGTCTGGGGGCTGGTGTGCGGTGTTGGCGGGTGTGTTTATGTGTGTTTGCTCTCAGCTATCACCTCCTTCATATGAACTTCCATTATTCATGTGAGGAGAGTAATAACACTCGCCAGGTCGCCCTTTGTCGCTTCAGATATTACTCTTAACCCTTAAACACACACATATATATATATACACACACACACAAAAAGCTTCCTACGATACTGGCGACACACACTCCTGCGTATGTTTGTATGATGGCGTCACACGTCTGCGTTTAAAAAAAAAAAAAAAAGGAAAAATGCGTCACGTCCCGGATCCGCACAGACCAAATGACATTTTCTACTTTCTCTTTCACGTAACGCTGGAAACCAGATATTAGACGGACCCGCCCTCGGGCTCACCCAGATATGAGCCGGGGCCGCTCGGGCCTGAACCATTAACCCGCGAACGAGGGGGCCTTTTTGATTTCATACGAGTCGGTGTCAGTGGGCGTCACAGGAGGTCTGAGTCAGACAGAGATGACAAGGAGGGCGGCAGAGAGGTGTGTGTGTGTGTGTGTGTGTGTGTGTGTGTGTGTGCGTGTGGGTGTGCGTCAATGCAGGGCAGGCATCTTCCTGTGAGTGTCTGTTATTAAAGGAGTGAGTGAGTGCAGTGGAAGAAAGAGAGAGAGGGAGAGAGAGAGAGAGAGAGAGAGAGAGAGAGAGAGAGAGAGAGAGAGAGAGAGAGAGATGACCCCTGGCTGGGCTCCAGGGGAGAAATAAAAAGGAGAGAGGAGATGAAGAGGAGGAGAGGAGAGATGGAGAGGGAACAGAGGAGGAAGGCAGAGGTGGCTCGTTTCCTTTTAGCACTGAGCTCCAGCCTGGTGTTTTCTCTCTTTCCTGTCTCTCTTCTTCTTCTTCTTCATCACTTTCTTTTTCCACCCCCTCCACCCCCACTATCTAACTTACCCCCACTCTCTCTGCCTGTCTGTCTCTCCCCCCCCCCTCCCTCGGGGACTGTAACTGCATTTAATATAGTTCCATAAAGAGAGTAATAAATATCGACTGCTGGCCTGCTCATATTCCTCTTGTTTTTAAGGCACTCGACTGAAGAGTGGGACCAAAGTCATGCAGCAGGTTTTACTGTGCGTTACAGCCTGTGCTGTCAGAGCGCTTCCACAGCCTGTGGTATCCGTGCCCTTGGAAACTATTTAAATGTCCTTTGTGACATTTCGACTTACACTAAGCGTTGCCTTTAAGTCGCAATAAATATGTAGTAACATTTTAATGACGAGGGCAGTGGATGTTTTAGATTTATTCCCGTCGCTGTAAAAGCCGAGTCTTCTCATTTTAATTCACGTTTCTGCCTGTTTGTCACGACACATAGAGACGCTCCACGGATACAGGATCTATATGAATAGATAGATTCATACCTATACAGTATGTACACACACACACACACACACAATAATACTACAAATATTATTTCTTTCACTGGGCAACTTGAAACGGAACTTTTTCACCTTCATTTCTCCTCGGAAAGTATAAGTGCTACATTTTGGCAATGCCACAGATGTACAGCTCCATGCATTCAAAACTGGAACCTTCCCATTACAACCGCTTCTTGGCCACAGAGCCACTCTACTTGAGTGATTCTCACTTGTGCCAACAAGCTGAGGGGATATATTACCCAAACTGCTGACGGGGCTTTGCAGGAAGTAAGTAAGGCTGCCTCCATGGTGGTGGTGATGTTTCGATATGATATGATACAACTCAGAAAATGTCTTTAACAAAATTTGGTTTGGGTTCAGAAAGGACGATGTCGCAACCCATGTGTATTCAAGAGTCCGTGTCACATCTATCTCATATTAACACCGGAATATTTCTGCAGTCAATGACCAGAACAAAAACTTAATTCTCAAAGTTATTTGAGAAAGACTAATAAAAGTGGTTCCTATCAGACGCACACACGCAGCCTTGAGGTTTGTCCTCTGTATCCTGATGCACTAAGGTGTAATGGAGGACACACGGAATGCTCTCCCTCCCATATTTCTCCTCCTTTCTGCCTTTCCCATTCCCGTCTTTGTAATTCTTCATCAGTCTTTTTCACTCGGTGCCCTTGCTACGTCTTGTAACCCCCGATCCCATCCCATCCCATCCCATCCCTCCTCCTTTATTCAACCCCCCCCACCCCCCACCCCTGCTCCACTCCCTGTGATTTAATTAAGTGGGCGCTTGGACACACGGAATGCTCTCCCTCCCATATTTCTCCTCCTTTCTGCCTTTCCCATTCCCGTCTTTGTAATTCTTCATCAGTCTTTTTCACTCGGTGCCCTTGCTACGTCTTGTAACCCCCGATCCCATCCCATCCCTCCTCCTTTATTCAACCCCCCCCCCAGCCCCCCCGCCCCCCTGCTCCACTCCCTGTGATTTAATTAAGTGGGCGCTTTATGAATAAAAATATTGCCCCCTCTATTGATCATGGTGGACGGGAGTCTGACAGCTCCGGCTGGCTGGGACCGGACGGGACAGGACAGCCACTCTACTAACTCGCTCCATTACACTGATCTAAGTAAGTGTGTGTGTGTGTGTGTGGACAGGTCTAAGAGTGACACTGAGTAAGATTGTGCGTGGGTGTGTGTAGACTGCAGAGTGGTGTTTGTGTGTGTGTGTGTGTGTGTGTGTGTGTGTGTGAAACAGCCATTGGGGAGCTGTAGCGTCTAAATCAAACTAAGCGTTCTGAAAAGCTCTCGTGGGCCCTCGCAAATCCTTCATTAGACACACACACACACACACTCACGCACACACACACCTACACACACACACATATGCACACGCTCCTCAAACGCCTCCTTTGATACATACACTGCATCAGCATTATAAATGGACATTGTCTGCACTTTTCGTTTCCCTCCTTCTCTCTCTCTCTCTCTCTCTCTCCCCCTGCTCTTTCCCCTCCTCTACCCATCGCTCTCCGTAAGGCTGTAAGTATCTATTATGTTTTGTCGATACTGTAATTAAATTGGACAGCTTAATGCAATTCTCTGTGATCCATAGGCCTTTATGGATATAAAAGCTTTTCTGGCTCCACGCCCGAAAGATGTCCAACAAATTTAGATGAGTTACTATCGGGGGGGGGGAAAAATTGTTGGAGAGGTTAAGGCACACATGGTCATTTGTTACCGGCTAATTTACTTTAATGTCCCTGACGCCATTTTGTTTTAATACATTTGCTTATATGAATTGTCATGCGCGGGCCTTAAGCGGTGGTACTACTCCACTCGTCTGGTAAACTCTTTCTCTAAGTGATACTGCAAAAGTCTTCAGGACGTTACTACAGTTCATACAAGTTCATACAGCGATGGGTCCAGATGTGACATCAGACACACAGGAGGGTGAGTAAACACAGAAACAGTCTGATTGTTGCAGTGATGGATGATGAGATGCAGGAAACTGAAGATGCAGTATTATTTGTACTTTCTATTGGAGTAGATTTAGTGTCTCACACGTAAAAAAGGGATGCTGCTTAATCAAGGTGAAACTGCACGCTTAATTCATTGTGGGCTACAGCTGCAGTAAGAAAATCATTAGCTGTATTCTCCTATGATATCATTAATAACATGACAACAGCCAGCGAGGAGGAGATAAACTGATACAAGTAAAAAGACCGACCCTCCGAAATGAATGTAACCATCTGAAAATATACTGAAATAATCGATTTCTTCAATTCAAACCACAAAATTGGAAAATATTAATGGTACAGTACAGATTTACTTTACACTGCAGAACACTGAATTACCAGGAATTCAGGCCTGTTGTTAGCAACACAATTAAACCCATGATTATACGTAATACACGGGTTGGCGAGCCTTTAAAGTACACGGCGTGCTGCCTTGATAAACGGTTGATGCAGGAACAGAGGATGGCTGCAGCGCTGGCTTTCAAGCACAACGAGGGCGAACCCAACAACCCGTTTGACTCTCTTCTCAACAGCTGAACCGACACGACCATCGCTGGAGGAGAGATGGACGCGTTTGGAGGACGGGCTGTTAGGCAGAGGCAAAAGGAAGAAGAGGAGGCGCGGGGGAAGTGAAAGGGAAAAGAGGAGGGTCGACAGCGGAGGGGAAGTAATGAGGAGGGGGCGGGGTGGGGGGTACGGAGCTGGCAGCTGATGGAAGGAACGTAGGTGACAGGTGAAAGAAACAGAGATGGAGAGAAACTGAGATGGTCCGAGTGAAGGGGAGCAGGGGGCGAGGAGGGGGGGAGGAGGGGGTGATGGAGTCACGCAGCGGAGGAGAGAGAGGAGAGAGAACGAGGTGTGAATAAAGAAGCTGACTGTGGCGTTCTGCCTTTATCGGCATCAGGGGAGTGAGGCTGCGCCCATAAATAAAACACACCGCAAATTAGCAGATTGGACAGAAGAAGTCAGATGTTTGTGTGAGAGCTTCTACCAACACTCACGCACGGCAACGCATGAACACTATTTCATGTGTGCGTTTTGTGTCATGCTCTGTACACACGTGTACAATGTGTGTACAGTATAATGCAAAACTATATGTGTGTGTGTGTGTGTGTGTGTGGGCATGTTGCGCGTACGGTGTGTATGTAAGGCATCTCTCTTCTGATCTGTCTCCCAGCAGGTCAGCGTTGTCACGGTTACCGCGGGCCATTTTGCCAGAGGGCCAATTAACTTTTAGCACAGAAAGAGAACAGAACAGTGCAGGTGTCTCAACAGCGCTGAGGTTAGAGAGACAAAGAGAGAGAGAGTGTGTGTGTGTGTGTGTGTGTTGCTTCTGTTGTATAAGTGTGTAGTATTGAGAGAAACCATCAAGCCGGGAGAGGATGTGCGTGACACAGAACAAAACGGTGTGTGTGTGTGTGTGTGTGTGTGTGTGTGTGTGTGGGCATGTTTGAAATAGAGGATGTGAGAGACAACAAACACAACAGGCCTTTGTTGCCTCCGTGTTCTGATACATGAACTTTTCTCATGCTCCAGAGACGGAGACGACCCAGCACACGTGAGCCTAAGAGGAGCGGCGGAGTCCAGGCGTCTGTGCTGTTGATGCCTTTCTTTATTTACTTTAGTCCTTAATGTTCTCTGGACATTTTCTGCCACTAGATGATGATCTTTCTCTGGAGTACAGGATGACACCGCACAGGAAGTCAGTTTCTGTTTGGCTTTAACTGTGCAATAAATGGGCATCCTGAATGTTGTTATTTGTTTTTTTGTTTTTTTTAAATTCCAGGTTCACTTTACAACCCATGATTCAACTGCACAGTAATGTGAGACAGATTTATAATGAACAGCACTGTAATGACGAAGTCAGATTGGTGTCGACTGTGACGTTCAGCACAGTCTGACAGCAAACGAAGAGCAGAATTAACAGCTCCAATTAAATCCTCAAACCTCTCATGTCTGAGTAGCTTCTTCAAATTCAACATTTTTTTTTGCAAACTACTCCTTTTTGGTGGTGTGTAACGCAGTCGGGAGGCAAAGGCAGTGAGAGGAAAGGGAGACTCTTACACCGGTTGTACCTGTCTGATTGTACTTGGTGAAATAAAGTGATTGTGATGGCTAACAGAGCCGACTGTCATCCTTCCTTTCCATGCATAGGCTAAATCCTCTGACAGACTTTCACTGTGGCTACTGGCTGCTGTCTTCTTAGCCCGGGGGCCTGTCTGGTCAAGTGAGGGAGCGAGCGAGCGAGCGAGAGAGAGAGAGAAAGGGGGAAACAGACATCCAGGTGGAAAGAAAGAATTTTTTCTGAACCTCCGTGTGTAGGTGAGTGTGTGGGTGTGTGTGTGCATATGTATGTGCGTATGTGTGTGGTTGCTATGCTGTCTCGAGGCCCTAATCTCTTTAGTAAGCCCCATGATCCGGTTAGAAACAGCGAGTGGCTAATGTCACTGCTAACTGGAAGAGAGGGATCTGTGTGTGTGTGTGTGTGTGTGTGTGTGTGTATTACATTACATGCTTGTTTGTATGTCTGTCTATGACTGCATCCATATCATTGTAGACGCTGTCAGGGTCGACCTGCAGGAAAACAGTTTGCGTGTTGGTTTAATAAATGTTATCGCGTGGGAACCGTATCCATTTGTGCTGTGTGTGTGTGTGTGTGTGTGTGTGCGTGTGTGTGTGTGTGTGTGTGTGTGTTGCAGGGTGTGTCTGAAAAGCAGCAGTGGCCATTAAGGCTGAGAGATTAGACTGAGTGAATCCAGATTCTGCTCTATTGTTCCTCTTCAGCAGCGTTTGTCTGCGGTTTGAAAAAAACCCAGGACAGGTGCAGGAAATGGATCGGAGTTCATTTGCCTGGTTGAATCCGGGTTTGAAAAGCGACGGGAGTTAATTGGGTTTAACATATGGTCACTGGTGAGAAACTGCAACATGCAACAGTGATTCTGTGCCGTCAGCAGAATCAACATTACAGTCGGACATTTAAAAAAAACCATTGGGGTAAATTATTCTTTAACCACAATTCACTTCTTCTTCTGTAGTTTTTATTTTCGTTTTTTCCATCACTGAATAATAAATACTCAATGCATTCTTGACTACATAGATATATGTTGACTGGTGCTTATCTGAATGGCGAAAAATTTCATACCTGATTTGATCAAAAGTCATTTTGAACAATGACAAGTTTTAATATTTAGTATTAACAGTATCCTGAGCAGGTATTTTCAAATGCTGATCGGCGGTGCGTTGGTTCAGTGCGTGACCGTGTTTAATGTATGGTGCTTTCACAGCAGCAGGCGGATGAATGTTGTAAATGTGCTCGGTGCTGTCATCGCATGATTAAAACGGACATGGCGATCAGCAGTTTTGTCACAGAGGGTGAAAGTACAGCTAACTCAGCCGCTGCCATAACAAACGATAAGACGCTGACACAACACTCAGACATAACGGCGGCTTACTCACGCGCACGCCTGCATAAATATATATAACCCACTGGTTTTGCTTTTTTTTCCCCTTCATGTCGGCCTTCACCTCCCTTCACATCTGTCTTTTTCTCTCCAATCAGTTACTGTAGAAGATGAAATAAAAAAAGAAATGACCTGACTTCCAAAAAACCAAAAAAAAAAACAAAAACCTCCCTTCATTCCAGGAAACTCTGCTCTATAACACCTCGTATAACAGCGTGTGAGCAAACACAGTGCGCCTCAAACGCTGTGATATGAAAATCATTCATGCCCCGGGGGGATGGATGGAGAGAAATAAAGGGTGGATGTGAACAGACAGAAAGGGAACCAAGCGCTCCCCTCCCACCCAATCACACTGCATCGCAAATCACCGGCACGGCCGCTAATTCAGGTCGTTATGGTGCGCGGTGCGGGCCTTGGCATATGGCATATGGTGTGAGCGCGTGATTGTGTATGTGTATGTGTGTGTGTGTGTGTGTGTGGGAGCGTGCGTTTGCATATTATAGCTGGGAGATGAGAGCAAGAGAAAGAGAGGGAGGGAGAGGGAAGGAAAAGATGATTTAGGAGTAATGAGAGCTGGTAAAATCATGGCCAGTGGCATTATGGGACTAAATCTAATCTGCTAATGGAGAGGAGGGCGTGGGCCGGGGTGGGGTGGGGGTGGTGGTGGTGGGGGGGGGTGATGGGAGGGGAAGCGAGGGGTGGAGTAGGAGAGGCGAGATGCTAAAGAAGGGAAAGGACGTTAATGGCGGGGGCGAAGGTGGGGAACAGATGAAGGGATGGAGGGCAGGGAGGACGGAGAGGAAAGGAGGAATAAAGGACAGAAAGAAGAATGGAAAAGAAGAGTAGGGGGAAGGAGACGGAGGGTGATTAATGAAGAAATGAAGAAATGCAGAAGCAGGGCGGAATGACGTATGGTGAGGAAGCCCAGGTGAAAGAATGAGAGTGATCAAAGTGATAAAAGACAAAAGGCAGCGAGGAGGAGAAGAACAACAGAAGCAGCGAGAGACGGAGAACAGAGGGAAGAAAGGATTACAAAGAAAAAGAAGGAGGGGGCCGCATGAAGAGAAGACGAGAGAAAGCAGAAGAGGGGAGAGAGGGGAAAAAAGGTCAAGGACATGGTGAAAGGATGAGATGTGTGTGTGTGTGTGTGTGTGTGTGTGTGTGTGTGCGTGTGTGTGTGTTAAAACCTGGGGTGGAGGCATTGGGAGGGCAGGACCCTGGAGAGCACAATCAGCACATATTGTTATCACATGGTCACACACACACACACACACACACACACACACACACACACA
>JAFBJQ010000486.1:255702-266218 GCA_016785345.1 Trinectes maculatus | reverse complement strand
AGAAAGAAGAATGGAAAAGAAGAGTAGGGGGAAGGAGACGGAGGGTGATTAATGAAGAAATGCAGAAGCAGAGCGGAATGACTTATGGTGAGGAAGCCCAGGTGAAAGAATGAGAGGGATCAAAGTGATAAAAGACAAAAGGCAGCGAGGAGGAGAAGAACAACAGAAGCAGCGAGAGACGGAGAACAGAGGGAAGAAAGGATTACAAAGAAAAAGAAGGAGGGGGCCGCATGAAGAGAAGACGAGAGAAAGCAGAAGAGGGGAGAAGAGGGGAAAAAAGGTCAAGGACATAGTGAAAGGATGAGATGTGTGTGTGTGTGTGTGTGTGCGTGTGTGTGTGTTAAAACCTGGGGTGGAGGCATTGGGAGGGCAGGACCCTGGAGAGCACAATCAGCACATATTGTTATCACATGGTCACACACACACACACACACACACACACACACACACACACACACACACACACACACACACACACACATACATGCAAAAGCAGGGATACTTACGCGATATGTGCAACAACACAATCAAATTTTTTCCTCTCTGCAAAACACACACACGCACAAAAACCTGCTTCTGCACACCCCCACGTTGGAGGGAGGGCAGCTATTGAGAGGTAATTGACCCCCCCCCCCCACACACACACACTTAATGTTTTCCAGGATAAAACTGCACCAGGTCTTTACAAGGCCGAGCTAATTTCACAACTTTATATCTTCACCTCAGCAAAATGGCTGACAACCACAACACAACCGCTCCAAACACAGGAGGTGAGAAAGCAGAAGTGAATTCTGTCATTCACTCTAATGGGCTGTGAGATACAGGGAAATGCAGTTAAATGGGCGAGCGCATGGTCTTTTAAACCTGGGCCACCCATGCTGCAGTCGCTGCGATAAAACTTTTGTGTGTAGTTTGATAGAACAGTGAGGTCATGTTGTACTGTTTTGTTTTCAACATTCACACAGTGTTTCTTTTAGCCGTTTTCAGAAACACGCGCGTTGACACCATGAGAAATTGTTGCTGTCACTCTAGAACGTGATTCATCGATTACCCCTCATAAACACAATTTAGGTAATCTTGTCTAATCAATCATTCGGTAAAGAGTGCGTCAGTTTTTTGTTTTTGTTTTTTTTCCCCAAACGTCAAATCAAAGCGTGCACGGTCAGAGCACGCGGCGCTGACACCTCATTCAGGCCGGGTGGGCCGCTCTGCACCGAGGAAAGCGACTGTCAGCCTGTCACACACAGTTGCAGTGTAATGTATCATATCATATTGTTTTAAATCATTTTTGTGACTCATGCGTCTGTGATCATTTCGGTTTACAAATACAATCTGCAGTTGGAAACCGAAGCTCGGGCCGCGGCGGTGAACTCCCACGCGGGTTCGAAATCCAGACACCCAATGAAACTGGACCAAAACCTCAGCAATCTGCTATGAGCAACGCAAACAGAGCAAAGCCACATGGCAACTCCATTATCTGGATAGTAAACAGTACCCAGCTCCGCAAATTACAGTCTCTAAGCTACGATATCAACACACAACAACTAGCGAAAAGGTCAAAAACATGCAACACATAGTGTAATGTATTTTTTTGCAATACTGTATTACAGTCTGACCACACCAGACCATCTGACGTACGTGATGTCTTGACAGCGCTATGACGTCCCGTGTTTATCCGTGTGATTCATGGGTCAGCAAAAGCAAACACACATTGCAACATTACACTGCAGCTTACACAATTACGCCAAATTGCACCGAAGCTCTGCAGTGGCTCATGTGTTTATGAGGTAATGTACAGTTTGAATGTGTGCGATGGCGGCCGCCTCGCCGTGCTCTGGTCACAGCAGGCATACCGCTGCAATCAAACAGCCATTACAGTGGCGAGCGTTCCGGCTGAGGGGAAGCGGAGGAGGAAGGAGATCGGGTCAAACGCACGGTCGTAGAATAAATCAGGGAAAATGACAACCTCAGCTCCTCTCATCGAACAGGCGAGTTAACACAACACCGACAAAATAAAATATTTACCACAGTACAATGTGTTAGAGTAGAATAGAATAGAATAGAATAGACACCCAGAGAAGCTTATATATTAAAAGCAACAATGAGAACAAGAACTGGAATTTCTTAACAGTAGATGGCGCTGTAATGCTTCTCTGCACAATCAGTGCCTTCAGATGACTATCACGCACACACTCACACACACACACCCACACTAATTGCTCATCAGCAATCAATAGGTGGTGCTCACGAACAGTGAGGAAATAATCAGACTCATTCACCTTGTAAAAAGGATTTTCTTTTACATGTGAAGGAAAAAAACTTCAGAAGCAACACGCACACGTGTGTGAAATGCATCCTCAGCCACACACACATCCTCTGTGTTCAGAGGAGACGTGAGCATGGACGACAGGGATGATGATCTTTATAGCTACGCAAATGAAAAGCAGTGAACGCACCACATGTCTTTGCCTTCACATTCATTGCCATTCGTATCAGATGTTTACAGTAGCCCGAGTACACAAACACACAAATACACAAACGCTGCACAATTTCCCCACTAAACGCCTTCCAAATTTGTCATCGCCTGACGGACTCTTTGTTAAGTGGACTGATGAAAGGCAGCGTTGGCAGAGAGCAAGGAAGTAAGGGAAGAAAAGGAAGAGAGGAAAGACAGATACTGTCGGGGGGGACCGGGGGGGGGAAGTGGGGGCGGGGGGGGGGGGGGGGGGGGGGGGGGGGGGGGTCTGTAAATCCTTATATGAGCGCTGCCCTGTGACATCAAGAAGCTAATAGGCTCCCAGCAGGGAATACGTGTCTGTCTGAACATGTGACCATGTTGATATTGTTACTGTGAGTGTGGGTGTTTTGTTGTTTTGTTGTTTTTGTGCACACAGGCTGTAGCATGTGTCCACGTGAGTGACAGTGTATGTATGTGTCTGTATATCTATCTGTGGTTTGTGTACAGTTGTGTATGTAGACACGCGAGAGGTTGAGTCTGGGTAACTGCATGTGTGTGTGTGTGTGTGTGTGTGTGTGTGCGTGTGCGTGTGTTGTAGGTGTGTGTGTGTGTGTGTTTCTCATTTCCTTTGTGTAGAGATTAGGGGCAAAAGAAGAGCAGCATCATCAGACAGCTGGAAATGAGATCTCAGTCGGGGACTCGACTCCTCATCTGTTCTTCCACACCTCCCTCCGTCCCTCTGTCTGATCCACCTCCTCTCCCGCTACTCCTCCTTCACCTCCTTTTCTCACTCTCTCTTACATCTGCCCTTTCACCACTCATCCCCCGATTCCCATCCCTTATGTCACTAAATCCCTGACCACCTCCCTTCGCTTTTGTCGATCCTTATACAAGCAACCCAGCCCCCCCCACACACACACTTTCTCCACCTGCATCTCTCTTTCCTTTCTCTCATCCTCCCATCCACTCAGCCGCTCCACTTCAGCCTTCCCCTTGATGAAAAGAATCGGGGCGCCTACCTCATTTTCTTTCAATTTTACGCTTTATCTCTTTGCTACCTTCAATAATCGAGTCCATCCATTCATTAATGTGGAGGGGAACCTCGACATACTGGAACTGACCCTGTCAGCCAAAAACAAGCAACATATAAAATATAAAACACATTGAAGCATTAATGTCATTGATCGCATTGATCTCACATCCTATTCATTTCTGAAACAATGTTTCAGATGTGTGTGTTTTTTTTTGCTATAATATCTGCTAACTTTAATAACTGTATTATTGACATATTATGAGATCTATATATATATATATATATATATATTTATTTATATATATATATATTATTATGTTGACATAACTCAGCTGCGTTTGACTTCACAGAATCCAAAGTAGACACTGCATACAAGATTGCAAATTGGAAACAGGCGTCACATGAGCAGCAAACATGATAAGCGAACAATGACCTCACTATGAGCGACGGACGCCAGAGCAGCGATGGAAACTGAGCTGTTTGGGATCGTCTGAATCTGTGTGCTTCCTCCTGCCATTCCTTTCATCCCGTCTCCTCGTCGCTTTGTTCTTTTGGCAGCCCCCGGTGTCCCCATGACAACAAAACAAGCGCTCTGTTTGTAGATAAACGCGTCACAGCTGAGATCAGTCGCCTTGTCACAGAAAAGTTATGAAACGAATAAATCTATCTTGATGTCACGTTGGATGTCGTGTTCATTTCCACTGGAAGCGCACGACACACTGATCGCATCGAGCTGCAGGTCTCTGAGCGTACGACTGCTTGTCTGTGTGTAAGATAAGGAAGTAATACAATCCATACTACAACATAAATAAATATTTAAAGTACAAAACACATGTAATGTGGTTAAATTATGTTACAGTACATAGGAGGTAATAACATGCAGTGGGTGTAAAAAAGCCCTGAGAGGATGCTTGGGTCTCTGTTAGCAGTAAACAGGATAATTGGTGTACAACCAAAAAAAAATCAACTAAATTGTGGAAATCAGCACAACAGCCACAAAACAGTAGTTTAGACAGAAACTAGCTTAGAAAGCAACAAATGTAAACTTTACCCATCACACACTGACATTTAAAATAAATGTGTGTGTGTGTGTGTGTGTGTACACAGTCTAACGTCTGTTGGGTATTTCCAGGAAGTGGAATCCAGACAAAATGTATTATCGCTTTTCCTGAATCAAATCAGAATGAGAGTGAAGCATGTAGAACAGAGGACACATTTCCTGAGAAGTCTCTCTCTCACACACACACACACACACACACACACACACACACACACACACACACACACACACACACACACACACACACACACACACACACACACTGCTATCTATGCTCAGAAATCTATCAAGTGTGACCATGGTGCCAAAGAGGAAATCCCTTTGCAACCCACACCTACTTGATACATATTACACTCTGATCTCTCTCTCTCTCTCTCTCTCTCTCTCTGTGTGTGTGTGTGTGCTTTGTCTCTTGATGCTATCTATCCCTCTCATTGACATAAAGAAAGAAAAAGAAATGAAGAGCGCAGCACAAAGTGTCCTCCTGTTACCTACTGCTCTTTTGTCCTGGAGACCTGTGATAACACTGCTCTCCAGAGCTTTACACATAAACACATAAAGCTGGAGAACATAAACAGAACCAAAGATTGGGTATAAATACTAATATTTTGCATGCGGAATGATAGTAAACTGTTGTGTCTAAGTTGTTGCACAGCCTCCTGCCACCACAACACAAGCAGACGGCAGCACCCATCTCTGTTGGGGATGGGATGTTGTAAACCAACAAGGTGGAAACTGGGACAGATGACATCTTGTAAAAGCAGCAGTTTGGCAGGATGCTGATGTGGAAAATTAAAGGATCCAGGTTGGGACCAGTCAACAGGATCTCTACATTTCCATTTCCGCGACAAAGAAATTAGCATTCGGGAACAAATCCCGGGTCTCGCTGGTAAAAATGATTCAACCTTATAATTAAACTTTTCCTTTACTATCCTGGACTCCTGTCTCCTTGTTCTTCTCGTTTTTATGCCTCCTCTCCTCAATCTGTGTTTTGTATGGAAGACCATTTGGGGACCAAGAGGCCAATCTTATTACGTTTACGCACAGTCATTTATATCTTTCATATTCAGCATTATAACCACTAACGGCACTTAACATAGCGTTGGCGCTTGCACAAAAATACGCCCGCGATTGTGTGTTTTTTTTTGTGTGTCTGCGTGTGCATGCGCAGGTGCATTTACCTGTTCATTTGTCAGCGTACGAGTGTAAATGTCAGACGCTCTCCTCTGAGACAGACTAAAGGTATAAAGCCACTGAGATTACATGTGGCGCCATCGGCCTTGTGGACACTAATCAAATATATGATACTCGTGTCAGGTCTCAATGGTCTGATAGAGAAGGAGAAAGATGGAGTGTCGTAAGGGAGGGAGGAAGAGAACTGGTGGTTTGACCTGTTAGAGGATATATGGGTGGATGGAGAGAGACGGGAAAGAGGGTGGAGAGGGAGAAATATATAAACAAACACAAATTTTACAAATCAACCAAACATAAATGTTCAGTATGGATAAATGGTTAGATTGAATAGCTGTACCTCATGTACGTGGTTCAATAACAACCCACTTCTGGGGACCGGTGAAGCATCGGATCACTGAATTCAATGAGAAACTGAGCCCTGGTTCTTAAAGGGCCAGTTAGAGAAAAGTTAAAGAAGTTAAATTGAAGAAAGCGACCCACCTCAGGCATGAGCACCACCATGGGACGAGTTGTGGAGCGGAACTGGACCAATGAGCATTTGACCATTTTGCCTTGTGGAAAATGAATTTCCTTGCATTGCAGATACGTCTTTTTTTTCTTTTCTTTTTTTTTTTTTAAACTGCAGGGTCCATGAGTGTCCTGCGGGGGCGATTAAACTCTCCCAGTGTCACTTACACAGAGGTTGTGGGGTTAAGTAGAGCGGCTGAGCATTAGACAGACGGGCTAAATTGCTACAATGACAAACTACTGCACCGCCTGTATGTGTCCCACTGTGCTCGGTGACATGGTCCCATGTGTGTGTGTGTGTGCGCCTGCTGAACCCATAGTTACAACACACACACACACACAAAGTGTGAAAAATGCTGCTTTGAGAGCGGCGAGGCCCAGTCAGCCGGCTTCATGCGAGACGACCTCAGTTATCATGACATCATTGACGGAGGCTTGATTTATATGTGCTCTGCGCTGAGGAGGCTATTTAAACAAATGGTCCCCGGGTGGAGCAGGGAGAGCCCCTCAGGGAGGAAGAGGAAGCAGCCAGAGGAGGAGGAGGAGGAGAAAGGAAGGGAGGTGGAGGGAGGAAACGAGGTGGAGGGAGGAAAGGGGAGAAGAAAGGAGGAAGGTGAAGAGAGAGGGGGAAGTGAGGAGTATTAAAAAAAAAAAATCACATATGCTGATGGAAACAGATGAAGTGAGGGGAAAAAAGGACGGGGGAGAGGGATGAGAGAGAATAACGACAGAATGGAGGATGAAAGGAGAGAAGGGAGGAAGTAACGTGGTAATAGTGTGTTTTTTTATTGAAAATGGATGAATGACCTACAGTTTGCGCACACACACACACACACACACACACACACACGCACACACACACACACACACACACACACACACACACACACACACAGAGTTTATAATTAACTGTAAGGCTGTGTGATCCATTTACATCATAAACAGGTGCATTGTCGTCACCTATCAGTGGAGGTCTCCCCTCCTCCACTATTCTCACCTCACTGAGTGTGTCTGTGTGTGTGTGTCTGTGTGCGTTTGTATGTGTTGTGTGTATTCAGAGTATCAGGTCTTCAGACCTGACATGAGCGTTAGCCTGTGTTTAGAGATGTAACCATGAATTGTATTTGCGTGTTGAAATTTGGTCACCTTCCACGATTAACTAAAGTTTATTGTCATCATGATAATTATACTTTTACACTTTGGTTTCGGACCAGATCTCGAAGTAATTCCTTCCACGCTGCCAGTCAGCTTGGCCATTTTCTTCTCAATAACTTAGGTTTAGAGGAAACTGGAAAAACACTTCTTGCGCATAAATCATGTGTTAGGTTCTGCAAATGTTCATTATACTTCATTCAGAGTTTTACAAGTTTGGCATCTGTCACATTATGAGAAACTGAAACAGCATGGAGGAGTGTTCCTGTAAAGTCACAGACTGTGATGTGTTAAGAGCTCACACGTGTACGTGTGTGTACACACACAGATAAGCAGCGACCAATGCTTTAGGACACGCACACAAACACACACACACACACACACACACACACACACAGAAAACGAACTCATTAAAATGGCCCATTTCACTCCAACCTCAGCCAACACACACTGATTCTTGATCCAAAGGCTGCACACCAACACACACACACACATCTGGACCACAGGCTTACCCACAGTTGTACATACACACACACTCGCTCGCTCGCTGATGCGTAACGGTGTCACTTCCCAATTTAATCCTGTTTATATCTTCTTTTTATTATTAACTTTATCTCTTCCTGTTTTTGAGGTGATGAAAAACACATCAAAAGAAAAAAATACAGTAACTGAGACGAGATCAAAAGCTGAGTGGCCTTTTTGGAAACACTGACCAAAGTTAGGGGGAAATCAGACCATAATCTTATTCAATAACAACCTGCAGCCTGCGTAGAAAAAAAAATGAAATGTGCTGTCGATTCATATTTTTTGAATAAAAATCTGATGAATATAAAAACAAACTTCAAATGTGAAAATGGAACGAAGAGACCAGTTACTTCTGTGACTGAGATGGGACCAGAGGTAAAGTAAAAAAAAAAACAACACAAAAGACTGAAAAAAGGCAGATGTGTGAAAAAAAACAAAGAGATGGCGGGGAAAAAAACGACAGAGCAAAGCAAAGACAGAATCTCTCATCACCACTGACAAGAAGCGGTGATTTTCAGTCTTTCTCTCCCCTACTGTTTCCACTTAAACCACAGAGGATCACGCTGGCGTTTGACGGAGCCAGCCGAGTGTCAGTGAACTCCTCACCGCGGTGCAGTCACTCTCACAAGGTAAAGATATTCTCACAACTTCAAACACTTCTTCACAACAGTTTTCAACTTTTCCCTGTGCCAGCATATTATACAGATTACACAGGGTGGGTTTGGCTTAACAGTGTGTTGACGTAAAGGCTAATGTGTACTTCAAACATCACGAGAGAGGTATTTTAAAAGGAGTGTATTGAAACCTTGGGAGGCAGAAATGTCATGTAATATTAGCTTGATTGTCCGGATCTAATTTTAATTCTATGTTCCAATTCCATGTTTCCTTCCTGGTTATAATGATTTTTTTCTTTTTCACTGGCTTGCTGTGCATTACTGCGCGTAAGTGAAAAACAAAACAAAAAAAAAATGTCTTTGAGACTTGCGGCGCTGTGTTAATATACGCCTGCAAATATTTGAGTTGCGTGGGTGATATTTAAAATTATGGAGATTATAAATTTTCATCATCAATAGCGGCCAAGAACGACCATTTATATGATAGTGCTGTATACGCAGACCGGCCAGGTTGAAATAAAAATGTTGCAGCTTGTGGCGCTCCTCAATCATTATATATACTTAAAAACTTAAACACCAAATAATCATACGTTCATACTGTACTTGGACATCTGAAGATCAAACCCCACGTTTATTGCACTTGGCCAATAACATAATTCAACCTCTGAAAATATTTTCTTTACTGCATTAGTTCACCCACCTCAGAGTGAGTGAGGGAAGGAGACTCCGAAGCTCACTGTCTGTCAGTCAACCTTAAACCCTCAGATTGAAAAAAACACAACCAACCCCTGATTTTTTTTCTTCCCCCTCAAAAAACCCCCAAAACCATGAAATCTCCCCTTTCTTGATCCAATCTTTCCTTCAGGTCCCAGAAAAAACATCCACCACCTCCAGGACTCCCAGAAATCTGGTTCCAGTTTGGGGCAGTGTTGAGCTTGAGGGTGGGGGTGATGCTGAGGCGGCCGGCGCTTATAAATAAATAATGAGAAAGAATACAACATATCCACGTCTCTCCACATCTGTATTATTATTTTTCTGAATGTGGTTTGTTTCTCCCTTTTTCTTTTTTTTTTTTTTACCACTTTTATCCCTCTCCAGCATTCCCACTGGCGTTCCTGCAACCTTACCGTTCTGTGTCAGGGATTCACAGGAACACGGATAGGATGGATCGCAGTGTTAAAACTAAAATGAAAATAGTTTTTCTTTCCATAGGTGCTTCCTCTGACCTCCACTTTATCCTCCTGATGTTGGCTATGTTGTTTTTCTGTCTCGCACTTCACACACAACTGATTCTATTTGGACTAAAGAGCGTCAGCGACCATAAAGTAACGGCAAAGAAAAAACCAAAAACGGATAAATTGATTGTAACGCAGCCACTTGAGACCATGCAAACGTTTATTTATGGAGCATTTCTAAAGTAAAGAAAATCAGCGCGGCTTAAAAGACAGTTTAATCCTGCGGATAAAAGCTTCCTTGAAGTGATCTATAGATTCCCCGGCAGTGGCTGAACTGAGGTTACCATGTGCTGCATTGGTCTTGACACCTTTATGGGACACATATGGCTCCAGAGACATGCCGGAGCAGAGGCGTAGCAGCGCACAAACCACGTCCCGCACCATCACCATAACCACTAATCACCTCAAGCCATGGACACTTAACCTGCGCTACCAAATATGTCCTCATACCAAATACCATGTTGTGAACTAATCAAACGCAGGCACAGGAGGAATTTCAAGCAAGAGTTCATCGGTGTTAGACACAATGCAGTGTGTATTATATGCGACACACTTGTTTACCATGTGTTAATGGTGTGGAGTAACGCGCCTGTGAGCAGGTACGGGTCGGACGCACAAACATCACAGATCAAAAGTTCAGCTTTTGAGATCAATAAGCAAATATATATATACAGGGGGTCCTCGAGTTACGTCGGTCGCGAATTACGTTGTTTTCGTGGTTACGACACATCTCCCGTG
>JAFBJQ010000486.1:142387-255662 GCA_016785345.1 Trinectes maculatus | reverse complement strand
GCTTAAGCGGTTTGCCCCGTAAATACGTACAGACTTCACACGGGAACTAGTTGGTGAGCGCTTTCTCTGTCTCTCAGCGTGCCTGCCGGCTCTCCAACACCTCCACAGCTGTGTTTACTTAATTCTCAACCCCTACAGTGACAAAAGGCAATTCACCATAGTAAACTCTTATTTTAGCATGGTGTTATAGCGACATCTGGTGGCACAATGTATGCACAATGAATGTATGGTCCGACTTACGTCGAAATTCGGTTTCGACACATTCTCAGGAACGGATCTCCGTCGTAACTCGAGGACCCCCTGTACACATATATATATGTTGGTGAGAAATAATTAGTGAATCTGCCCACTAATAAGATCATTAGCTCAGAGGAGTACTGCTGTGTGCCTTTACCATATCCTACACAACACCACTATCTGCCAGCAACACACTGATACCAAACGATTCTCTCTGGCTTCTAGAGAACACTAATGTTTTTTTATGTTACTGATGACTGCTGATCCCTTCACTCCTCCTCTGCAACCCCATACCCCACATATGGCTTCCACTGTGTGCCTGGCTAGGATGAATGGCACCTGGGAGACATGAGGTGCGTAGCAGTAGTGGAGGTCAGGTTACCATGTGTTGGATGTTGGTCCGACACCTTAGCAGGACCCACGCAGGGCTTGTATAGAGTCATACAGATTGGAGCTGAAGTACAGTAGTTTTACCAGGCAGCCATGCTTTCCCATATGGAAGTCATATGTAGGGAGATGCTCTGCTATGAACAATAGAAACAGTGTGTGCGTGTGCGTGAGTGTGCGTGCGCGCGTTGAGATGGAGTGCATGTGTGTCAGTTTGTACATGTGAGAATGCCGAGTGTGCGTTTTGTGTGGATGACGGGATGAAGATGCAGCTCTTTCATGTCGTGTCGAGGGGCAATGTGACCAACATGTCAGCGAAGTAGACGACAGGACTCCATCCTTTCTATTTCAAACGCGACTTCCTCCCTTAACAAACACAGATTTTCTTTTCTTTTCTTGTCTTATCTCCCCTCTTCATCATCTGTCTTTCTTGCTTTTCATTTTGTCCTCTCATCTCCCTACTTCACCCCTTTCCCTGCCCCCACATGCCACGACCCTACGTCACTTCTCTTTTTCTTTCATGTGAACAGTTGATCTACGACGGACAGACAAGCGGCAGTATAAAGTGTGCGTGTGTGTGTGTGTGTGTGTGTGTGTGTGATTCTGGGGGGTACTCCTCTGTGGTCTCTAAATGGTAGCCAGCCAATGGCTCCAAGATGTAGTGTAATGCTGAGGCAGATCTCTCATCTCCTGACAGACACTTCTGATCTCACCAAGACCCACATGTGTGTTTTGTAGCGTTTACAGAGTGTGCGCACAGTGACTGCGAGCGAGTCGGAGCAGTGTTGTGTTGTTTGCGGCAAAGCTCCGATAATGACTGTAAACGGTGGTTTACCCCAGATGGCACTAACTGTCTGTCACTATCAGTGTCTTCCTGCTTTTTGGTCTTGTTCCTGACCTTAGTCTCAAGTCAGGTGAAAGTGGTACACGACAACACACTGCACTCTTTCCCAGGCCAGACAATGTCAACACAACCAATAGGGTTGGTTCGAATAGGAGACCTGAAAACCTTTATGTGCCTCCCTAGTAACCCCACGACCCTGCAAATGACCTTAAGCCTTAAGGTGTAAGGTGATTTTTTATGGGGTTTTGTATATTTCTGAGAGTCTAATCCGGTGCTGTGGGAAAATCCTGAAATAACTGTTACAACATAATGTTTCATGTAATCACAATATAGTTACACACACTGCAGGAAGGGTGATTTATAGCATCTCATCAAACACAGGCTGCATGTTAACTGCGTTCCTCATATACTCGTCTGTTGTGTGAAAATATCATTGCAGTTTTGCATTTTATGGCGCATAATGTCCAGATCATCTGTGCACAAAGTTATTCTGTCAGGGCAGATTTACACCTAACAGCAAAACTGTCGGACGTACTCGGCGGGAAACATAAAGTCTTCTGCAAACAGTGTGTAAAGACTGGTTTTACTGGCTGTGGTAGAAACAAGGGTAGCATGAAGCAGATATCTTCATCCAGCTCCATAAAAGCCTCAAAACAAGTCGTTAATCCGTCCCGCCCTTCGTTTGGAGTGATTTGTTGCCCTTATCAGTGACTGCTCACTGTTCCAATCTGTTTCATTTAATTATCGCGATTCACTTTTACATGATCACTGACATCTGAGAGGAACCTCCATCTGCGGTCAGATCATCCAGTCATGTATGACTGGAACCAACATCTGCTGTCGTTTTCCACCAACCGGTTCCTGATCACCATCGTCTTTATCGACACAATCAACTGTGCTCAAATCAAGATCCCGACAATACGTCCCCCAGTCAACACCGATACCAACACCACCTCTACAAATGGTGTGAGGTCATCTGAAGGTTACTATGATGCTGACTAATTATAGGGACTATATGTACAGTCTGCGCCAAAAATATAATGTACGGTTGATCAATAATGCTTTGGGATTCTATCTATGATTCAAATAGAGAGCACAAGTCTTTATCCAGGCATGATGATGGATCGTGCGCATTGAATATCTGACCAAGGATCAGCGACTGGTTTTCATTTTTGGTTACAGTTGTCCGGTCTGTAACCAAAAAATGAAAGAGACAAATAATCACGACAAAAAGATGAACTATTCTCTGATTTATCATCATTTTAAAAACAAACACAAAATGAACCGTTGCCTGGTCTGTCTCACTGCTTCGTCTCTTTTGTCTGGATGTCCTGTGTATCTGCTCAGTGTTTCCATCACAGCTGGATGCATTTATGATGAGATGATATAGAAAAAAAACACACATTCACGTTCACATGCACTTAAACATACAGTTTTTCTTTTGATACAACTGTTTCATGTTTGTCCAGCTCCATCCACTCCTCCCATCCCTTCACATATATCCCCCAAGAACTGTGTTATTTATTAGTCAGCACTTCACGGTAAACACATTATCATTGCTACACACTGTCAGTGTCAGGCACAAAAACCACATATGTCAAATTTCACAATTTTCGTTTTGTAATTGATAGCTACTGTGGATCTAATAATACTATGTAGAAAATGATTAATGGGATGAAGCCAAACCAATGAAAATGTACTTCAACTACTTAAAAAATATTGCCGCAATGAAAACTGACCAGATCCCTGGAATTCCTGATTATATGACTGTGTGGAAATGCAATAAAATGAACAGTTGTGTTTGAGCACACGGTCTAATTTCAACAAATGATGAACACATTAAGCCTTAAGTACATAACCCATATAATGTTATGTTTTATATCTATATATCTATATCTATATCTATGTCTATATCTATATATCTATATATAGATATATATATAGTGCTGAACAAATTAAAAAAAACATATATGATAATTTTTAAGACACACCACCACAGTTATAACATAAAAGTGTGTTTTTGTCACAACCTTTACTGACAAAACCTTCATAATTGAATTTTAATCAAATAAAACATGGCTGTGACTTGACAAATGTATGTTTAAATACAAGTCATGTGTCAGAATGTCCAGTATTGTTGCATAGTATATCATAATCACTTTAACCTCTGTTTCATTCATGGTTAATGTATAGTGTGAAGGGCCATATGTGATGCTGTGTTTACATATGGATCTTAATGGGCCTATGGCTGAATTCTATTCCCACTCCCACCTCTGGTCTTAAGATTTCAAGATGAAAAAAAGGAGGAGGCACAGACTCGGGGAACAGCTAATGGAGGTGATGAGAGGTATTTGGATCTTTGGACTCTGGAGCTCAGTCTGAGTCTGTTTTCTGTCGCGTGCTGCTATGGATACACACTTGAAGGGGAAATCTGTGACACACATATGGTCATCTCATCTCTTCCTGCCAAAGCCAGAAAAACTGAAATGTCTATCAGTCAGCAGGTGCCGCCCTCCACCTCCCCCTCCACCCCCCCCCAGCCCCCCACTCCCCTCCACATCTTCACTGATGCGGGCTCATGCACAAGCAAACACACAAATACACACAATCAACCGAAACCCCTTCTGATCTCCCACTGTCCATTTTCTGCAAACGCATCCATCTTCCTCATCTGTCAGTCTGCTGTCAAAGGCCTTCTGACACACACACACACACACACACACACACACACACACACACACACACACACACACACACAGGTCTTAATCTCCTCCCATAAAAGCACACATGAGCAAAAACCTGCTCGCCCTGCGTGTGAGAACCCGTGTGTGTGTGTGTCTGTGTGTGTGTGTGTGTAAGAGACTGATGTGATGCCAAACTCCGCAGGAGCTTCAAAGTTGTGTATGGATAATAAACGCTGCATGGTACATGGGCATCATATGGGCACACAAAAAGTTACTGGGCAGCCATTTTCCATCGCTCACTCTCTCCCCAGTGCGTCTCTTTGTCTTTCTCCTTTTTCCAACCAGGTGTTGAAAAGGAACATAAAACATGTCTGTTCCGCTAAGCCACCACTTTCATGTTGGGACTATGTGTGTGTGTGTGTGTGTGTGTTCATGGCGTTTATGACCCAGAGCTTTCTGATGTTTTGATCTTTCGTGATGATCGTGCTTGTCCGTGTTTGCGACCACCTACAGTACAACGGCTACGTAATGCGCTTTCGTTTGCAACGTCAGCTCATGGTTAAACCCGAACGCCGCTCCGTTCAATCATCTGTTCAAGCCAGGGCAAATAATAAAAGGGGCAGTTCTCAGCATCTTGCCCTGGTGGTGTTGTACCATATTTCCACACACACACATGTCAGTCACACACCATGAACCGTCTTTTTCTGTGTTTTTCTGCTGGTCTGAATCTCGACTGGATTGGGCTCTATTTTCTGTCCGTTGCACCGTGGCACTTTGTTGTGATGAATTTCAGTTGCCCAGTTCTTCTGTTTACGTCAAACAAACCACTTCTGCTTCAGATGGAAACATAAAATGCAGCACCTTCTCCATGCCAGTGTCTTTTTTTTTTTTCTGGAAACTTTCTACCCGACTTCATGGACCAGATGCCCAGGCGATGAATATGCACCGAAACGTCTGACACGCCTTTTCCCCAGACTTAAATAATATTGTAAAAACAGACTGTGCAGTCAAAACGTGCAAATAAAATCACAGATTGCCGATCGGATGTTTGATAGCGTTGCTGCAGATGACGGTTTTCGTGGCTACATGTGGCGGATTAATGATGATACTGGCGCACTCTAAATAGTCCCAGCCAAACATTATGGTCACGCATATGTTGCACAGACAATCAAGTGAACATGTATTTTGTTTTCTGCTCTTTTCCTTCACTGCTCTTTAGACTGGGGGTGCAGTCTGAATTATTGACGCAAAGAGCTAATTACAAAAATATAGGTGAAGATTTATTAGCATTAAAAGTAGCATAAGCACAGCTGAATATTTCTGTCTATCGTGCACAATTTTTTTTTTATTATTGTGTTGTCTTATACATCTGGTGTCTGGTGTTCAGATCAGCAACTGGAAAAGCTTTCCTGAACAGGCTTTAAGGTTCACTTGTTGTTGAGTCATGTCAGACGCTGATGGTTATTGGCCAAACAGATATTTAACTTCACTGCCATGTTGCAGATTGTGACTTCTCCCAGCAACCATCACACATCCACCGAAACCAGGTCCCAGTGTCATAAGGCTGAAATCAAACTTGTCCGAGAAAGCACGTTAAATACGCAATGGTCACACAAACGCACATACACACATATACTCTCTCTAATTTCCTACTGTCACATCCACATGGGACTGTCCTGCAAAACAACACTCCAGAGTAATCCATCACCATATATGTGTGTCTGTTTGTGTGTGTGAGTGTGTGTAAGTGTGTGTGTGTGTGTGTTAGACAGTGTTAAATTACTGCTATGGCACGATGAGCCCTGGCCGTTACTCTCACAGGTGACAACCATTAAAAGAGGTGGTGACACTGACATGGGAGAGAGAGAGAGAGAGCGATTGAGGGAAAAGGAGAGAAACAACAAGGGGAGAAACATTAGAAGGGGATAAAACGAATAAAGAAAGTAAACAACGCGGGTTATGGGAACGCCAGGATGTGAGTACTTGAAAACAACAGGATCATGTAAAAAGAAAGGCTGGATAAATAAAATAGAAGATGAGGGGGAGATCTGAAAGAGCCAGAGAGTGGAAACAGAGAAAACCACCCACTGCTCTCATGTCAGAGCCAAGAAGGGTAACACACACACAGACACACACACACACACACACGCACACACACACACACACACACTCCCCGAGCCGAGAAAGGTAAAAAGTTAGAGAGGATTCAGGCCTGGCTGACCTCCAGAAGACGTTATCAGACCCTCCATCTGACACTAAAAGAGAAGACCAACAGCAGAGACCTTTAACAACACACACACACACACACACACACACGCACACACACACACACACACACACACACACACACACACACATTTAAAATAGATGCTATTTAACTTTTCCATTACAAAGGGGACAAAGATGTGTGTTCAAGTTGTTTATAACTTCAGTACTACACCGTGGTCCTGACGATGAAGAGCTTCACCTTGCTGAGGAATTCTAACCATGCACATGGTCCAGGGTGCAGAGGAGAGGGGTTGTGTCCTGGAGACTGGGTCAGTCTAGTTAGTGTGAACTTCAGTATGGGCCAAATCGTGTTCTCTGGGAAAACGCAGGCCGACTGTGAGTGGGTAATATGAGTTCACCGAGACATTGACACCCCACAGCTCCTCAGTGCTAATCTTCAGACCGAGGAGCGACTGGAGAGGAACAGTGTTTACATTCCAGGTGGCTACTGTGGCTATCTGTTGCTGACACAGTGGCGCCCTGATGCTGACACACACACAGGAGAAGTGCACAGTGAAATTTTGAATGTGAATATATGCACACACACACACACACACACACACACACAATAGAACAGAATATGCAAGCCGTAACACCTCTGTCCATCCACCGTGTCTCCAGAGCTTGTTAGCAGCTGCTCGTAATGAGGAGAGGACACGGCTGGATGAGCTCGCCTACTTCCTGATCAACCAAAAGGGTCTCCAAGGAAACGCATACGAGCACGCCTCAACATCGCTTACACCGATACACACATACAAACGCGCTCTCATAGAGATGGTTACATGTTGCATGAGTTAAAATGAGTGGCGTGACGGTAAACAGGTGAGTTTGTACAATAGTGTGTGTAGGGGGTGGGGGGGGGGGGAGCGTGATGGAGAGAGAGAGAGATAACTTTACAGAGACAAGGGCGAGAGAGAAAAAGACAGTTAGTCTTTTGTTCCGTGCCTCGGAACAAAACACTAATTAAGTCCGGTCATCATTCAGCTTAATCCCCAAAACTAATTAGCTGGCTGCGTACCTGTTTTCATCCAGTGTGTGCGCCCACACGCACAAACACACACAGGTGAACACAAACAGACTCAACAAACACAAGTGTTTTCCCTTACAACTGTTTGTGTTGCCTTTTGTTCCGCCTTTTTCTAATCTGGACTTGCTGGGTGCACGGCAGACATTTGGACTTTTCACGGTTGGAGTAGCACAGACTTCACTAATAACATTAAGGCTGTGGTAATGTGACAGTGAGTCACTGTGCACAACACCAGGACACTGAAAGGGGAGCAGCTAAATGGAATTCAGCCATCAGGAATTTTTATTTACAGCAAGATTTTCTGACTCCCATCCACACTCTGTCCATCTGTCTCCCTGCCTGTCTCTGTCAGTTTGCCTGTCCTCCATGCCTCGTCATGGTGGCGGTATTATTATATATTTGTGCGCCACATAGTTTTTTCATCTGGCATCGCACAACACTCACTCACAATGACTTTATGGTGTTCAGAACCCGGCTAGATTTGCTGTTTTTGAGCAACCCCGGCCGCGGCAATCTGCAGTAATATGACAGATCAAAATAAACCAAAAATAAATACTGAATTTAACAGCTTTCCCACTTTCAAGAAGAAGCCCTTTATTCGTGGTCAGCCTATTAAACGGGAGTTAAAATAAATCCTGAACACTGCCGGGTTTTAATTAGAAAACGAGTTTTGAGTGAGACATTGTCTGAGGACCGTCCTTGCCCTCGTTTTCTGGTTTACTGCATTACTCATCTTTCGCGTCTGCTTTTATTCTTCCTTTTCCTCCGCTCGCCGCAAGGTCGCCACTCTTTCATACGTTTATTATTACAGGTGCTGGGTAGGTCTTTGGACTATAAGATTACAGATTGTAGGTTGAGTTAGGAGGGGAAATGCTGCGGAGAATATCTACAAAGACAGACACCGACATAACAAGAGGTTTTAAATGGAAAAAAAAAATAAAATAACTGTGTGTGTTTATTTTCGGTGCGGTAACACACCAGAAAATGACCCTCTCTGGTTTTATTTCTCATTACTTTAGTGCACTCTATGATGATCAATGTGTGCAACGGCAACTTAACCCTTAACCTAACCTTAAGCTTTCATTTAGCAAAAAGACACGGAACAATAGAACAGCTTTTATTGATTTTATAGAGTGGTCTCATATAAATGGCAGATACATGTAACTGATCCCCGATGGCTTTCATTGGGCGAGGGGATAATGCTGACTTGCTGTTTAGGAAATCAGCAGAAATAAGAGGCATTTTGAAAGCAAACGCAGACCAGTGCTGTAAAAACCCAGATGATATAAAAGAGAGACGGGTTGGAGGACTCACAACTAGACGAGTGAAGATACACGAGTATAAAGTGACAAATGATAAACTTTATGAAGGGACAAACTGTGCAACGCGATTGAAACTTATATGAAGAGCAGGGGACATCAAATGGAAAATCCTAAAAGATGGATTCCGAATGATTCGTCCACACTGAGAAAATAAGAGAAATTGTCAACAGAAGACTCGGACACACAAAAGAAGTGTCTTAAATCTGTACCAGAGAACAAGTGTGGAGTGGTTTCCCTCTGACAAACATTATTTACCACAACGAAAGAGAGAAGTATGAGGAATGACAGATGAAGGCAATGATACGGTGATAGAACTACGATCTCTCTCACATAGCAGGATTCAATACATTATGAAACACAGCCAGCCTCGACCTGCACTTTCTAATTGTTATTTTTTTTTTCATTTTCTTAGATGCATTACGTCGAACATTTATTGATGATCCATGAAAACAAATTGTCCACTTACGGTTGATCCCACTGCTCAAGTCAAATCAGTTTTACTGTTGCCCTTCAGGAAGTTGTGAGGTTTATTCAGCTCAACCGCTTTTACGCAAAAATGACGTATTTGCGTTTATCTTTTTCATTTTTCCAAAAGTGTTTTTGACAACTTCCTGGCTCTTTCGTTATAAGCGGCAATTTTGGATGACGGGTAAAATTTGCAGGCAGGATGGAGGACGTCATCAAGCATTAAGGGAAACGGAATAAATAAGCTTCGTCCATTCTTTGACCCTGGCTGGTTCTATTTTTATGCTCAGAATGGGAGATAAAAACTTTGCCATTGCAGTATTCATACCACAGTTGAACATCTAACACGTCATAGCTTCTAAAATCAGAAAGCGATCTTGCCTTAGTAAGCTCCTACGTCAACTTTCTTGCTTAATTCTTCAGGTTTTTGATTTTTAACATATCAGAATGGTTTATTTTCTGTGGGTCCTTGCGTAATATGACGCGAACACATTTTATTTAGAATTCATTTACGTCTAACAAGGCTACCAGGTGGAGTGCTGCACTCGCTGCACTGTGGCTGATCTGGTTAATCTAGGAAAAACATGCAGATTTAATTTTTCCCACGATAAATCAATTAGTCGAAGAAAAGGTATGATTCCAGTTGACTGGGATTTTCTTTGGTTGACTACGGCGCCAAACAATGTAATGAAAAACAAGCCCACAAAGACGGAGATCCATATAAAAGAGAAAGTCTCACACACAAACCCGTGCACACATAAAACTGACAAAAAAAATCAATATGATGTCTTGTCCTGCTGCCAACAGTCAAGCGCACGTCACCTTGATCCAATCATTTTTATTTAACTTCAAATCCCTGGTAGACTGCAGGAATCCACGCTGAGTTCACTGGAAATCCCCAGCTCTTCTCATCGCCTTCTCTCCCCTTTGTCTTTTTATTTTCTCCTTTTATCTTTTATGTAATTTCTCTCTCTCTGTGTCTCATTTCCTTTCGCTATAATTTAGAGGTGGTATGGGGAAGCTATCACTCTCTGTCGCTACGTCTGCCTGCCAGCCAATTTGTCCATCTGTTCATCTTCCTCTCCCCACTCTCCATTTGTGTTTCAGGAACAGCTTCAGTGATAGATCAGAGTTTAGTTGCTCCCATTAAAATACCATCTGATGTTTCTGCTGAAAGCTCCCAGAGGACACAAATCCTTAATTTCTCAAAGATGTCCTCGCACGGTGCAGCATTTAAAAGTGTGTTTTGTTTTGTTTTTAATTATTATTCTGTTGTGATTGGGAAAAAATGGATGATGAATGTACCCGGTCTGTAAGTAAAACCTTACAAAAACAAATCCGATTTACAGTTCTGGGCTTTTTTATTGAGTATCATCGATTTTTAATTTTTTTTTTCTTTCTACCGGTAACAAGAGCAAAAGACAGAATGAAAAGAGGAGAAAAACAAAGAGTAGAAAAAGGACGTGAAATGGACAGATGGAGGTTTCGGCAAAATAAAGGGCCCAGCTGTGTTCTGGGCTCATAATGTGCTTCAAAGATGTATTCAATTGAGGAGATGGACTTTACAACAGCGTACACGCTGCAGCGTGAAGCTGTATTCTGACTTTGATTGAGCTAACTCAATAAACTACTTGCACTCAGAGCTTTGGAGGAGGCGAGCTGGCTTTGGAGCTTTGATCCGAGACAACGACTGAAACTTTGACAAATATTTCCATGAGTTCATGCAGATAAATACTACGCTAAAGTACCTACATGTGCAGAAATCCCAGAAATCCACACATCCAAAGGAAGAGTCACAGAAAAGCAAAGTAAAAAGGCAACATGCCCTGTTTTGAGTAATGCCGGATTCGTTAAGGCTTACTGAAATCAAGCATTAGTACAATTATAGTTCATGTTTACATGTAGATTACATGGCAGGACATTAACAAGGCTTATGGTGTCTTAACTTGGCAAAGCGAGAAGAAGGACAAACTGAACAACCCAGAAACAATAAAAACACTGAGAAGCAGGAGGATGGAGTGGGGGTGGGTGGATGGGTGCGTATGTGTCATGTGGTTTTCTACACTGGCTTACTGAGCAGACCAACACTGAAGCTTCCTCATCTGCTCACTGTTACCCCTTGTTTGGTTCTCCTCAGCGCTTCAGCCACAATCAATAACCTGGGGGCTCCTCACAGTGGATGTGATTGACTCAGGCCGCCGGCCACTTAGGTAAAGCAAACGCACGCTGACTGCTTTAACATCCCCGCTTCACCTGTGCCCCCCACATCGAAGAGGTTGGAAACACTACAACACAGCGCCCCCTGGTGGAAGCACACATGAAGCACAACACCTCCAGTCTCCTTCAAACTGCACACAGGTGTTTGTTTACATTAATGGGATGTTACTTAATAAACTTATCTGGTTTTAGAAGACATACGTACACTTACACACATATGCAGATGCAATTTAAAATTAGTTTTAAATCTGCAATTTAGTACATAATAATACAGGGCAGCATTTTTCTGCATTTATAACTGTTACAGTTCAATAGTGTTGGAGGAAAATATATAATAGTTTGGCACATATGACATAGATATTTTAGTTGACATTTTACTTAGTAGTAGTAGTTTCTTAAAGAGATATTATAAAACTTTCAAATTGTGATTTAACGAGGTAACGAGACTTGATCGGGAAGTTGAGCTATTCTGAGAAAAGATTATATCTGAAGAGCCGCCAAGTAATTATACTTTTTTCCCACTGTGACATTCAGAGAGCCAAGAACACCAGGTGATTAAATGAAAAGTAAACCAAAACCAAAATGAAAAAAAAAATTGCTTTATATTTTCATTGGTTTGTTAAGGGTCTCATTTGGTACCACAGTCAATTCTGACAAAGCAATGTTTGCTTAAATGATCATCAGAGGTTATGTTGACTTTTTGCAAACAAAGATATAGAAATGTCATTTTTGCACAAAGCTAATTAGGACACAGGAAGGAGAAAATGAGCGATTGCGCCAAACACACACACACGCACACACACACATATATATATATATAGGACAAACGCACACATACCTACGCAAACTCACACACATCCACACTGTGACCTTGACAGCCAGGAAGACTGTGTTTATCTGAGGCGGTCTGTTTCTTATCTTGCCTTAGTGTCCCTGTGGACACTTTCTCTCATCATGACCTGGACTGACACACTGACACACACACACACACACACACATTATCCTAAAAGACACCTCCTGATGGTGAGTGTGTGTGTGTGTGTGTGTGTAGATCAACTTATTAGACATATTTAGTATCTCCAACAGGAAATAAATTAGTTTAACAGTTAAGTGGGTCTATATTTAAAACAGTGTAAAATACAGAGGTGAATACAGGCTTGCAGGGCTGATATAAAGCCAACTGCAGTGAGTTAGAGAAACAACATTGCCAACTGAGTGTAATTAAAGAAAGGCGGTGGAGCTAATGTGTCCTGCTTTCTGTCAGGGTGAAGCCAGCTGATTGGACCGCCGTGGTCGAGGTGAGAGGAGCGAAGCAGTGGAACCTCCTGTGAACTATTCCAGCTGCCATCAAACTGTCCCTTTACAGACTTATTGCCTACACAGTGAGGAAAAAAAACTGGGAGAGTGGGAAAATGGATGGAGTCTCTGCTTTTCATCAAGATAAGCCTTTCCCTCTGTGGGTCTATCCATCAGTACCACATTTTTTCTTCTATATCTTTATCACTCTGTGTGTGTGTGTGTTTTTTTTGTTATTTTCTATCCCTGTCTTTCAGTCCCCTTCATAGTGCATTAAAATCGCTCCGTCGTAACGCTGACAGAGCCTTCCTTTGATCCCATCAGACACTGCAATGGCAACAAAAAATGTGCCCTGATTGGTCCAAAACACCAGGAAGTAATCAAATCAAAGCCCCCATGATGCTCCACTGATTACACTGTCTGACAACATAGTCTCGAATCATCATATTTCTATTGTTCCCAATGGAAACCTTTATAGAGCTTGTCAGTGGGATAGTAAGACAGACAGCCAAGGGGAAGCGGTGGTGGTGACACCATAAATCCTCACACAATTAATACTGGGTTCCATATGGCGACTTTTCATGGGAGCTGCTATTCCCACAATGGGCACACTGAGCTTTAATCATACTCAGGATGGAAACTGTACCTGAAAGATCAACAGAGCCCTGCAGCCATGTCTTAAAGGGTGATTAAAAAAAATACAAGACTGGAAGCTGCCATCAACCGCTTAACACAGGTCATAATATCAACCAGCTGATACGACATGACACTTAAAGTATGTATTTTTTTGTTTACATGCACATCAAACAAACCATATTTGTGGATTGTGTGTGTGTGTTTGTGTGTGTGGCGCTGTGGGCGCTGATAACATATTGGCATGGCATGTGTATGTGATAGAGTGTATTCAAGGGCGTGTGTCAGGGTTGGCAGCAGTGGTACCATCTGTTTGTCATTATGATATTTACAGAACTGTTGCGCAGGTTAATTACCATGGTAACAGGTTAATTACACCAATTAAACATTACTGGGCAAACTGGGGATGCCTTCACTCAGTGCACACACACAGACACACACAGACACACACACAGACACACAGACACATACACACGTGCGTGTATAGCAGCAGGTACATGATGAAAGACGCCGAAGGAGTAGAAGAAAGCATTATATCAGGAAGCTCCTATTAGGATGAATGGGAATGGTGATGAATGAATGGGACGTCTATGTGCAGAAGAAGGCCTCTGTGTTACATCTGACAGAAACAGGAAGTGGACAGGAAGCATCTGACAGGTGGAGGCGGGCTTTAGAGCTGACAGGTGGTTTAGTGGCT
This sequence comes from Trinectes maculatus, assembly GCA_016785345.1. Lineage (NCBI taxonomy): Eukaryota > Metazoa > Chordata > Actinopteri > Pleuronectiformes > Achiridae > Trinectes > Trinectes maculatus. The sequence continues at coordinate 241,585 of JAFBJQ010000486.1, read as the reverse complement.
GACCCACGGTGGGCTGGCAAGGTTAGCGAGTGTCTTTTCATACATGCTTGTGTGTGTGTGTGTGTGTGTGTGTGTGTGTGTGTGAGTGTGTGTCTGAGAGAGAGAGACAGACTCGTGGGGATAATCCTAAGTAGGACCTCATACTGCGTGGCTCGTGGAGAGAATGGGAAAAGAGCCAAAAGAGTCATACACACACACACACTCTCTTTCACACACACTCAAACGCACACACACACACACACATATAAACATAGACACACAGATAACAGAAGTTCAAGCAGTATTCCAGATTTTTTCCCGTCCTCCCCACTGGACCTTTCACACACATGACGAACTGCAGGACAATGTATCAGCATCAGTTAAACGTGTCCAGTCCAGCATGTTGTGACCAGAAGGTACAAGTTCTACTAATACCCAGCCAGAATCACTGAAAACCATGACACATCCTGTTCTGTGAAGAAACACTGAATATGAAAAAAATGTATATTAATATTAATATATACTTAATATTTGTCTTTCACACCAAATTGAGAGCGTGGAATTCTGCAGAGAAAGCTTGCTACTTGAGATTTATCATTTACATTCCCCAAATATAAACGTCTGTACCTCCAACCATCAGCGATGATCTAAGACACAGCAGCCACCAACTCGCACCTCAGTTCATTTTATTTTCATAGGAGTTGGCACGACGTCACTTCTTTTTTGCATGTGGTGGAAATCTCATTTTAAAGGTTGCACTCTTCAAAACTAATGGGTTTCCACATTGGCAAACATGCAACTATCCACACACACACACACACAAGCACAAAAGAGGCGCACACTTGAATGTTATTAGACTTATTTTCAGTGCTTTCATCATTACATTTTCATCGTAAAACCTTAAGAGTATGACTTATACTATGCGTTACCACGGATTCCAACTGTGTGACTTTTTAAAATGGAGATTTTAATATCTCAAATGCATCATTAAACTGGTTGTTACAACTTCCTCTTTTCCCTCAAACACTTATTTTCCTTTACTTTCACATGCCTTTTCTACATGTAATGTTTTCCCCTTAACAACTGCAGTATGATACTTGATAAGTTTCGACATCAACACACATATGTCATTCATGTCATCCATATATAGTTCAGCATTAACATTTTATCTAAGCCTGTTCCTGACGTTCCCATACTGTTGTTACTGTGTGCGGAATGAGATAATATAGGGTTAAATATTCATGTGCACCAGATGAACATGCAACTTACATGAAAAACAACCTTGGCTACATAAACTACGATGTTCCAGATAAGATATGAATGTTTAATGGTTTCACATATTAACTCTGCTAATCAAATAAATGCATGAAGTCCTTTGTTGTGGTGGAAAACGATGGGAGCACCGAAATCATTTCAGCATCCAGTCCCTCCTCACAATCCAAGACTTTAAAGCTTATCAGGGAAATTAAATTAAACAATCCTCTCTCCTCTAACAGTATCGCTCCCTCTTATCCCGCCATCTTTCTACACCACGTGGGAGTGTGTTTATCACTTCCTTTTACTTTCTTGCTTTTCTTCTTTCCCGATTTCAAAGCTTTCCTCCTTTCCACCACCTTGCAATTCCCACATAGTCAAACACCACCCACCCATAAAGCCCCGCTCGCTTTAGCACCAAACAAACCGCCTGCCTCATTACACACTCTAATTGTTAAGTTTCCACTCTTTTAATGCAACTTTCTTTCTTTCTTTCTTTCTTTCTTTCTTTCTTTCTTTCTTTCTTTCTTGCAAGAAGACAACTGATGCCAATAAAGTGACTAAAAGTTTGGCGATTTAAAGTTGTTGTTTTTTTTTCCAAAGGTCCAATAACTTGGAAAATGGTTAATTTTGTGGTGACAAGCAATTTGTCTTTATGTGGAAGATGAGTCATTAAAAGAAGTATGAGCGCTCACATAAAACACACAAACACAGTGGCGGCATCGTTACGGGAATTACAGATATCCACACAAACATTTGTTTTCCCACGCACCATTTTTCTCTCGTCCTCCCTCACTTACACTACACCACACACACACACATACTGAGCATACTTCATTACATTAAGCGAAGTTGTTCCACTGCATTAGCTCTCTTTTACAAAACAGCGTTCTGTCATTACTGAGGTCTGTGTTTGTGTGTGTGTGTGAGAGTGAAAGAGGTGAATGATTATCCTGTCTTAATGTGATATGATTTGTTTTCCTGCGGTGCAGTGTGTTTTCACAATTCATAATCAGCGAGTGTGCACGTGTAGTATTTTTGATGAATACATTTGGAGCACTTGTGGCGCCGTGACAAATTGGCACTTCGAAGCTAACTGTTGTGAAATCTGCGGGGGAGCTTCAGATAGAGACGCAGCAGCAGGTCACAAACGCAACAAACGAAATGAAGCAGTCAGACAGAGCAGGGTTTGCATGTACACAAAGTCTCGACAAAGAGGAGCGGAGTAGTGTGAAGTCTACGGGGAGTAATTAGTACTGACAGTTGTACTAATGTTCTGTCTGTAGCTCAGCAGACTGGAACTCACTGAAGGGACTGCGGGGCTATCTCTTGTTGTGTTGTTCTTTCTCTCTCTCCTCACATTGTTGTTTTGTTTTTCCCGTGTTTTTAGTATTTTCGTTACCGGTTGCGCTAACGATGCATTTTCCTCCTGCACTGTAAATAAATGAAAAACGCTGTTAGCAACAGGAAGCGAATCCGAAACGAGTATTAAAATTCAGACGCGTATTGGACCTCAGTGACAGACGAGAGGTTCAAGCCATTTTTCTAAAAAGAAAAAAAAAGAAAAAAAAAGAATCATTGCACAATGAGACTGAACAAGCGCAGACATTATTCATTCATATCATGACGCGTGATAACTGAAGCCTTAACGCACTGCTGAACAGCCTCCTACAACACTGCACAGCAATAATCAGTTACATACTAATAGTTTTATTCTCCTCGCTAATAGTTTGCATTAAATCATGTCATGAAACACATTACGGGCAATTTTGTTTCTTTTTTTTTATTATTAATGATCCCGTCGTCATCCATTTCAGAGTTTGCCATTAAAATATGTCTGTATCCGAATGCTGTTTCAGGTGCATTAGAAGCCCATGGGTACAACAACATAGCACTGAGGCGCCTGTGTCGTATCTTGAAGATAAATAAGAAGTTTCCGTGCAAAGTGTTTTTTCAGCGTCAGATCTTGAATGTCTGATCTCACCTCTGGGCTGAAAGGAGGCAGCCACGTCAGACAAAAAAAAAAGCCTGTGTGTAAGTGTGCAAGGGTCTATATGTGTTTGTGCCCCACAAACGTGTGCATCATGTGCATGTGCGTGCTTTGTATGTTATCTTCAAGGGCGAGACCATGTTGTTCCAGCAACTTGCAGGTCCCAGCCCCATAAATCACACCTATCATTTGAGTGCATGTATACATGGTGTGTGTGTGCGTGTGTGTGTGTGTGTGTGTGTGAATCTGAGCGTGTGTTTGAATTCAGTGCCAACACCTGCTACTAATCACCATCAATGAGCAGCAGAGAGGGGAGCGTGGTGATGTGTTAATATTTTTACACATTCATATGCACGTACGCACTGCGCGGAGAGCGAGCGCCCGTGCACACGCCACGGGGTCAGGTTGAGCGGCCGGGAACAAAGCAGGGATGAAGGATACGTCGGCGAAGATTACGCTGACGCACCGAGAAAGAGCGGGAGAGAGGGAGAGAGAGATGGAGGGGCAACACAAAAGAAGAAAAAAGACACAGATAGAGAGTGATGCTGATTATGGTACATTGATGAAGTTGTTCTAAATCAGATTTGAAACTGAGCGAAAGCAGAGACAGGGACATAAAGACGGACAGATATGAGACAATAATCAGGAGCCGCCCTTCCATTCGCCAACACAACTCACATTTTACAATGATGAACATTTCCATTGCGAGACAATGCGATCGAGTGACGCCGACATCACATATCACATTCTCATCGTCTCTGTCTGCTCTAAACCCCTTTTATATCACTTTCCCCTCCCTTCACCTTTCCTCTACCACTCCTTCCCCGAGCCCTTCTTTTTTCCCTTCATCACTTTACTTTATCCTCTCCGTCAACATGTGCTATTCATTGTCTGCTTCTATTATCTCTGCTAAAAGCCCGCAAAATAGAGAAAAAATAAAACAGATCTCACCACTTAATCACGGCTACTTTAATGTGAAACAGTTCGATATTTACGGAGGAAGCTTGAAAGGAAGAATCGAGGGATGAGAGAAGATGAAGCACCCAGTTTATGTGTGATACACTATTGGCACATGGATCAGGGAGTGGATGTTAAAGAAATGGTATAGATGAAGGGATGGAGGCAAAAAATAACCACATTTTATTTTACATGTAAAAACGTCTTAAATCTAATTCGTTATTATTTTCTTGTAGAAATCAGTATAAAAGAGCAGATGACTTTCTGTGCTGTTGTCAAACTAAACCTCAAGTCACCTTCGCTTTATCTTAACCGCCGGATTATAAACCATTTAAAAGATAAAGGTTCCTGAAAGGCTCTGTCTAAATCACAACCAGAGGGTGAGGATGGAAGGAGATAAAAAAAAAGAGTTTTGAACGGGGAGACGAATGTGTATCAGCAGAGAAAAATGGAGTGATGTGAGTGATTTGACATATGATAAAGGAGCGAATCACTGAGATGAACGGATCAAGACGTAGATGGATGAAGATATAGAGCGAAACACGTTTCACCAGTATGTTGATAACGGCCGGAGGGATCAATGACTGGATGATGGATTGACAAAAAAATGTGGCTCTCCAGTTGAAGTGCTAAAAAAAAAAAAAAATGGATCAGTGCAAGGATGGATGATTATGGACTCACAGCTGTTGTCTATGGTACATGAAATAAGAACCCGATGGCCAATCATAATGTAATGAACCCACTCAGCCTTTACCTCCGAGCGCACAAATATTTGGATTACTATGGCCTTTGTAACAGCCGCCTGTTTTCTCTGGGCGATGAATTACCTCAACCCGCAATCTCTCACATTTCTCCCGATTTCCCACCTTCTCTCGGCCTCCGCATTAACTCCTCGTCTTTGACTCCTTCCCGTTCCCTTTTCTCCCTGTCCGCATCACGACGCGCGATCTGCTCCGCATTAGTTCTGCTGGTTTTGAAGCGATCAGCGTGCATGATCACTACCAGACCTGACCGGAGGAGAAGGAGAAAGTTGGGAAGACGAGAGAAGAGAGGAGAGAGATGGATGAAGAAACGCTGAGATAGAGAAAGACAAAGAAAAAGGGAGCAAAGCTGCTAAGAGACGAGGAGAGAGGTAACGGCAGACAGCGAGTTGTCGGGAAGAGGAAAAAAATGGAGATTTTTCCCATCACTGACAAAAATGTTATTTCAATCTCTTAACAGGTTTCTTGGCCAGTGAGGAATTTTGTCAATGATCGGCAACAGAAACCCAGTAGTGTTGCAGATGTAAACAGATGTAGGCTCTGCATGATTACTCAATGGATAGTTGAATTCCAGTGGTTCTACAGATATGTTCACCAGTGGTTTACAGTGTTCCCAAATATTGTCCCTATACGTACTGACTGAAATGTCGTACCTGCCCTCGCCGCCATGTACGAGTCACTTACTGTGCATCGGCTCCTGGATTACAAAGCTGCCAAGCAGCTTTTTCTCATATTCAAATCAAAGCATTAAATTTGCCCCCCAAACTACCAAAAACAAAAGCAGTTGCACAACGCTCATGAAATCTTTAAGAAACTTATGGTACATGAAATAAGAACCCGATGGCCAATCATAATGTAATGAACCCACTCAGCCTTTACCTCCGAGCGCACAAATATTTGGATTACTATGGCCTTTGTAACAGCCGCCCTGTTTTCTCTGGGCGATGAATTACCTCAACCCGCAATCTCTCACATTTCTCCCGATTTCCCACCTTCTCTCGGCCTCCGCATTAACTCCTCGTCTTTGACTCCTTCCCGTTCCCTTTTCTCCCTGTCCGCATCACGACGCGCGATCTGCTCCGCATTAGTTCTGCTGGTTTTGAAGCGATCAGCGTGCATGATCACTACCAGACCTGACCGGAGGAGAAGGAGAAAGTTGGGAAGACGAGAGAAGAGAGGAGAGAGATGGATGAAGAAACGCTGAGATAGAGAAAGACAAAGAAAAAGGGAGCAAAGCTGCTAAGAGACGAGGAGAGAGGTAACGGCAGACAGCGAGTTGTCGGGAAGAGGAAAAAAATGGAGATTTTTCCCATCACTGACAAAAATGTTATTTCAATCTCTTAACAGGTTTCTTGGCCAGTGAGGAATTTTGTCAATGATCGGCAACAGAAACCCAGTAGTGTTGCAGATGTAAACAGATGTAGGCTCTGCATGATTACTCAATGGATAGTTGAATTCCAGTGGTTCTACAGATATGTTCACCAGTGGTTTACAGTGTTCCCAAATATTGTCTGTATACGTACTGACTGAAATGTCGTACCTGCCCCTCGCTGCCATGTACGAGTCACTTACTGTGCATCAGCTCCTGGATTACAACGCTGCCAAGCAGCTTTTTCTCATATTCAAATCAAAGCATTAAATTTGCCCCCCAAACTACCAAAAACAAAAGCAGTTGCACAACGCTCATGAAATCTTTGAGAAACTATTTTCTTTCCTTATATAAGTGTCCATGTATGACACAAATTTGCGAACATTTAGCTGCTTGGAAACACATGATTTTTGCAACATTAGAAACATTTGCACGGCCTTATTTTCTTTTTGAAGAAACAGAGACTTGAGGAGCAAAAAGGTGAAAAACTGCCAGAAATGTGGTGCAATTTAAAATATTTTGTATGTTTACTCCCAGTGAATTTGCTTAAATATGTTTTCATGTACCAGTTGATATTGATATTTGTGTGTGTATGTGTGTGTTCCTCAGTCATCACGCGTTTTTTTTTTTTAATCAATCTGGGTTGGGTTTTTTTTTTTTATCTGCCCCCACAAAGCCTCCTCTCTGGGCCATCTCATACTGGGTGTAGAGCTCAGTGTCTCAGACGTAGCGTGAAGCAGCTTAATTTGGACCGTATTGGTTTTTAACTGCCTACACAAAACAGATGGGTGTTAGGTTACATACGGCTCAATCAGTTAGACAGAGAAAATTGAGGGGTGGGGCGGGGGTGGGGTACAAATGTTGGAGTGGAGAGACAGACGGGTTCGGCAGGTGGTCCGGTGGTCCGGTAGATGGGGAAGCTGACCTGTATAAGAGCTGTGACCCTGTCCTATCAGTGGGTTCCTCTGGTTCTTCCGGACTACAGACTAAACAGTAGATGTACCACAGACAAGGGAGGACAAAAAAAAAAAACATGACTTTTCAATTGAACAAAGAACTAAACCATCACTATTCTGACTTTAATTATTTTCTGCCATTGTCTCATCTCTAGTTGCCTTTTTTTTTCAATATGTTGAACTGAGCCTATGAAATATTCATTTCTACAATTGAAAAAATTAAAAGCTGCTGAGTCTTTCTTTTTTTTTTGACCACTAATAGGGTGGTGACAAGTGGGTACTAATGCGGTTAGCATCTAATGATGCAGTAGCACAAAGACAAAGACTTCTGTGTGGGTGGCAAAGTGCATTTCCCTCCAGATGCTGTTCAATGCTTAGTCAATGTGGCTGGAAATGATACAGGTGTAAAAAGAAAATATACAAAGAACTGTTTCATGAGAGAGAGAAAACAATGCTTTTAAATGAGTGAGTTAATGGAGATTTAATGGAACTGTGTTTGATTACAAGAAAACGCCGCGGGGTCCCTTTGATGATTGTTTTTGTGGACGGTAACAGAATAGTTTAAATATTGCTGCGTTTATCACCGCGGATCACATGGTGCATTACTATTTCCCACTCTAGACATATACAGCCTTTATGAATGTGCTTTGGATAAATGTATAGGCCACAGGTATATTTTTACATCAGAGGAGAGGAGTTATAGCCTTTGACAAATCAGCTTCCCAGGCTGCGGCGGCAATCCGTCAGAGCCTCCACCACCTCATGGCTGTGTGCTTTAATTGTCTGTTAAAAGCACAGTCATCACTTTGATTGATCGGTGGTTGAGCCGAGAGGTCAGGAAGTCCACTGGTCAGAGATGTTGGATGAGACTGGTCCCGGTGTCCACCATCCATAAAGACAACAAATGAGAGTCAGACGTGACTGCAGTGTACATCTGGAGCACAGCTGTCCACACTGCCTGTCTGTGTGTGTGTGTGTGTGTGTGTGTCATCAAAAGTTCCCCACCCTGCCATACACCTCTGCTCACTGAGACTGCACGCACACACAAACACACACACACTCACATAAACACACACACCAACTTCAAACCTGCAAGCAGCATGCGTGCAGGAGCACATCAATGGACACACGTTAACCATGCAACCATCCATGTTCTACTGCACACAGAGAGAACGAGGAAAAGAGTGATCAAATTTAGAATCATATTTTAAGTATTAAGTTTTTTTTCCTCCCAAACTGTAAAAAAATGACCTCACCCCATGTCAGCATAACTGTCCACTAAGTTGTTGCACATTCATATTAAATTAATGGATTCCAACAAACAGTGGCCAAAGTTACTTGCCCAAATACCCACCCTAACCACACACACACACACACACACGTGCACACATGCACACGTTTACAGTGAGCACACTGCGACGTCATGGCGAATTGTTATTTTTGACTCGTTGCCAAAACACGTGTGTCTGATGGGTTAACACATCAGACACTGAGCTAATAATAAAAACGATGACGCTGGTCAGTTTGCTTAAAGCCAACGCTGTGATGCGTAGAGAGACTCCGCCCGAAATATACTGTAATTACCTGTACACACACACACACACACACACACACACACACACACACACACAGCGTGTGCTCATGTTTCCTCCTCTCTGTCCGTCTCTCTCAATCATAACATAATATGTAATAGCCGAACCATTAGGGAGTGAAGACGCACGTCCAGCGAGCGCTCGATAGCATCTGCTAACAGGACTCATGAGAGGCAGCCAGGGAGAGGTTTCAGAAAAAAGTCAGTGTGACATGACAGAGAACAAGAGAGACGTGGTACAGAGCGAGCGAGGGGGCAGGAGTGACTGACAGGGGTGGGGTGGGGGGGGGGGGGTAACTGTTTCAGGGCGATTAACACTGCCCCGCTGTGTGTTAATAATACGCCTCTGTGGGTATTTTTAGTCAAACATTAGTGAAGAGGTTTCAGAAAAAAGTCAGTGTGACATGACAGAGAACAAGAGAGACGTGGTACAGAGCGAGCGAGGGGGCAGGAGTGACTGACAGGGGTGGGGTGGGGGTGGGGGGTGGGGGTAACTGTTTCAGGGCGATTAACACTGCCCCGCTGTGTGTTAATAATATGCCTCTGTGGGTATTTTTAGTCAAACATTAGTGAAATGACACTAATGACAGAGGAGAGAGAGAGTTTGTGAAAAGCTAATCAGACTGGCAGCGCTGCAGGGCAGGGCTGCTGAAAGACATCCGCACACACACACATACACACACGCACACACACACGCTGTGCTAAGATTACATTAACATGAGTCTGGGATTTTGCGTCCAGACAGGATGTAGGTTTAAGTACAGAACTTAACCACTTCAGTCTCAGAGTTGGTGAAGTACGGTGAGGACATACAGGTCATACAGTATATTTAGCCGGACCTTTAGCATCACGTGAAATTTGTTCACTTTTGTGGTTGGATCATAGCACAGCAGTTAAACCTGAAATCCCGAGGAGAGCAGATCTTTCTGTTTGTAGGAAGGAACATCTGCGCCGTCCTGTCATGTCAAATGTCAAAGGTCAAGGAAATGACCTGAAAGGATAAACCCATTTTTAAATTTTTTTTATTTTCTAACTTAAAAATAAATCAGCGCTGCTTTGAATTTCGTCATAAATCAAATTCTTAATGAAGACAAAGGAGACTGATGCGGCTCTGGGTCACAGCTGCAGCAAGTTAGAGGATCCCTCCATCAATAACACACAGAGTCAAACTACCACAACACACACACGCACAGACACACACTCATCTTTGTCCAGACGGCTCAATCAGCCTGTGGGGTCAGCCTGTCAGTCGTAAAGTCACACGTCTACCTTTTCCATTTGATGTCCGCAGCTTAGAGAGATGGGGAGAGCGGCAGAGTCGGCTCTCCACCTTTATAATACGAATTTAACAGGCGTCTGCCAATAAACAACGGCCATGTGGAGCTCGTAGAGGACCTGGTCTGTAAACACGACACACCTCCCCAATCAGATCCGGGCCATGGAATAAAAACAGCTTTGATAAGGGCAGGCCGTAAACTCTGTAGGAGTGTGTTTGTGTGTACGTGTCAAGGAAAGAGGGGGTGGAGGTGGCGGCACTTGGAGGATTTCACGAGAAAATAACATATTGTTTTGATCACTTGACAGGGAAATTAAATAGAGCTTGTCAGAACACCAAATCGCTTTTTCCCCCTCTGACAGTAATTTCAAAAACACAGTGTTTGTAAAAACGTCGGGAACATATGGATGAGAATATAAGGATCCGTTTCTAACACTGCTGAAAAATGCACCGTTTGACATCTGCTGACTTCACAATGCTTTTGCAAAAAACACGCATGAATGTAAGTTTGAGACTAATTTGTTAGCTTGATGCTATCAAACAAATGGGCCGGTTCTTTCCACTGATAAAACGAGCACATCATCGGCCACTTCCATTCATTTCATTAAAAACTGTTAGCAGTGCTGCCAAGGTGGGTTTCCAGCCATCTGTTTTTAAGAGTAGATTTTAACTTTCACATGTAAAAAAAAAACAGGAGTGGAAATGCTTACAAACTGGAGAAAATGCTTAGCTTTCAAAGAAAGTGGCTGTTAAGATGGAAATGTTGGCATGTCGAAAAAAGAGACGATGCCATTAATGAAAATGGAAACTGATTTCTCAACAGGCCTTGATGTGGTGGTACCTGCCTCGGCTATTCTACTGCACACAGAGCATTCCTACAACGCTGCCAATCACAACTGAATTCAAACCACAGGACCAGAAGGTTTAGCGAATAAAGTTACCTCAACATCCTTGGGTCATGTCCAGATGGGGGCCTCGGCTACAACTCCAGCAGCTACATGTCACCCCGGCATCACCCCCAGGGTATAAAACATCACAGCGATACTAAATCAGAGTTACCGCTGCCTGATCAAAAGAGACGGCCTTCCATTTTACAGTCCATTTAAATTGTCCTGAATAAGACCGAGCTGTAATCTTGTGTTTGTGCACTGCTGGATTCCAAAAGTCAAGATCATTCTCTTGAAAATCTTGATGATACATTTTTCTTTATTAAATTAGCTTTTCGACATCAACTTCACCAATATTCTTCCTGGTGAGCACAACTCAGCCAGACTCACCGGTTGTTTAATATTCCCTAACAATTTCTAACTGGAATAACATGGGACATGGACATGACAGGGAGAGTATTTAGACCGTTCCAGACAGGGAGGGTCCAACAGAGTGATATTGAGCATTAGTTTCATCATGCAAACCACAGGATCCAGTGTTTTTTAAGTTCTTAGCTCATACTTGGGAGTTAAGTCAAACTTCCTCAGCCTCTGCTTGACGTTCCGGTCTGAAGCTGTCTCCTGTGAGCTGAACAACTTTGTAGAAGAGTCACACTACAGTACACAGCAGTGTAGAAGTGTGGATTTAATGACGTTTGGTGACTGTAACACAAAGTGACTGAACTTGCCTCTGGTCAGGATCAAGAGTCTTATAACAGAGAGGACGCTGCTTCATGCCTCGTTTGACTGCTTTCCACCAACCAATGATAGTTTGTGACGGATGAACCTCTCTCTCTCTCTCTGCCTCTCTGTCTCTTTCTACATCTATCTAGCTCTCTCTCTTTATCTTCATCCAACTCATAGATCAAAGTGAATCCAGCTGGTAGTGATGCTAACCCTAATGCAGTGGGATATGACCTGCTAACCCTCCAAAACACACACAGTGGTCCAACAGCTAGCCCTTTTTTTACTGGAGGTATGTGTGTGTGTGTGTGTGTGTGTGTGTGTGTGTGTGCGTGTGCATACGCGCATCTGAAGAGGAGAGAGCTTCTGTGTGAGTGTGTGTTTGCTTTGCTGAACCCTCTGGTACCTTTTCACCTTGAGGTCAAATGTCAACGGAGCAATCAAAGCCAGCTTCCATCGACTCCCTGCTTAGACACGTCCTGTGTGTGTCTGCCTGTTTGTGTGCGTGTGTGTTTGTTTTTCACCCTACAGCTATCCATTTTCAAGTGTCCATGGCTCTGTGTGTGTGCTGGCATGTTATGTGACTGTTTAGATTTGTGTTGCTGCGTGTGTTGTGTGTGTGTGCCGGTGTGTGTTCCCCCCTCCAGCGATAGTTGCCCTGTTGTCCACAGGAATCCCTCATCAAAGAGCCGGGAATGTTCGAGGTGTCTGGATCGTCAAACCCTGCCGGCAACTTCTAAAGCAACCGCCCGTGTTTGTAAAGTAATACGGCAACTTATGACTCCTCCAGTTCTGACACACAGCCAAAACCACAACATAGTTAATGAACATTCTTCATTCATTCTTCTATTATTCTCACTCTTTTTGGGGATTTTTTTTTTTAACATACTGCGATTTGACTTTTTCATTTGATATAACTGTTTTGGATGTGCATCATTTTTTTTCCCTCCTTTAAAGCAAACTAATTGCTAGTTCTTGTCTCTAACAGGCGAATGTACAGGACAGACAGCTGCTGGAGGTCACAGAAACCAAACCTGTAAATGTTAAGTAACAGACAGCGATGTAAGAGTATATATGTGTGTGTGTGTGTGTGTGTGTGTGTGTGTGCGTGTGCATACGCGCATCTGAAGAGGAGAGAGCTTCTGTGTGAGTGTGTGTTTGCTTTGCTGAACCCTCTGGTACCTTTTCACCTTGAGGTCAAATGTCAACGGAGCAATCAAAGCCAGCTTCCATCGACTCCCTGCTTAGACACGTCCTGTGTGTGTCTGCCTGTTTGTGTGCGTGTGTGTTTGTTTTTCACCCTACAGCTATCCATTTTCAAGTGTCCATGGCTCTGTGTGTGTGCTGGCATGTTATGTGACTGTTTAGATTTGTGTTGCTGCGTGTGTTGTGTGTGTGTGCCGGTGTGTGTTCCCCCCTCCAGCGATAGTTGCCCTGTTGTCCACAGGAATCCCTCATCAAAGAGCCGGGAATGTTCGAGGTGTCTGGATCGTCAAACCCTGCCAGCAACTTCTAAAGCAACCGCCCGTGTTTGTAAAGTAATACGGCAACTTATGACTCCTCCAGCTCTGACACACAGCCAAAACCACAACATAGTTAATGAACATTCTTCATTCATTCTTCTATTATTCTCACTCTTTTTGGGGATTTTTTTTTTAACATACTGCGATTTGACTTTTTCATTTGATATAACTGTTTTGGATGTGCATAATTTTTTTCCCTCCTTTAAAGCAAACTAATTGCTATTTCTTGTCTCTAACAGGCGAATGTACAGGACAGACAGCTGTTGGAGGTCACAGAAACCAAACCTGTAAATGTTAAGTAACAGACAGCGATGTAAGAGTAGATAAGTGCAGTTCAAGTGAGACGTACTTGTTCTTTTATGGTACAATAAACTGCTCTTGTTCAAATTGTGTTCTTGTCTTCGGTCAGTATTGTATTTTACAATAACACTCAAGGTTACAGGACACATACTTTAACAACCAGCGTTGTTTATTTGGGAAATTTAAAGAAAAATCTGAGGCAAGGAACTTCAGATGGTGAAAAACTGATTTTTAACAACAAATTTTAATTTAATTGAGGTAATTGAGGTGAAATATATATATATATATATATATATATATATATAGTATATATAATCCTGTGATCCTGCATTAAATTATATTCAGTTCCACTGGACCAAGTTTTGACCTACAGTGAAATGTTGTGTCTTTGTTCCTGAGAAGAACCAAAATCGCTCATGGGCGATGACATGCAACACCACAAGTGTGGAGGTATCATTATGAAGTCCACGATTTTGACTGTGCCGAATGAGGAACAGGTTTCGTAAAATGGATGTGTTAAAAAAGAGAGCCTCTGAACTCAGGTCAGCACTGTGCTCAAGGGGAGATTGGTTCCATAGGTGCTCCACGGGTCTGTGATCTGCCAGAAGGTCAGAGGTCAACATGACTGCTGACTACTATAAGAAGCAGAGGGCAACATGCCTCAAACCAAGACAGAAAACGTTACATGTAGAGTTCATGCAAAGTTTTTTCTGATGGTTTGAAGCTTGACAGATCCTTGAACAACATTATAAGCAAGCCAGGGATGTGTATTGGGGAAAAAAAAACAGTTCGAAACAAATTCATTAACTTTGAGTTTTGGTTCTTTGCTCAAACATGTAGATGGAAATCACGAGATTCACAGAAACCTTTCTTTGAAAATAAAGAGTTAATTATAGCAGCTATAGTATCACCTTACCCTTAAGTGAAGTGTGAACGAAACCAAATAACTTTGGGTGGTCTATGAAAACACACACGCGAACACAGGTTGGACCATATTAATCCTGTATGCAGTACCGCACCAGAGTTGCCAAGAAACAGTAAGAAATAATGAGGTCCTCAAAAGTAGGGTAAAACCAGGCACACACACACACGCATGCATACATTCACACATCAGAAAAAGTCTCTAGTCGTCGTTCGAGGTGCTAAGGTGATATTCATGTTAAAATGCAGCACATACATTCACACCTAAACGTCTCTTAGTCCACACATTATAGTTCTATAAAGCAGTGTGTGTGTGTCTGTGTGTGTGTGTCTGTGTGTGTGTGTGTGTGTTCATCAGGGTTTGTGCTGAGCATGTGCAGAGGTTGTTTGCTAGTATAGAGAATATAAACAAATGTTGCATACTATTACTATATTATGTTAGCATTTCTGTGTGTGCGTGTGTGCGCACACGTGTGGAAATGTGTGTATCTTTGTGCACGCAAGTGGGTACTTGACTGGGTGTAAGTCTGCCAGTGTGTGTTACACCCTAAAGCCAACATTTGTGTTCTGAGGGGAGGCGGCGAGTTTTTCTAAAGAGCCCATATGTTTCTCATTCTTCCATACACATTCATGAGGCATTTCTGCATTTTTGGAGGAAAAAAAAAAAAAAAAAACCCTTCGCGTTACAAGAAAGGAGGATGGAGAAAGAAGAGATAAAAAGAGAGTGTGTATTCCCCACTGAGACGTCAGATCAGAGCTGGCTTGTTTCACAACCAGCCGGGTTACTGGGCCTAATATCGAAGACCTCACAGAGTTTACCTCTCGTTGTGTCTTGTTTTCTCGCTCATATTTCCTCCCTCTTTCTCCATCGCAAAATAATTCGGAAAATATATTCCGTTCGCACACATGGGGGGGAAAAAAAATGTATCACACTCACGTAAACACAGACGCACACACACACACACACACACACGCTTGAAAACAGACCCCACAAAAAGTTTGGGCAGCCAGCATGCCCCAAGGACAGAGGAGACGAAAACTAAAACCATACGCAGAGAGAGAGAGAGAGAGAGAGAGAGGGAGAGAGAGAGAGGGAGAGAGAGAGAGGGATGAGTGCAGAGGAGGGTAAGAGTAAAAGATGGAGGTAGGAGAAAAAAAGAGAGCAGCCGTTCGCCAGCAATACGTCCCAGCAGCCTTGTTACCCAAACCAAAGTAAAGGAAATATGTGATTGGCTTTGACCAACTGTTGAGTGTGTGTGTGACCACAGTGTTCTATAAGCCTCCACAACGCGCTGCTATGTGTGTGTGTGTGTGTGTGGGTCAGATTGTGTATATGAAGGAGTGTGTGTCCCATACATGACTGTGACAGTGCGCGTGTGTGTGTTCAGTAAAGAGAAATGTCTTTGTTATGACCCGAACAGGCAACAAATCAGCCAGCAGCCGCATCTATATGCTTTATATAGGCTACGCTGTACTGCAGCTGTGTGTGTGTGTGTGTGTGTGTGTGAGGATCAGTGAGTGTGAACAAGCAGCAGCTGGTGAAAAGTGAGGGAACGACAAGGTGTTTAGAAGGAGATAAAGACGGACAGAGTGGAAGGAGAGACGGCTGAGAGACGTAGAGATTAACGGGACAAGAGTGGGGGAGAGAGAGAGAGCGGGGGCGAGCGAGGGATGGGGACAGATTACAGAGAAAAATTTGGGAAATGTGATCAGAGAGGGAACAGGAAACAGATGAAAAAAAAAAAGAGGAGAGTGAGACGGAGTGAGATAAGAATGTAAGACAACAGTGTTTTGGGACCAGTGGACAAAACACACTGACACTAACATACACATATTCAATGGCTGATACAGTACATGTTACCTCAAGCCACCCAGCAACAACAACACACACACACACACACATTAACACACAGGGAATTTCCTCATATAATATAAGCAAAGACTGAAACACACACACACGCATTCCTGTGCTGACCAAAATGAATTTGCGTTAATGTGCATGAGTGTGTGAGCACATATCAATTCCACGTCTCTTTTTGTGTGGAAATACAAACGCTTGACAAAAAAACAACAACAACAAAAAAAAGAAAATCCCAGTTATGTGCGTATGTGTTTTCTCTGTGATGATGTGCGTGTGACGTTCTTGTGTTTCCTCACTATTTACACAGCAGGTTCCTTAACTATCGGGAAGACGCAGGGCGCAGTGTAAAACTATGTGTTTACGGTCCTGATTTTAAACAGAGTGGATTGAGCAACAATTTTGTCTGATCATTCTAATATGTTGCACATTTGGTTAACTGTGTGTGCGACTGAGTGGATCCTTCTGGTCCTGCAGACATGGCGTCTTAGATGGCTCCCTTCTGTAATTGAGCCTAACACAGCCCGAGTTCAACTGTTTTGATTAAATATGCAACAAAACCCAATGGTAACAAGTGAGTGTGGCTCTTTATTCCTTTCTCCATCTCTGTCCACATTGGTTGAGACGCTGGATGAGTGTTAGCATCAAGCGGAAATTGTCTCGGGCGCGAATGAAAGCGCTAATCGACTATCTCTCTCTCTCTCTCGCTTTCTACATCGCTCTCTCCCTCTCGACTAGATCAAGCGTGTCATGACAAAGGGCCAGAGCGATTACAGCAACAGCGTTAATCGGCCTCAATATTGGTGTCATAGTGAAAGTGGATCTGTCTTCCCCCCCTACAGGAGCCAGTCAGGAGCAAATAAAACAGGGCTGGATGTTATTTTTCTGCTGAAGACGTGGCTTCTGCCAGAGATGTGAGGAAAAAGAAGGGAGAGTGTTTATTTCATATTGTCCTGTTACTCTTCCTGTTAAAAAGAAGAAAAAAAAAGCTGTTTTCCAGCTTTCACTGTAGATCCGAACTAACATATGTTTCCAAACTCCACCCTGTCATCAAAGAGAAACTGGAGTTTATGAAAACTGGGCCTTGTTTTCCTGCTTTGGACATCATCTGTCACAATAACATGTTCTTTTTTTTTTTTTTTTTTTTTACCAAAGTTAATGATCAGTGTTGCTAAAGAAGTCTGACAAGCCAAAGAAAACAAACAGTCAGGATAGGATGAACATGAGAAATATCACCAGCTGTCAAACGGCCTATGTAAAGATCACAAAAGGCCTTCGTTTGACCTGTTATAACATCTTAACTCCAAATTTAGGCCCTTAGATCATCTGCGAACAGCTGGTTCGCCTCTTTTACAATCTGATCGTTCGTATTCCTTCTGCCTCTGTGACAATACAATGTCAGTGCCGTCCAAATCCAGTGACAGTATTTTCCATAACCAATAAAAATGACAAAAAAGTATCAAACTATAAGACAGGCCCAGTAATAAGTGGTTTTCTGTTAGTTATTAGCCATTTCTAAATGGATCCTAACCTCGTTGTAAAAAAAAAAACACAAAAAAAACTCTGGCTGATTGACTCTGGGTCGTTATGTTAAAGACGAATAAAGAGCGAAGCGGAGATAAATGTGTGCGTGCTGAGGAACACAGGAAATAAGTGGACAAGAAGAACAGTTCAGGGTAAACTGATTAAGGTCATTAAAATCAAATTACAAAGAATTACAACCAAGTCCTTCGGACGTCCGGTTGGCTGTGTGTGTGTGTGTGTGTGTGTGTGTGTGGATGTACTGTATGTGTGTGTGTGTGTTTGTGCATGTCTGCGATGCTACAACCCGACCAGGTGGAAAACCTCTTGTAGACGTTTAAGAAGGGCAGGAAGAAAGAAGAAAGGAAAGTTAAACGCGAACCGAGGAGAGAAAAGAAGAAGAGAGGGGAGAGCAAGACCTGCGAGCAACATGACAGGGGTGAAGGTTATCCCAGATATATCCCAGATTTATCCCAGATATATCCCAGATACATCCCAAAGCAACGTCTGCTCAGGTCGTTATAGAGGTCTGAAGTCTACCTGTCATTCTTTACATGTACGTGTGTGTGTGCGCGCGTGCATGCGTGTGTGTGCTGTTTTTGCAGCACTGAGGAATGTTAAGAATCCCCCCTCCCTAACAGTGCCAGTGCAGCGTCACGCAGTGTTACCTCCACTTCCATGGCTCCTTCCCTTTCTCCCTCCCTCTCTCTCTCTCTCACCCTTCTTCCTTTTCTCTCGCTGTTTCCATCAGCATTTACATTCATAACAAACGGGTCGGGGGCCAAATTTATTTATCTGTCACACACAGAGAGAGGGAAAGCGAGAGAGGGCAGTCACAGAGAATAATAATAATAATAATAATTTGACATTTGACATGGTTCATGTTGTTGTTTATTTCTCTGACATTCTCGTTAAAAGTGGATCATAGTGAGAGAAACATCAGCGTGAGCGTCACCTCTATTAGAGTGAAACAGGAAGAGGGTCAGGGCCATGTCAGTTAATGTAATAATCCTGGATGTTTTCACATGAATGAGTGTCTATTCATCTGCTCCCTGGCGCACGTGAAGAGGTGAGTTTACGTTGACCTACAGGAGCACAGATTTATTTGTTCTGGTATCAGTACATCATTAAAAGGGCACTTTAGCACACTGCATTTACATAATGGTTTTGTTAATTATTCGAATTTCTAATAGAAAGTTTTGACATTTTCAACTTTGCTGCAATTAAAGGTCAACAGCAGGTAAAGCTGCTTTTCATTGGTTCTGATTGGTGATACAATGGGAATTGTTGTATTTGCCTTCAAACACTTTGCCAACATCAGTGTTTGCCTGAACGTTGCCATTTCCTGCAAAGTGACAGAGTGATACGATTCCAGCACGCTCGCCTATGAAAAGTGAGAGTGCAGCATGAAGCCCCGTGCTGCGCTACGCAACGCAGAGTCATTTGTCAATCGCTGACAAGCCACGCAACAGAAATGAGCCCGCGCCAACGTCAACAGAGAGGAGGCGCTGAGCGAAAGGAGGGAAAGGGGAAGTCTTACAGAGGGAAAGGCAGGGAAAGAAGTGACAGAGCGGAGAGGACGGGAGGGAGGGAGGGAGGGAGGGAGGCATGATGGGGGAATAATGTTTGAGACAGGGAGATAAGGAGAAAGACGAAGAGCCGAGAGAGAGAGAGAGAGAGAGGAAATCTTAGAGGAAAAAGGAAGAAGCGACAGAGAGAGAGAGAGAGAGAGAGAGAGAGAGAGAGAGAGAGAGAGAGAGAGAGAGAAAGACGAAGAGCCGAGAGAGAGAGAGAGAGGAAATCTTAGAGGAAAAAGGAAGAAGAGACAGAGAGAGAGAGAGAGAGAGAGAGAGAGAGAGAGAGAGACAGAAAAATGCCACTGAATGATAAAGGGCTGTGATTAAAGGGGACAAGAAAGCGGAGAGGATTTTATCTTGGTGAGAGAGTCCCTAAATCCTCCTGTTGACTGACATTTCCTCTTCCTTTAAATACCTTCATCCCAACTGCTTTTGTCTGCCTGTCCTGTGTGTGTGTGTGTGTGTGTGCGTGTGTGTGTGTGTGTGTGCGTCTCAGTAATTCAAGGAGGCTTTGTGCCGCAATCGCGAGGTTAAGTCTCTCAGACCTGTATTAAATCCACTTGTTGAACATAATAACGTTACAAGTGGCCTCCTCTGAACACAATAGTCAGAGTTCTCCCGAGGTAGCGAGGAAGGAAAAGGCTGCGGTTGTTTGTCACTTTTCTTCTTTCCTTCCTCTTACCTCAGCGCTCGTTCCAGCGCTCGTCTCACCTGTCATACGTCTCCCTCTGTTTGCCGCTGACAGCCAATTGACAACTGCGAAAAATATGAACCCTTTCATGCCTCGCTGCAACACAGCAACTCCCTAACTACGGGAAAATATCAACTTTATGTGACTTGACAATTGTGAGGTTGCCGATTCGTTCCGGTATCTTGATGGAGTTCGGCTCAAATTGCAGGTTTTCACGGCAGAGGACGGAGCAGATCTGACAGCAGATTTCCGAAGCTGTCATAAGGATCGAGCGGAGCGAAGGAAGCAGAACAAAAACACTGCTGGGCTTCGACGCCTCTGGTTTTTCTTCTGCCCCAACAAACTCTTTAAGGGCTACTTTCACGAGGAAGTCAGTGGCCACTCAAGACAAATTAGAGTGTCCTTGATACAAAGTTCTACTTTCTTCTAACCCTATTCTATTTCTCTCCTGACAGGCGGTTCAAAGAGTGCCAGCTACTCTTTGTTACAGCATCCTGATGGATCAAATTGATATTTGGAATTGTAGATAGGTTAAACATAAACTGTTTCCTTCAGGAAGTCCAGTGCCTTGCAGAGTCATAATTACATCTTAAAATGTAATAAGGGGGGCTTCAGATCCTCTCTGACAGCACAGCTGATGAAACGCGTCTTCCAGGAAAAGATAAAAGCAGCTTCTGAAGACAGATAGCTCAGTTGACCCAATGCATCAGGTCCATCAGAGAGCCAATGGCCCAGTCAACTGATCATAAATTAGCTACAGCACGCTATTATTAAAGGGTTCAAACATCCGCCCGACAATGGAATCTAACGCTGAACCATGATTGGTGCAACCGCCCAGGGCGCCGTGGTAACGACGGGTCATCTCAGTCATACAGAACTAGCGTCGACATCAGCTCAGGTGAAAGGGCAGCGCTGAGGCAGAGACCACTCACACTCTAACTGTGTGTGCGCATGTGTGCGCGCGTGTGTGTAAACTGTCACACTCAGCCATTCTCATGAACTGAGCGGCTGATTTATTATTGGTCTAATTACAGAGCTCTGGCTGCCAATCAATTAAGACCGTAACCTCTGACCTCTAACAGCAGCCGTCCTCGAGTCAAAGTGTGTGCGTGAGTGTGTGAGTGTGTGTCTGTGTTGCTTAAGCCAGGAAGCACAGCAGACTAAAGCCCATCCTGTGTTTGGAACTCGGAAGAACCTTCGTCTCCTAATAGGCTCATTATTACGTGGCAGTACAGTAGACTGGCAGCTGTAGTAACGAACTTTGTGCAGCAGGATTAATGGTAATGCACAACATGAAAACACACTCATTATCAAACCAGCTGGGATTAGGATGAAGGTCAGGAAAACGAATACTGGAAGGTTACTGGTTCGTGGGTTGGCTCAGGGTCCTTCCTTTAATTAATACCGAACAAACCCCCATCCACCCTAAACTCATCCAGTAACCAGCTAATGGTCCCTGATGCAAATCTGCAAGGCAGCGCAAGCTAAATTATGTCCCACTGCTATTGATTTAGTAATACTTTATCAGATTCCTATACATCACATCTGTGTGCGGGGGCTGCTAGTTAACGATAATGAGCTATCTATATGCAACAACTAATTTATATATCTAGTCCC
This sequence comes from Trinectes maculatus, assembly GCA_016785345.1. Taxonomy (NCBI): domain Eukaryota; kingdom Metazoa; phylum Chordata; class Actinopteri; order Pleuronectiformes; family Achiridae; genus Trinectes; species Trinectes maculatus. Next base: position 219,834 of record JAFBJQ010000486.1, on the reverse strand, counting down.
CTTTTTTTTTTTACCACACCAAGAAAAATATAGGGAGGATAATGGGATAAGGATTCACGCATTCAAATTAGTGTAAAATAAGAAAGGAGGGTTTGCACAAAGACGGAGGAGAGGAAACGTAAATGAATAAAACAAAATGTAACATGATTGAGGATAAAAATAATTTGCTACTGACAGATAAAGAAATGTACACAGTCAAATGCAATGACTGAAAAAAAATGAGTGATACACACACACACACACACACACACACACACACACACACACACACACACACTCGAGTGAGGGTGTCAGAGCATCACCATATAGCGTCACACATTCCACCCTGTATGACCTGGCGTATTTACTTTCCTCTTCAGTGGCTTGTGTGTATGTGCAGGAATTTCGGGTTGTTGTGTGTGATTTTGTGGTTCAAAACTGTGTGTGAGTGTGTGTGTGTGTGTATGTGTGTGTGGTGAAAACTCTCACTTCCAATGCCATGGTGATGCACTGACACCTCGTCTGCAAACTAACAGATGCAGGTGCATTGTGGGAGATGTGAGGCGAAGAAAAGAACCCGCAGAACTGTGGAATAACAATCAAATCCTTCTGGTCCCCTCTTCGTCGCACAAGAGTGAAAAATGTGATGTGGGCAGCTTTTGTATTTAGACACCAGCTTAGCGGCTACACAGGATAATGTGTCTGAATCATCATTCACTTTCAGAGGGGTTCGGATTTCATGCATTTCAAAAACCAGACCAGATTCAGGTTCTTGGAACTAATTCATCACATGAATGCGGCATGACAATTAAATTTAGATTAATATGGTAGGAATGGTCTCAATTTCTTTTTTTTTTTTAAACTGGGAAAAGGTATTTTGGTGGCCACTCGCAGCTGCCTACCGAAGAAGGACACACGTTTGAAGTCCAGCACTGGGAGTAAGCAGGAAGGTCTTCAGTCTTTGTCAGTAAACCGAATCTTGCACCTTATCTTCTCTTATCATGCGCCTTTAAAGGCATGGTCCCGCTCACACCTGGCAGCTGTCGTCACACCTGAGCAGTTGGACCAGTTAAAGATTCAGTGCATTGCTCAAGGGCACGTTTAACACTGGTTGTTAAATGACAGGTTTGAGTATCTTCTCACTTGTGCACTGTTGGATTTTTTTTTAGTTGAGCCAGTGTCTGTCTGTCATCTAACTATAAATATAATAACACAAATAACACACTCCCATTTTATATTCTTGAACTATTTTTTTTTTTTTTTTTACAAAAACTTCAACATAATTTTCCTACTTGTTACTTTGCATGAGGAAAAACCTCCAATTTCACCACAGGGTCCTCTGGTCCATTAAGGTCCACGTTTAGTGGACACATTAAGTCGACTTAGTGGCTACAATCATATTTAATCAAATCAAAGGAAAAAAAATTTTTAATCCAAATCCTAAACTGTTGTCAATTCAGTGCAACTCATTCCTTACTCAGGAAAACTGTTTTCTGAAATTCAGTTTCAGCAAACAAATTCCTCACAATGACAAACGCCTTTCTTCATAACTGCTTTCACTCTGCCGCCTCCTCCTCTCGCCTGATTGAATGATGTATATTTTGAATTGACGAGACAGCAAAGCTCCATATATTATTAACGGCCCTCTGACAGATCATCCTCAGCTCTCACACAAACACATCATGGTTTATTCATTAGCTTAACGCGTCCGCAGTGATCGATGAGAGGCTCCCCTCTCGGAGATTTGGTGACAAGGGAGGAGTCAGATATGTGGAATAAAATAGTGGCAAAAAAGAAAAGGGAAGTTGAAAAATGAAAACTGCACAACAGTAAAAAAAAAAAAAACAACATCCTGGCAAAACCCTGAATCAGTTCTCTTTCTGATGGATTTTCATTCTTCTTCTTCTTCTTATTATTATTATACATGGAAGAAATCACATTCAACTGTGTTCCGTGGGACGTTTCAATCTTTAGCATGAAATTTACTTGACAGCAAGATGGAAATGGCAAAAGGGAAAAAAAAGAAACAGAGAGAGAGACAGTGTAAGAGTCTGTAAAGGGGGACATGATTGGCATTTCTGAGATTCCTTTAAATACTCGTGTTGTTTGTGGGCACTCGTGTTGTTTGTGGGCACGCTCATAAGTGTGTGTGTGTGTGTGTGTGTGTGTGTGGGGGGGGTGTTTGAGGAGGTCACAGTTGGAAATGTCGCACTCCGGGGCAAATTTAACAAGACTTTCTTAACTTCACAAACAGCTTTAAGCTCCCAGATAAGGAAAATCAACTGGGGAGGGGAAAACAAAAAAAAAAAACAAAAAAAAAGGAAAAAAAAAGAAAAGAGGAGAGAGGAAGTGCTTTGTCATTATTTTTCCACATTAACAACAGAAAAATAAAACTTCCGTGCTCTCAGGATCATATTTGTATATTATTAATTTAAAGACTTGTTCCTTCAGGCTCTTGTTTCTAAGCGTATTTATAGGTTTGTACTTTTTCTCCACTGACATAAAAGCTTGTGTGTGTGTGTGTGTGTGTATGTGTGTGTTGCATACACCCACACGTGCACACACCGAGACACCGAAAACAGACATTCAGTTGTTGACAGATGGCACCTGTTAACTTTTAATGAACAGGCTGATGGACAGACCGAGGGAACGGGGACGGGAGGAAGTGAACACTTATTACGTTTCCCTGCTACTCAGCTGACATCTTTCTTCACTTTTTGCCTTTTGAACGCTGCAACAGGGATTCGATTATCAATCATTGTGTGTCCATATCATTAGTTTCAGGTAACATTGAACATATTTCACAAAAGTATTTGAGAATGAAAACTAAAAAAAAAAAAAAAAAAACCCATTCTGCTTTTCATTGATATTGTAGAACGTTTGGTTGTAAAACACAAATTATGAAATACGATTTTGGAACGACATCTTTTAGTGAGTCTGGACAAAAGTGCGTAGAGTAATTTCTTCAGTAATTATAAATCACTGTCATAAAAAAAACAATGTTTATTTCATATTTTCTTCATAAACAAGGTAAAACATCACACATCCTATTCATGTGTTTTGACGCATCACAATGCACGTCGTCTTTTTTTTTTTCTTTATAACTTTAACAACTCTGTCTGTCTCTCACAGACCGTCTCTTTGTCCACTGTTCTCCCTCCCCCAGTCCAGCCAGGAATGCAGTCGCTAAGGATTTTCCCGTCTCTGTGTGTGTGTGCGCCTGCGTGCACGTGGATAAAACATTCCTACCCCCCGTTATGTAGGGGCGCACACCTGCAGGGCACCTGAGTTCACGGGGTCACACACACACACACACGCACACACACACTTTGTGGGACATGCATGACTGTGCACCAGCTACCTGCTCCTCTCTCAAACTCTCTCATCTACCTGCATCATGCAAACCTGAGAACAGACACAATACCACCAGCCCACCTCTCTCCCACCACCATACCAATGGCACTCTCCACCTATAAGCACTAGTGTACACTTTCTCTCTCTCTCTCTCTCTTTTTCTTTTTTTTTTTGAGGATTTCTACTTTGCTTCCGTTCTGTCTCTGAAGCCACCCAGAGTGCAACCAGTGAGAAAGTCATTAGCGATAGTAGTTTGTACAAGGATTAGGAAAGTAAGCTGGTAAATACGGCGCGGCTTTCAGCTGGCAGCCAGAGAGAAGAGGAGACCATGAAGCTGCGAGATGCATCGAGGGGAGCGAGGGAGCGAGGAAGAAGAGAGGTGAAAGTGGGGGAGACGGACAGACGGAGAGATGCGATTAGGAGCCAGTCAGGAGAAGAGAAAAGCAGCTTCCCTGGTTGCTCATTAAAAGTTGAGGGAACTCAAACAGAGCTGGTGGCAGCTTGCAGTCGCTGCGCTGGAAACCAAACAGAGCGAGCGAGTGAATGGGAGGCGAGGAGAAAGGAAGAATGACAGAGAATGGAGGCACTTCGTTTTCCCAGTCGTTTAGCAGCCGTGTTGTTGTCAGTCTTTAGAGGAGCTTGGAGAGGACGGCCATTCACTCTGCGGCGGGTGGACACAGCTGCTACCCCTGTGCACACGCACACACACACACACAAAGAAGTCCACACACACACACACACCTCCGCACGTAGCGATATGAGTGGGGGCCAGCTAATGACACATAAACACACATATTTATAGCTTGTTTTTCTATTTTATGTGTTTCTTACAAAATAAAGCCATATTAAATTAGAAAAGATTAATAAACTGTTTACTTCGACAAAACAAAGCAATAAAGCAGTAATACCATCAACAGCAGCACCATAAAACGGGATGTACTATATGTCTTACAGGGGTTTAATATTTAGGTCAAGGAAAACGTAAATAAAACACACTTTGCTCACTGGACCAGTACAAGACAATTAATTGAGGACAATTTGTTGTAAGTGTGTGTCTATGTGAAAAGCAAAGGGGCAATAACAATAACTCTTCATAACGAATCAATCACAATAAAACTGTCTAAAATCCACTGACGAGTTGGACGCACACTCTCCCACGCACGCACAAGGTGGCACACTACCAGCTGCTTCTCGTCCACTGTTCCTCACTGTATTACACAAACGCACAACGCACATATACGCAGACACGGTTTGAATCTGCCAGTTGTGGGTGTGGGACCAAAGGTCTTCGGTTACTGGCGGAGGAGGAGGAGGAATCGCCTGGTGACAAAGGGCCGTTTATGGATGGAGGGATGTGGTTGTGGAGGGCGTGAAGGACAGAAACAACAAAAAGGAAGAGTGTGAAAAGAAAAGGAGTGTGTGTGTACACAGACATGCAGAGGCCCTCCGGGGCTAAATGAAACGCTCTCTCTGTGTGAAGGGCTAAAAGCTTTTAAACAAACTCATGAACGAGGCTTTTCTAAAGGAGAGAGCTGAAGTCAATATCTGGGGGAAGAGAGACAGACAGATAAACAGACAGATTCGTCCAAATAGGGATTTTTGAGAACGAGGAAAGTCGGGATTTCTTTTTCCCAGGAGATAGAAAAGAAAAAAAAAAGAAGAAAACGGAAAACAATCAGACTCGAAGCGAGGAGCGGGTTTCAAAGCTAACTTGCATAAGCTGGACCATTTAACTTGAAAAAAAAAAAAACATGGTCAGAACGGCCATGATGGCAGGCAGTTAAGTTTGATGTCTGCGACTGGGCCGACAGAGCCGACAGAGCCGACAGAGCACAGCCGGGGCAAACAGTCCCAGCCATTATGGTTAGTGGAGTCAAACATCCCTAGGTGCATAATTACATTGGGGTAATTTAGCATTAGACCTGAAAACCTTGTTTAAAGTATATTTCTGGCTTTCTGCCTTTGTTTATACAGAGACAATGAAGGAGAAGTTGGGACAGTTCGAAACAGGGGTTTGTGTCTGACTGTTGAGTGAGTGAGTCACCCAGAATGCATGGAAAGATATTGACTGTTTTGCCAATTACGTAAAATTTTAAAAGAAAAAATTTTTTTTTTAAATCATAATTGTCTGCTGACGTGCTGGTTTGGAGCGACAGGATCCCTCATCTGAACTGTGTTGTTTTCGGTGGATAGTTTTGGTGCAGCATTGTATGAATATATTTGCATTGTTAATAAAAACCACAAAATCAAAATTTGTTTTCTGCACTCGAATCACATCTGGTTCGCGGAAACGAAGCATCTACTCAACACAGTATGAAAACTCAGATGCATAATTTTCTAAAACAAAAACTCCCATTGCTGGTGGTAGTGTGTGTGTGTGTGTGTGCGTTTGTGTGTGTGTGTGTGTGTGTGTAATTTCAGCTTAGCAGACAGTAAAAAGAGGAAGCTGTGGGCAATGGGCTGCTCTCTTTACTCTTTACGTGGTTTGGGTCTGTGTGAGTGTGTGTCTTTCTCTGATCATGGGTGAATAGAAGGGCAAGCGTATGATGAGCCTGGCTTTGTGTGTGTGTGTGTGTGTGTGTGTGTGCGTAATGATTGTGTACATGCACATTTCCTTTGCCTTCACATCATACAGTATGAGCGTGGGAGGTTTAAAAATTCTACATCAAGCCAGCAGCACAGGCCAAATACTGTATGTACGCGAGTGACTGTGTGTACAACTGTGTGTGTGTGCACATGTGTGTGTGCACATGTGTGTGTGTCTGTGCCTATAGATTTCCAAAGCCGCCTATTTACAGCTGAAGGAAAACTATGATGAGAGAGAGCGAGAAAGAAAGAGACAGAGGGAGAGAGAGGGCAGACATAAAACTCTCCCCATCTGGCCCAGTGGTGAGCATGCCAGAACAGACACACACACACACACACACACACACACACACACACACACACACACACACACACACACACACACACACAATGATGAAACCTGTTTTTTTCTTGTTCTAGTCTATTCTCATTTCACAGTCATAAACAATACCTCACAAACCAACATCCTGACAACATCAGCGCACACACACACACACACACACACACACACACACACACTCACAACTGCATTTAGACACTCTCACACACGTGTGAGACAGTTACCCATGAACATATAGACCGACATGCAGAGAGTGAGACAGGCAGACAGACAGACAGTGTCTCCCCTTAAACAACCACAGTGGCTTTTGAATTTGAGGCCTCCAACTAAGAACCCCCCCCCACCCCTAAAAACCACAATGTTGGTGGGTTTAGGGATTGGGTAACACACACACACACACACACACACACACACACACACACTTTCATGGTCCTATTACAAACTTAATACCAACTTAATCACTGCAGAGGTTTCCAAACCTCTTTTCCTGGCCACAAAGAGTCTTTTCCTTTCCTCCAATAAAGACGATCTCTCTTCTTCTCCACTTCGACAGACACCGCTACTACAAAGGTTCAATTTATCAGTCTGCAACTTTTATTTAATTAAACGGGACATTCACCTGAACGTGGAGAGTAGAGAGTAGAGACCCTTTTTGGTACGGCACTGTTGGATTTGAATCACCCAGATGTTGTCATATTTAAGAAATGACGTTTTCTTTGTGCGATTTTGAATTTGCCTGTTGTAAACTTATCTTGACAGTATAATTGCATGTGGGATAAAACACACCTCACTTCTATTTTTCGCAAAGTCAAATTTCAGCTTGTAACGACCGGCCAAAGCGGTTGTTTACTTTTCCATATCTCTCATGCGATATCTGAAATGGTCCTGGAAGGATTTTACTGAAACTTTTGGAAAATATGGACCAAAATCTTCAAACCATTGTTTTCCAGCATTGGAAAAAGGCACTGATCGCACCACAGGAGAGTAGCGGCTGTTCAGCACAAAACCACTTTTAATGCAGTTTGGCTCAATAAAAAAAGAAGAAGAAAAAAACACATAGCTTATCTGCTGTGACCGTGTGTAATGTTAAGCAGTGCTGCTTAAAAGAAAACATAAGAACTGGATCAAGCATTTTTCTGGACCACTCTATTGATTTTTATATCTTTTGTTTTCCAGATGATTAAAATGAACCACCTGCTCTCTTGGGAAAATGAAGCCCATGGATCTAATTCAATTTATCATTTAATATGTTTCAGAGCTGTATCCTACACAGACATGGGTTTTGCCATAAGTCTGGTTTATGACTTAATCAGCTCTATGCATATGCTAATGCTGGTGCCTGTGAATGAGCTTAGCAGACGTACTCTGGGAGCTAAGAGTCTCCTGCTGTGCTGCTAATGTACTGGTCAGCCACAGGGAAGAGTGCTGATTTCTCTCTGATGGCTTGAAATGACTTGAAGAAAATGACAGATGAATCTCTGATGACAGGATGAAAACCCGAGACAATCTCATAGAGTAGGTTCGTGTTGCAGTAAACAGGTAGGAAGACGCAAACCCAAACGTGAGCGCATACGCATGCAAACAGGTATGCACACGCGTACGCACGTACGCACGCTTGCCACAAGCATTGTTTGGTCAGGGCACCACAGAAATGAGAGAGGTCATCTGATGAAAGGCTGGAGGATAATTGATGGCATTTCTGTGCTGTTCTGAGCCTGCACCACAAAACAGATTTCACATCTGTTTTATCAATGAGACAGTTGGACAGCTGAGATGAGATTTGGGGTCAGACACCAGTGTCTCCCTCTAAAGGTGGTGTCAAGAGATGCAAGATGGACGCAGTAACGCAGCTTTTGAGAGGCTAGACATGAATAATAGCATTATACATATATAAATATATATACATATATATACATATCACACAGGCTGATCAGGAGATGCATTACCGCCTCATCGCACCACATCACATTAGAACACGTCACATTTTGTCCCAGGTGCAACAAGTTCTTGTTGGAAAGACATCCTGTACTTAATACTCTGGCAGCGCTATGTGACAAGAACAGAACTTTCTGTGTGTGTGAGTACAATAACAATGGACAACGGCAGACAGAGAGAATTAGGGGAATAAGAAAAATATAAAAATGGCCTTTACAGTTAATACTGAGGGCTCAGACAGCAGTGAATGGAGAAAGACAAGAAAGAAACAACCCTTGGAGGATAGTTCAACCTCTACCTCTACTCAAGTGTGTTTCCTACCAAACACGCTTGAGAGAAAGTTCGTCGAGGCCCCTGAGAAAGAGAGGGAGAGGGAGGACAGAAAACAGGCGGAGGGATGTTCTCCTGCGGTCTCCTCCGGCACATAGGTTAATTCTATTATTGCAGGTCTGCAGAGTGGAAAAAGTAAAGGCGACGCTTTAGATTGAAAACAAATGTCAGAAGAAATGAATTTCTGGCTGTCAGTGCAGAGAGGAGGAGAGAAGAGAGAGAGAGAGGAGAGGAGAAACTCTTCCACTGATGAGGGACAGACGTAAAGAGTGAAAGCTGCAGAATATTTGCTCAGTCCTGACGCACACGTCCAAGTGGTATCAGGTAAGGCTCGCCGCTGCGCTTCTGGACCACACTTCCAAGAAAGCACTGTCTAATAAATCTATATGTTATGTTTCCTCTTCTCCTCCGACTCCTCGCTATTTATTTAACCTGTTCCAGATACTGCACAGGCCGCCGTCCACGTCACTACACATGGACATATGGTAAACAAATGATTGTCATTCAGTGCGTTGGATAAGGAGCTGATTTGTTTTCGATGGATGCACAAAGAAACAGTGAGCGGAAAATCTTTAGTTCAGAGCAGAGCAGACCTGAAGTGGATCCGCGTGAAATGCGCGACACAAAGCGAGATGGCATTTTGTCGAAGTTGACCGAAATGTCACGTTTGCCAAAAGCGCCGCCCGGGCCACAAAAGATCCATGTGATCAAAAACAAAACAAAAAAAAAATCTCAGCGTCAGGAAAAGAAACTTTGGTGGAGGTAAAAAGAAGGAAAGGAGAGGACAGTAGGGAAAAAAACTTGTTTCAGGGTTCACAAATCACGTAATGACCCTTATCTCGACACACAATGCAGTCACGCTGCAGTGACGTCTATAGGGGACTCAGGTGTCCACCTATGTGCATGAATGTTCAGGGTAAACAACCTGATGGGTCTGGAAGAGCACTTAGACAGAATGGTCGAACAACAAAAACTTACCACAGCCTTGACCCGTCACTTACACACACACACACACACACGCACACACACACACATACATTTTTGGGGTCCTATCCCTGTTAGGTACACAGTCAGACACCACTTAATGGCTTTTTGGGTCAGCACTGAAAGCGAGGCATCGTGGGAGCCATACGTTACCTTCCTGGCATCTGCTCTGCTGCCTGCTATTGACCTATGACCCCACAGACCATGACCAATTTTCAGGAGCAACGCTGCTTTTGGTGCTGTGTCAGGAAAATGCATTTTGTACACTGGAGCGCGGAGTCCATATAAAGTTTTCTCAGCAAGTCACAGACGGACAGCGAAAAGTCTGTGAAATCGAGAGAAGGCCTTTGTTCTGAGCCTTTGTGAACTAATGACGACAACTACTACACACAATCTGTGGCTACAAGCTGCAAAGGTCACACTCCAGTGCTAGAAAAGAACAGCTGTCTAGACAGATCTTTAAACTACGGAGAGAAAGTGACAGCACACCTGCATTAACCCTTTTTATTGGCTGTCAGCTCTAAAAAGATGACCCCCGACCCTAAACATCAGTGTACCTGTTCAGGAACATTTACAAATGTATGTACACAAAGAAACGTAAATAAGTATGTACACAACTTAGAAATATTTTGCTTCAATTTGTATATTTAAAAACCACTTTGCATAGAACATAGAACTTCTTGTTTTCAAAAAAAAAACGCTGTGCCATCCTCACAGCGAGGTTTCCCAGAGCTGTAAACAAATAAAGAGCAGCCGCTGAAGGTTTACTGCGTTGTCATGGCAACTGCTGAGTTGTGATTAGGCCATTTAGGCTGAAGGCTAATTATGGGATGCATTTAAAGCTGTGTTAATAAGTGGCTGCAATAACTAACGAACTGGCTCAGAGGTACCACAGACACACACACACACACACACACACACACACACACACACACACACAGACACACAGACGCACACACACATCCACAGAGTGCAGAATGAACAGGAAGCCTGTACTTGTCTTTGCATGGCTGCTGTGCAGTGACCCATTGAAGACATCAGGGAACTCCCTCAGCAGGACCATCAGGTGTGTAGGTGCATGCGTATGCGCGTGCGTGCGTGTGTGTGTGTGTGTGTGTGTGTGTGTGTGTGTGTATGAAAGAGAGAGAGAGAATGAGAGAAAGAGGTAAGTAAGAAAAATGATTAAAAAAATTATATAGGTTTCATGTCTACATCTGCACATCTCCTCAGCTAATATATATGTGTGCGTGTGTGTGTGTGTTTGTGCGTGTGTGCGTGCACGCGCGCATTCATATAGGGCCCTTCCTCCCAGTTCAGTTTTCACTCAGCAGATTTCATTAATGTGGCTCCGTGAGGACTCTTTCATCTTACAGGCTTTTCCGGAAAGGTAGAGTCGTCTATTTACAAGTGGAGCGCCGCCAAACTCTGAAACTCCTACTACTGCTACATCTACCTCCATATTTAGACCAGTGATTAATAGAGGTACTGTGAGTGTGTGTACCGTCCGTCTCTGTAGTGTGTGCTGTATGAGAGACTTCAAGTAGTGCAAAGAGAAGGAAATGCTTGAAATAGGGATTATCAGGGGGGAAGAGAGATGTTCCTTTATTGGCCATTAGGTATTTGAAACCTCAAAGCAAACCATTTAGTCCCTCTTTGTGTAAATCCAGAGATCCTCTTAAAGCATTTGTTACTGCAGATATCACTGCACTTCAAACAGACAGCATGATTTGCTGAGCAGCTGCAGAACGGGCCAACTAATGGTCAATTCCAGAATATAAACATGGCTGAATGTGAAAAATGTTTTATTTTTTTTTGTTCCCTCCTGTGTCCATTGTGCAGTATTTAGTGTGTGCGTGCACGCGCGCATTCATATAGGACCCTTCCTCCCAGTTCACTTTTCACTCAGCAGATTTCATTAATGTGGCTCCGTGAGGACTCTTTCATCTTACAGGCTTTTCCGGAAAGGTAGAGTCGTCTATTTACCAGTGGAGCGCCGCCAAACTCTGAAACTCCTACTACTGCTACATCTACCTCCATATTTAGACCGGTGATTAATAGAGGTACTGTGAGTGTGTGTACCGTCCGTCTCTGTAGTGTGTGCTGTACGAGAGACTTCAAGTAGTGCAAAGAGAAGGAAACGCTTGAAATAGGGATTATCAGGGGGGAAGAGAGATGTTCCTTTATTGGCCATTAGGTATTTGAAACCTCAAAGCAAACCATTTAGTCCCTCTTTGTGTAAATCCAGAGATCCTCTTAAAGCATTTGTTACTGCAGATATCACTGCACTTCAAACAGACAGCATGATTTGCTGAGCAGCCGCAGAACGGGCCAACTAATGGTCAATTCCAGAATATAAACATGGCTGAATGTGAAAAATGTTTTATTTTTTTTTGTTCCCTCCTGTGTCCATTGTGCAGTATTTATAATTTAGTGTGCGTTTACTGTGAGGATACGTGAGAGGAGATTTGTGGAAAGTGCTGTTTTCTTTCTTGTGACCCACTTTCTAGGAAATTACGACCACGGTCAAGTCGATTTATTTATAAAGCGCGTTGAGAAATAACAAATGCTGAGCAAAGTGTGTTATGCTTAAAATACACTGCAATTTGGGAAATCTAAAACCTCTTACTGTGTTTATAATAAGACTCTCTGTACAAGTACACGGTGCTCAGCAGTGAGAGTCAGACTGTTTACAGTCAGGAGCTCATTAGTCGAGAGGAAAAGTGGCAGCGGTATTTTGGCATCGCACATAAACGTGAATGTTTTCACACTTCTTTTTGAAAGATGGTAAAGATGATAAAGATGGTAAAGATGATAAAGATGATAAAGATGATAAAGATGATAAAGATGATAAAGACGATAAAGATGATAAAGATGATAAAGATGGTAAAGATGATAAAGATGATAAAGATGATAAAGATGATAAAGATGGTAAAGATGATAAAGATGATAAAGATGATAAAGATGATAAAGATGATAAAGATGATAAGCGCCTGTGCGGCCTGCTGACAGGGATGTGCTCCTGTGGGACAACAGAGGACAGACAGACATTGGCCTGGAAAGAACTCCAATTATTCCAAAAATCCCAGAGAGGACAAGTGAGAGGATTGTATCTTGGCTCCATGTGGCAGAAGTACCAAAAATATCTCCGAAGTCAAAACTCCATTGTTGCTTGAGTGGAAGATGTGGAATTCCTGAAATCCAGACATATCTTAGTGAAAGTGACGAGTTTTCTGCAGGACAAATACCGCATGACAAACGCCGTCTGCTTCAAGGTGATATATCTCAAACCACATGTTTCTCTGAGTGGGAGAGTCTTTCCAACACGACCTATATCTTCTGAAATGGCAGCATAAACATGGTTCAGGGGTTGACCTGCACCTCGATGGGATGTCAGCCCCTGGCAACGAATGTTTGTGGAGACAAAGAGCAGAGAGAGAGCACAGGGGTAGAAAAACAGTAGAAGAAGAAAAAGTGGAGAAGTGTGTGATTTATGTTGCTATTGATTGTTGACATTCTGCCATTTTCCTTTGAGCCTCTCTCCTCGCTTGTCTCCAATGGGCCGCCGCTCTTATTTTGGCATTATGTTTTTCTTCTACATCCCCCTTTGAATTTACTATTATTTTCATTACTGGAAAACATTTATGTTGTAACTCATTGTAACTCGCTGGTTAAAACTGAAAATACTTGGAACAGGGTAGGTGGCATGAGCTGCCAGCAGTCTGAGCAGAGAAGACAAAGAGTGCCCACAGAAAAGAGCGACCCGGAGAAGAATTCAGCGCAGGAGAAAATAAGAACCAGAGAACGACTGAGGGTCGTTATGATGAAGAAAATCAGCGATCACCATGATGATGATGATGATGATGATGATGACTGTTATGCTGAAACACAATGTTGTGTTTTCTAAATTAAGTACTGAGACACTTCAATTGACTCCAGAAGATGTTTCTGGCCAACTCCAGGCCTCTAATTATGCTCCACACCGATATGTTTTAGATGACGAAAGTGGAACTCACACTCACACACACACACACACACACACACACACACACACACCACACACGCACACACACACACCACACACACACACATACATATAAAGTCTGCCACTCTAGACTTGGCAAAGTTTTCAAAGAGAGCGGGTATCAGGGCCCCAAAGTGTGTATCTATGCATGTGTGTGTGTATGTGTGTGTGTGTGTGCGTGAGTGTGTGTGTGTGTGTGTGTGTGTTCAAAGCCTTCTTCCCATCATTTAAAACATAATCCATGCATGAATGTGGTAGGTCCACAGTCTTCCAGGAAGGCGTGTGTGTGTGTGTGTGTCTGTTTGTGTGTGTGCCCACATTAACGAGATGGTGCTAATTAACATCAGAACAACTTCAGAGCATTGCTATGTTTGCCATCCATGACATTACTGCATGTCATCACATACACACACAGACACAGACACACACACACACAGTATGTTAGATACAAGAAAAAACAAACATATTTACAAACACACAAGCAAAGATAAAATATATTACGCACAAATGTACACACACACACACACACAAAGATGCACACAAATCTCTGGCATCTCTGCGGTCTCTTACAGTCAACAATGTTGAATTCTTCCCGCCTCTATGCTTCCCACAATCCTTTGTGTTTGGGCGGTTGTGACGTCAGCGACGCCTCTTGATTTTCTGTTCTATTCTGATTATCTGATTGTTGGCGCCTAACAACAACAAGTCTGTGCTGAGCTCTGTTCTCTGATTCCAGCCCCCTGGTTCGATCGCTCAAGACGAAACTGACTTTGACGAGATCGTTAAAGCAACAACAAGTCGAAAGCCGCGTTCGCAAGAGGGATTCAAGGTTTTCTTGACCTTAAGATCATCGGATGACCTTAGCTAAAACATATAGAGTGCTCAGAAGGAGGTGCACTATGAGTTCCTGCATGATGTCGTTGAAACCATGCAGGAACTGATACTGCACCTTTAAAAACCAACCTTGTTTACAAAAATGCTGATTACTCATTGTCGAGAAAACAACTTTTCATACAGTCCTAACACAGACACGTGCTTACACATTAAAGTTTATCCCCCGCAACACTGCCTTAGCACTTTTCATCAAACGACACAACCACATGCGCTGCAGATTCCCGGGGATGTATCGCACATCCATATGTTCCCGTATTGTGTTTGTGCGCTTGTGCATGTGCGTACGCATTCGTTCATCAAAATAACACTATAAAGGCACTTTAATTAAAGCCACATGTCCGTGTGACTCAGACGCAGCAAATATGGAAGAAATGTCAGACATGCCGGAGGGGGCAACACTGACAGACAACGAGGACGAGCGAGTGAAAGAGAAGAGAGAAGAACAGCGAACCGTGATGGAAAACCGCGCTTTGTGAAACCCCTAATTGTCGATAGCGGATCTTAAGTGCATAAGTAACTCAATAAATCAAATTGAAATTGGGTCCCACCTCTGACTGCTCTTACCCCCCCCCCCCCCCCCCCCCCCTTTTCTTTCCCCCCCCCCCCCCCCCCAACAAGATCATTTAATGAGTTTGGCATCAGTGTTCTGGAGTGTGTAACCGTGATTTCATTGGCTGTGAATGTGTGTGTAATCTACCAGTCAAACTGACGCGTATGCTTGATCTGTCGCTGGCTGGCATGAGGCATGATGGCGTAAAGAAACGCACGCCAACGCACACAGGCATGTGTAGCAGCAGGATCAGCGAGCACCTTGTCAGTGAGGTGACATTAATGTGTTTATATGCGTGTGTGTGTGTGTGTGTGAGGACATGTCCATGCTCTTGTCAGCCAACAGCTCCTCAGTAGTGTGTCCAACACCTTGTAAAGAACAGACGTTGTGTCTGCTCTGAGAGAGAGAGACAGAATGATTGTTTTTTTTCTCTTTTCCTTTTTTTTCCCCTGCTCTGAAAATTGTCTCTGCTTCCCCAACAGTGTCGTAAAACCGTGACATGATGGTTTGAACAGCAGCAATTGTGGTAGTGGGTTCGATTCCTTTCATTTCCTGCTGGCCTGTAACCAAACGACCACAGTCACAAAGTGTATTGTGATGGAGGCATGTAACCATGACATCTATATACAGCACAGTGGCCTCTATGTAAAGACAGGACTCAAATGAATACATTAAGACTCATAGTTACAAAAGGGATGAATTGATTCAATTCCAAAACAGGAAACGAATAGCGACGCGATAGTCACGTCACCGCCGTACACTCACTGATGCCAAAACCCTGACACACAACACATTGGTGCTGTGAAATCCCTTGGGTTTCGACAAATCTGGTGTGAATCAGCGCATTAGTCCTCACACAGAACCAGAAAACACTGAAACAGTTGCAGCCGGGCGGAAGACATGCAGCCGAGGAGTGGCCAATGACATCATCTGTGAAGTGACCACATGAAAGTGGCCACTCGGCAGTGGGTGGTGTGGACTTCAGTAGCGCCTGGCATCACTTGACGCCTGTGGCCGTTTATTTACTTTGCCCCCCCCCTCCCCGACACTAACGGGTGCTGACATCTGATTGCTCTCGCTCTCTCTCTCCTCATCTTCCTCTCTCTCTCTCTCTTTCGCTGTCTGTCTCAGATGCTCGCTCTGTCATTTCCTGCGAGAGGCTCTACAGCATGTGTCCTCGTTCCCACTCTCGACAACACGATTATTTGTTCTGGGTCCGTGTGTTTTCGAGCTATTACACGCTCTCTCTTTCCCTGCGCCTTCCCCCGTGTCTCTTTGTGTTTGCCTGTCTGTCTCCATCTCCGTACCGTATGGACCAGTTCTATTGCAGGATTTATGATGTCTGAGTCTAAATACGTCGTTTTCTGAATTAACGAGCCGCTGTGACGCTCACCCACTGCGCTCTGACTTCAGATGCTTTAACGAACAAGAAAACATTTTTTAAAAAAAACAAAAAGAGACATAGTTTTAGGAGGCATCCTCTTGTATCGCTAATGCAGAAGTGACGTGGATTTAATTGGATGTAAGCTAATTAGGGACTATAGAGCATGCTATCTGACTTTTTGCATAAGCTGTTTCTGCTATTAAATTAGTTATGGAAAAGTATGTTCTGTCACTCTTTCATCTCATCTCCCTATTTTCTCTCCGTCCCTTTCTGTCTCTCTCCCTCCCCCCTCCCTCACCCGTCCCTTCTCTTGTCTTTGTTTGTAAGGTGAATGTTCCCTCCCTCTGTATGTATCCCTATCTCCACAGTTTATTTCTCTTTTGTCGGTGATGGTAACTCAAGCCGCTTACTGTTTATTGATCTTCGGCGGTGGAGATAAACTTTTCCACACATCAGACGTCCCTCTGCCATCATCAGCGTCTCCTGCTGGCACTTGAAATTTGTTTTTCTTTCTTGTTCTCACAGATTCAGCCGCCCTTTGCTGTTCAGGCCAACTGTAGCACCGACGGACATGACTATTTCCTGGAGTCAGAATGAATATCAGGAATACAGAATCTATACTCCCAATCCTGATGATGTGTTATTTACAGGACTATTTCTGTTATTTTCACATATCAGGCCTTTTACTCATATCATAACATGACTTCTAATCAACTTGCTAAATGAATATGCATAACTATATAAATATTGATCACTTCTTATCTTGGCTGTAACAAGACGACAGCTTCTACCGCTTAATGGGGCAGTAAATTCGTGTTTATTTTAATCCTGATGAAGTTAGGGCGAACACAAGGTTTCTATTTAATCCAAAGCATAATGAACAATCTGGTATGTGTTTGTGGTGTAAACAGAATAATCGACTTCAAGCCGAAAATAAAACTTGCCCTCGGAGTCAAAGCCCTCTCCCAGATGGGACTTTATTTTTGTCACATATTTTGTTCATTGTTTTATTCAACAATCTCCCCACGCACAGTGTCTTCGAGACCAACGACTGGATCCTGGCAAAACACGGACAGAGGATGCACCTAACCACAGCGGTGTAGAATTTCTAAAATTATACAAATTACCCCAAGGGAGATGCCGTAATTATAGCTAAAAACAAGCTGACAGCTTTGTTTATGGCAAAAGCCTCCGAGTACAGGTTTCAATGGAGTTTGAGTTTCACCAGTGCAGCTTTACAGACTTAAGGAATCAGTTCTGTGGGAAATATTGTCCCTCCATTTACTATCTCCAGAAGATTCCGTAAAGCTGGAGTACGTTTGCAGCAGTAGTACAATAGCAAGCTGCAGATCATTTATGATTGCTGGTCCGCTGCATTATACTGGAAAGGCTGTGGTGACTTGCTGGCCTTATAAAGCGAAGCTACGAGTTAGCGGGCAGGCCACTGGAGCCTATTGTCTTTGATTGAAACAGAAAACTATCGCAGGCATGCTGAGATACACATAAGTCTATGGGGTTATACCGCGGGCGTGACGCTCCGCTTGTAAAAATGACCAAAATTCAGCATGACAAGTTTACAGAGAACAACGTGTGTGGCTAAGGACACACAAAAACCTCTGTCCCTGGGTGCCGACTATTTCTCTGACTCTACTCCCCTATTAGAAATACAAAATTCTTATCTTTTGTGTATCTCTCTTGGTGCTTAATTCGATTGTGTGCAGGACATGGCTATTAAAATACACCAGGAGAGCATCTGACTGCTGTTTGACTACTGATACACAAATCAAGACGTGTCCATCCATACAAACTAACACCCTGGCAGACTGCTCACAACACAGGATGCTCCGGCTGAGCAAACACAAAGCTACACCTCCGGTGTTGCATACGCCAAGCAATTAATACTGACACAAACACACTCCTCTGACAGGTCATTTAGAAATCTGCATCACATTAGCCTTCCCTGCCTGACAAGTTGGTTAACCTGACAAATGAAGGTTACGTGAATGACGCAAAAGGCGGATGAGACAACAGACGGGAAAAGGGCGGATGGTCATTTTGTTCATGGTGTCATATTTCTTTGGTTGAATACAATAAACACACAACAGTGCAAACCAAACAGTTAATACCGTGTCTCTATTTCTTTCTCTAACACACACACAGAGAGCACACAGTGACTTCTACACACAAAGCCATGAGAGGAATTTCCAACCCAAACAAGACAAACCTCTCATGTTTGTAACTCGTTCTGAACAACACACACAGTCTGTCATGGCTTTTTAGGCTCTTTAATTATCTTTCACAGCCTAGAATAACTGTCTCATGCGCCCACTCACTTATCTTTCCGTGTATTTTCTTAACAAAATTCCCATTGAAGTTTTCCGTTCCTTGGTTAGGTACGGCTATAAACGTCTCTTCAAAGAACATCACCGATATGACTCGAGATCCAGTTCTGACATATATGGATGAGTATTATAACATGTGTTGACCTACTTTGAAGTTGAAGCTTTATATAAGTATTATAACATAAGACAGTGATGGTGGACAGCGACTGAGGGCTGACTGGCTGCTTTCTTTGTGTGTGTTGGTGTTAATGTGCGTTTCTGTTTTAGAGATGTCGGGCGTTCTCTCATATGAACACCAGACAGTGTGCAGAGAGAACCGGGTCTGGATATTATTGCGCTTTCAAACATGTAGCGCACAACAGGAGATCATCATAGTGTCGGACGCATTCTCGCCTCCTGTAAATTCTCCAGTTGGGTTTGGATGAGGCTCGGGGGCCTGAGTAGAGCATCAAAGAGACAGAGCATGAACCAAAAACCTGTTTCTTCACACGAGGAAGGTTTATGTTCTTGCTTTTATATTTTTGTCTAGTTTCACACGAGTCGGATGATTAAAACGCCATCACTGCATCCATTGATTCATTAATGGGCTTAATCCGACTTTGTGTTACGGAGCTGGAGTTGTCCAGGTATTTCCAGGTACATCAGCGTGTGGATTGAACATCATGCAGGTAATGTCTGCAGTGCACATGTTGGAGAATCTGACAGAAAGAGGAGGAGGAAGAAAAAAAAAACAAAACGGTGGAACTGCAAATACAGTGGTATATTTGTGTCTGTGTGTGTGTTTGCGAGAGTGTGTGCGTTGTGTATAAATATATCTCTACAGGTTTTAAAGTGGCTTTGTGGTGCTCTGTATTTAAAGGAGGCCTGGTTAGATCTTGTCTCACCCCATTCATGTGGCCCTCTCTCTCCCTCTCTCTCTCTCTCTCCCTCTCTCTCTCTCCCTCTCTCTCCACTTCTGTTGAGTCTTTCATTTCATTCCTCTATCTTCATTCTCCTCTATCGCTATTTCACCCTTACATTGTTCCTATCTCTCTCTTTCTCTCTCTCCTCTTCTGTCTCACTCCTTCCCTCGGTCTCCCCCTCAGTTGCTCTGTAACACATTCTTTGAATTGTAAATCAAATTCCCTCTGTCATCATTTTCTTTCTTCCCACTTGTTGACTATTGCTACACAACAACTATTGCTGGACAACATTTCCACACTGACAGTTGAGCTCAAGGAAGAAACACAAACAAGTAAATACGATATTACTTTAGGAATTTATATTTACTTCCTACCAAACATTATATGTTTATTATATCATTTTTGTATCACATTTAATTGGGCACGTTTATTTCTCAATTAACAATGTTCACTGTAGATACAAAAACATCAGATTATATTTGTATTTAGATACAAATATACAACATTTCAGGCAGTTTTTCCTCTTTGAAACTCACAAAGCAATTATGATAAAGGGTCAAACCAACATACTGAACTTGTGTAACAGTCATCAAACTGAGTATTTTGTAAGTTACCCTGAAATTCAAGATGACTGATAATTTGTGTCATTATCTGCGGTATAGTTTTTTTTGTTTTGGGTTTTTTTTAAAGACTATATTTCACATTAACGACACAATGCACAAACAGGATCTTTGACTGTTTCGTTACAGGTCATCATATAAAAAGATCATGGATTTGGAAGGGATTTATCACACACTGATTACTCATTCCGTCTGCCATCTAAAAGGAACTCTATTTGGGAAGTATAGCAGCACAGCCCTCTAATTTTGTACCGTAATGTAATCCCGTAGACATTAAGCCAAATCGACAAGGTGGCACACAATGTCAGAGTCCGCCTTGAGGCTGGCTAGATGCTGCCAATCTTCATGATGGTGTTTTTTTGTATTTGCACTGTTTATTCTAATGTTCCAGTCTCAATATGGTCATAATTTAGCCATGTTCAAAAGTTGCATGTTCCAGCTTACGTTAGTTCTTTTCGCTGTTGACTCATCTTAAGTGGTACGCGGGTGATGTAAAAGCTTCCAGAGATCTTTAGCTCTTCGTAGCCAACATGTTACACCATAGTAACATAATGACAAACACTATGCAGTTCACTGCATGACTCTGCAGTTAGGGAAGAACGTTTTGCCAAAATATGTCTTCCTGTAGTTAACGTGAGGACGAGCTAACGCTGATTTAGGACTTTAGCCTGTGGAAGGAGAACTGATCTTCATTTAGTGATTTACCAGTTGATTCTGTTTTGATGACCTGTGTAGGCCCCACTTAGAGATGCTTTTTTTTCAATAAGTTGTGAAACACTTGCCACCTGTGAAAGCTTGGTCTCGGTGTGAACGTGTTTTTGTGACAGCGAGACAGATGACGAGGGCAGAAAACAGCGACAGAACTGGTTTGTGTTTGTTTGTATCGCTAAGTGCACGGTTCGATGTGTGCGTCTGCAGCATGTCTTGCTGTGTATGAATGTGTTTGTGTGAGTGGGTGTGTGTGTGTGTACGATCATGAGATCCAGAGTGTTTGTGAGTCTTTTGGTTTAAGTGAGTGTGTTTGACTTTGATTACGCCGGAGCAATAGTAACAGTTTGGGTTCATTTATAACAATCAGACATTATTTAAACAGTATAAATCACAAGTCTGAACTTCTGACACACACACACACACACACATACATTTGTATGCCCAAACACTTAAAGTTTGACTCTTTGGACACCTACACGCGTCTGCCCGTGTGTGTGACATTAGCCAGTTTCAGCCATCCAGTCTGTAGCCATAATACAAGTCAACAAAGAGAGCAGTAGCTATGTAGACCTCCCACACAGCGAAAACTTTGACACACACAAAAACAGAAAAGACTTTTAACTTTCCCACCAACTTAAATGAGCTGGAGTATGAATTTAACGAAACAAAACCGGAAAACATTTCGTTTCTGAAGATCGGCTACATCACTGAACTTTCGTGTTTGACCTTCAAGGTTTGACCTGGATTTGGGAGTTTTCTGTTGACCTACTAACTTGGTGCTACTTAGGAAAGAATTCGAGCTTTGGAAAAACACACGCAGTTTTGAGTTTCCCAATAAAAACTGGAACAGTGATGTAAAAAAAAAATTGAAAGTTTTGTTGAGGAAATGAGTCTTTTCTACCATCTTATCCACATGATTATAATTATAGGGGATATTACATTTGTTTAGTGGTTTGACTTTTGTTAGTGATGGTGTGCATTGTGTATATGACTCCATTGTGTTTTTTACTACTGAAACCCACTTGGTCAAAATACACACACACACACACACACTTTGCCCACAGTAGTACTAACACAAGTAGGCCAGAAGCCAGTTGCCAGGTTTTTAAAACATCCTTTAGGAAAAATAAAGCATCTCAAATCAGAACCAGATCATTAGTACAGTCTGTGAGAGGGGGGAAAAAAAAACAGGTCAACAATCAACAAAGCCTCCATTCTCTTAAAGATCCCACTCACAGAATTGATTACCTCCTTCAGCCTCCTGTAAACTCCCATTTTTATTTTATTTTGTTGTTCCTTTCTCTCTCGCTCTCCTTTCATCACCTGCCATAAAAGCTATTTCGGTTCTCTCCTCACCCCCTGCTAACATCCTCCCATACCCCATCATGCCTTAGCATTTAACTCCTCTTCTCGCTCACCGCTCACCGCTCTCGCCCTCGTCCCCTCTCCACCTCTTCCTCCTCCCGCCGCTTGCCAGTGAGCCCAGTCTGTTTTTGATTAGCATTCTTGTGTAAACCTAAATTGTGATTAAACACTGTTCGAGTGTGTTTGGCCTTGGATCAAGTTTGCCTCCCCGTTCAATATAGGTACAGACAGTTGTGCGCACGCACACACACACACACACAGAGACGTATATGTCAGGAGACATGTACAAACAAATGCAAGACATATACAAACATAAGTAAAAAATGCAGACACAAGCAGAGACACAAATTACTAACCTATGTATACACATGCAGCATGAATGATCACACACGAATACACACCACATACTGTATTAGTCATGCATGTATAACACGCACTAATTCCAATCATTAAGACACGCAACCTCAACCAAAATCATGTCCATAAGCACACAGACACACACAGATATGTACGGATCCCCACACAGTAAACAGGTCCAAGAGAAAGTTTTTACTTTCCTCATTCGACTCACCTTCATTTGCAAGTTTAAATTACTACCACATGCAGCCTATGTGCTATTTCAGTGCAAACTGCATATAAAAGTTCTTTGCCACATGAAAAAAAAAAGAATCTACAGGCCACCAGCCTCCCACGAGTTCTTCATAGGATCTGGCCCTGCGGGTAGCTGGAGAAATGGCTGGCTGCTACAGTAGGCAGCAGAAAGGGAAAGGTGTTGCTGCTGTCAACTTTCAGACAGCTCAAAGACGCTTTGGCTTATTTACGTCACACATCCACACTGGAGGACGCACACATACAAACTTTATAACTATCTAATCTAAATGTGGACATTTATCAATCATCTATTGATTCATCAATCAATCCTGTTACTGCAGAAACTCAGCTTGGGTGTGTGTATACTCCACAGTAATGGTAAACAGTGTTTTTAGAAACCGGTAAGAAATGTGTAAAACTCCTGTTGGATTTCCTAAATGTTTTTAAATTATCCCAATATCATTTGACCTCTGTCTCTTTCTCTCTTTCGCTCATTCAGTCTCTCCCTCCTGCTTCTCGGTATCTCTCCGCAGTGTGTATTTATCTAAATATGTCTTGGGACAGAATCGCACGGCTGTCTGGGTTGTGGGAAACACACACACAAGCCGCTAAGAGCAGCCTTCTTTTAAAAGAGCTCTGGTCAGGTTCCTTCTGCAAATGTCTTCCCTTTCCGGTGAATTTCAGGCTGAGCCCTGTGGTGCAGCTCCGTCCTGGAGACAACAAGTCTCCTGGTGCAGCATCGACGTCACAACACCCACAGCTACTTCGGCTTCTTCTAAGAAGCCAACAAACTAATTAATATGTCAATAATGAGCTAAGAAAGACTGATAGATTGATTGATAAAATTAGCAGAAACATATGTGTGCACTGCGGTGTATGGGCCCTGTGGTGCAGCTGCATGCCTGGTCCTACAAACCTCATGGTGCATGCTGCTAACCATAGTTTGTACTTCTGAGTCATGTTTAATTATTAAGAGGTACTGTCTTGGGTGTGTGGTTCGGCACGGAGTCAGCCATGCAACACAACACACACACACACACACACACACACACACACACACACACATGCAGACCTGCAAAATCTGCATCCAGTGCCTGTGGTGTTCAATCAGCAGGCGAGTTGGCGTGAGAGCGTCTTGATGTGTGTGCTCCTGTGTGAACATTCGAGACTTGTTTGCGTCTCACCAACACCATGTGACGTGAAAACCAAACAAAGGCCCTGCAGACCTATAAGGAAACAAGCGACTCCTGACAGCAACGCAAACAACAAAGCTCTCGTTTGTTTTCTGCGGAACAGAGGAACAGAGTTTATAAAAAGATGAACGTGCGAGCCAGCTGATGATGAATCGAATGAGACACGCGTGGGTTCAAGTTGTTTACGTTCACCCCTCACCCTCTCAGGCCGTTCCCACCAATGGCCACTGAGGCCCCCGTCTGTCGCAGCCAATCACCGATCACACCGACTCCACCCTCTTTCTGTAACACAAACCGTAACATTCCAGCAGGTAAACTATGGCAGTCGCCTCTAAATGGACAATTAGCCAAGATTAAAGGCAAACTCCTCGTCTTTCTCCATTAACTTAATTAGGAGGAAAAGACATCTCAAATGACCCCCGCTCCCGCCGGCCTTCCCTCCCTCTCTCATTCCTCTCTCCGTCCAGCTTATTTTTTTTTTCCCCCCCTGACTTAACCAGCCAAGTTGCATTTACAGTAAGAGTCAGGGAAGGTTACGTTTGCACTTTCGCATCTGTGAAAGCACGCGTGGGTGCAAGTGCCTTGCTCATAGGTAACCTGAAGAACATGTCTCATGAGCATCCGTTCAGCTCAATCATTAGTGCAGGGATTCAGACTGGCAACCTTCCATGTCATGAGCCGCAGACCACGAGCCATTTTCTTCTCCCATCATATCCACCCACCTCCTTCTTACCTATGTCCCACCAAGTTTCGCTTCCCCACGCAGCTGTTTCCTTTTCCCAGTCTCCCAGGCCACATTTGTACTTTTTAGGTGTTTATCTAACACTGAGATGATGTATGTTGTAATCTAGCATTGTACAAATAAAGCCAAATTGAATTATCCCGGCATCATTCTCAAGGCCGCGTAGGACAAAAATCATTTACCAGCAACCCTCTGGACAGAAACTCACTTCTCTTCATGAAGCCAAAACCATTTCAGGCCGAATGTTTGGTTGCTGGCTTCCCTGCTGTGATGCATTTTACGGCGTGCAGAGGGATAGAGCAGCAGTGTGTGTGTGTGTGTGTGTGTGAGAGAGAGAGAGAGAGAGAGCAGGAAGAAACTAAACACGACAAAAGACATCAAGGTAGATTTACTATATTAGAGCTTGTCATCAGAATGAATGTAATGTTATTGTATTATTGTTTACATTCACTTTTTATTATTCGCAAAGCCATATTTGCTAATTTACAATAAATATAACTTTAAATCAGATACTTCAGCAGGACGATGTTTCTTACTATTTGTGCAATGCAGTAATTTAAGTGCAGTCTTTGCTGCCAATGTGGCCAATTATGGAATAATTGTAAATGCTAAAGCATTGTGCAACAGTAGCAGAGGGTGGAAGGAGCCATAAAGCCTATGATCCAAATGTATTATGTCATCTGTAGAGTTAAATAGCATAGTTAAGCTAGTTATTGAAGTGAACAGAAGATGTAAACCAGAAGCTGTAGAACGAATAAAGGTTTTTCAACTTTTTTTTGTTGAAACATGGTTACAGATCATCTTCACTGTTATGTAATACGGAGCATCTGAGGCCTGCATCCTAAACCAATTAACTGCAACCCAAGCTCTTTAATGTGGGAGAATGATCATTAATGCTAAAAAGTGGCAGTGAACTTGTGTGTGCGTGCAACACAACATGCACTCACACGCTCATAAAACATGCACACACATGCACAGACTCCCAGGGGAGAAAGTGGAGATATCAGGACGAGGCTCAGTCTGGGTCAGTGTTATTGCACGGAGTTACTTAGCAAAGTAAACCTCTCTGATAGACTGTGAAGTGCATCCATGCGCAAAAGCCGTCCAACCAGTGGCTCGCATTTTTCCACCCGGGCCGTCGTGGTCCTTGCTCTTCAAACCAGAAGTTCTCGCAAACGTATTCTGCTCAAATCCAGAGCTGACTGTGTGCAACACTGTGTCTGTGTGCATGTGCTGAGACCACAGTCTCTGCAAACTGTGGGGGGAAACGACCACAGACTGCACACACACCGAAACCCACAGACTCCAGAACTTCATCTATCTCACCATCACCCTCCCACTGAGCACCTTAGTGGGGCCGCAGAGTCCGGTCCCTTCATTCGTCCACCACCAGCATCCTTTCATCCATCCATCTCCCCCTCCCCCACATGACCGCCCTGATACCTACCAGTCATCTGTCTTTGTCAGGCACTCACCAGCCACATTTACTACTCAATTAGAACACGTTCCAATAAGAGAAGACCTCTTGTATTCCAGCTTTAAACCCTATGCCTTTGTTCAGGCCCGCAGGATCCAAGACTCTGGTAAAAGCCATTATCCAGCCTGATACCTCTTGCCCCTACCTCCCACCCTCTCTAAAAGCAAAAAAAAAAAAAAAAAAACAACCCTCCAACCTATTCCTATTTTCCCTTAAAGCGAGTCCAGCTCCTTCCCTCTCCTCCCATCTCCAAACCTCAAACCACAGAGCTTTAATAGGAGGGTTAAGAGGTAATTCCTATCACACTGCCATCATTTAATATTTAACCAAGGCTGACAGAGAGGAAGGTTATGAACCTAAACCAGAAAGCCACGAGCAAACCTCCCTGTCTCCTCCTCCGAACTTATTCTTATTCTCCTCCATCCTCGCCCCCCAACACCCCCCCCACCCCCTTCCCGACTTCTGCTCCCATTTTTACCTCCGTTTCTTCCTCTTCTTCTGCACACGCTCCTTCTACATGCCTTTGCTATTTACATTTCTGACACTCAGTTTGCAGGAATCACAAAGTGGGACGGGAGAAAAAAGCGGCGAAACGTAAGAAGGAAGAGAAAAGGCCAAAAAGCGGAAAAGAAAAAAAAAATTAAGAGCAGGAGGAAACTCCAGACACTGTAATTTAGGCCGTGCTGATGGCAAAGTCGGGATATAAAGAACATGAGATTTATAATGTTAAGTTTGGAACACGTTCACCCTTTCCACTCTCTTACCGAGTTGCCTGAGAGCTCTGTGGGGATCCATATTCAACCCATTATAAATAAAAGCTATCGAGACCAATTAGTGGTTTAATGGAATAGTAAGCCAGGCAGTGGAGGAAATACGCCTGTCACATAAGGAAGAGGAGGAAGAGTAAGGAACGCACACACTCGGACGCGTCACATGAAAATATGAGTGTCTGTGTCTGTGTTCACACGGAAGGTTTTTCACTGTGTGTGATCCTGTGCGCGACAGATATAGATGACAATGTGCCCTCAGCTGCACCAGTCAATTTTAGCTGTCCTCGGCAATAAATCACACGCCGCCACAAATACATGAAACACATGATCAGACGGCGCTGAGTTCTTAATAGAGGGTTCACGAGGTGCGTTCGCGTCCAGCTGTTTTTCCTGCACATTTTCAATTTGCACAAACCCAGAATGGAATGGGGGGGGGGGGAGAAAGAAAATAAATTAAATGTGGGAGAGGTATAAAAGCTGATGTCATGATGAAAGTTAAATGTGACTTGGATGTTGATTCATTATGACATAAGGAAATCATGCGACCGCAACATCGCTCTTGCACACACTCCTGAACAGAAGAAAATAACGCAACCCGAATTTCTGAATTCAAATTCCTGTAACGTACTTTCACAATTCACATTCATTTTAATTTTTTATGATGTTATTTGTTTCCTTGTGGTTTGACTGACACTTCCTCAATTCACCTCACGTCTTTTTCCTTTTCGGTGGCACAACCAAGGGAAGAATTAGTGCTACCTATTGTTCATCTCAGTGAACCAACTGCTATGATTTACATAACAATACTGGAATGAAAACTTGCATTTTGCATTTTTCTTTTGTGGTTTTCTCTCTGATTAAACTGGATATAAACAATAGACAGAACAAGTTGAAGCCAATTTATAATACTAGTAACACTAATCATTTTTCAGATTTTAAGAAAACGTGTAATTTTCCTTTGCAGCGCGCACACATACAAATACAGACTATACTCATTATCAATACGATGCATGCAACCATGCACACAGGTACGTCATGTCTGTGCTTAGGAATGCAGACGATAATGTCTGCAGACACAAAGTAACCATCAGCCAGAGATACAGTTACACACACGCTGTCAACTGACTCCTGCTTCACTTGACGACAGCCCAGTGTAAACAGCTGTAAAGTTGAGAAGGTGTTTCAACCTTCAGCCTAAGCTGACACAGACTCTCCGAGGATGAGGCGAAGAGGTGAGCGTGTAGGTAGAGAGAGAGTGGGAAAAGTGGTGGGAAAAGTGGGTGAAGCCATGAGACTGAGAGAGAGGAATGGAGAGGGAATTTGAAATGGAGGAGGGAGGGATGGAGGGCAAGCGTGGCCCTTCACTGCATCAGTGTGACCTTCTCTTCCACTCTGAATTCTCTGGGAAGTCTCCATACTCCCAAATAAAAATTCCTCACCAGTCCAAGCAAAACATTCACCCCAGGCACACTTTCACCTCTTAAAAAAAGCTTTCCCTCTCTCTCTCTCTCTCTCTCATACACACACACACACACTCACACACTCAGCAGGAGCGCACAGCAGCACTGTGTCACCTGGCACAGGACTTGCACCATCAACCTGGATAAAAGGTCTGACACTGCAGCGTGACTGTGTTTTCAAACGGATCGTGTGACACATCAAAAGAGACGCAGAAGCGCAGCGAGCGAGAGAGAGAGAGAGAGAGAGAGAGAGATGGAGTCAGAGTCTATTATAGGTTGTAGAGTTGAATAAAGCAGAAATGGCTGGATGCAGAGATAGAAAGAGGAGAAATGTGTACTTACAGTCGTCCTAGTTTGGGGTTGGACTGGAAGAGAAGCTCTGGTAGAAACTGGAGTTTGTTTCTGTTCACGCGACTGCGGGAGAAAAGGAAACGTAAGAGGTCGACATTGAAAACCACATGCTCACTAATACACTAATAAATATGCACGACACGATCAATCACTCCGATTCATGCTTTCACGTTAACGCTCGCCCAACCAGCCCAGACCGTCACCCTAAAGGTCAGCGAGTTCATGGTTCAAAGGTGAAACTCATGGGAAAGTCTGTCTTGGTTTCCTGTGATCATGACCCGCAGGTTATCGTCATGTGTTCTCTCTGTGTGTCTAAGTTACAGGGCGTCGGGCTGGGAGCTCTTTAATATGGCCTGTTATCACTATCACTCCCACATCTGCTTTGAGGTTGGAAGAAGGAAGACGTTTGGGATCCTGGTGTTTCCCAGTCATCTCCGCGATGGTGAAGGTCATGTTGCAGAATAGTTGACCAGGCTAATACGCTACCCTTTATTGAAGTTACACTGCACTTTGGTCAAAGCAAAGGACGATAACTGTGCTTGAATGTGCTACTGACCTAAATTTGCTCTGATATGAGAAGAATGCACAAAACGCAAAAGCCACGCCAAGAAATTCACAACTTATTTTCTTTTCTCATAAAAGATAACGTATCCATATAGCATGAACCCGACTTATCCTGGTGAGATAAACAAACGTGGGAGGGTTTGGGTTCTTGAGCCCGGGCGGCTCCAGAAAGTGGTTACAGGTGCACGGACCCGTGTCAGACTAAATGAAAAAATTCCAACTTCAATGAGAGGCTCTTCGTAGGATAACATTACTGATCTATTATATACTGTATAAGTGTGAAAAACTGAGTCTTTCCATTACAGAACAATCATCAGTGCCGTTTCGAAACCCTCCTATAACCATAGAACCATATGTGCAAGAGCTTTCAGTGATAAAATATGGCGAAGTAAGCATAAAATGAACACATGGCAATTATTTAGAAAGGAATGAGAGGCAGCGGACGACTGAGAGCGAGTGAGGAAAAAAAAGTGGTGTAAAGCAACAGAAAGTTGGTTGGGAGAGAAACGTGTGTGTGTGTGTGTGTGGGGAGGGGGGGTGCAGAAAGAGGGTGGGGCTGGCTGGAGCAGAGATTGATGAGGACAGTGCGAGAAGAGGGAGTGAAAGTGTTATCAAGCTACCAAAGCATTTGGCTGAGAAACGAGGCGTGCAGGGGTAAAAAAAAAAAAAAAAAAAACGAGGGCGAGGGGGGGTCACAAGGTCGTTCTAGTGGAGTCTGTGCTGGAGGAGACACAGACACCAACCTTTTAACCGGCGTGATAATGGAGGGGGGGTGCAGAAAGAGGGTGGGGCTGGCTGGAGCAGAGATTGATGAGGACAGTGCGAGAAGAGGGAGTGAAAGTGTTATCAAGCTACCAAAGCATTTGGCTGAGAAACGAGGCGTGCGGGGGTAAAAAAAAAAAAAAAAAAAAAAAAAAAACGAGGGCGAGGGGGGGGTCACAAGGTCGTTCTAGTGGAGTCTGTGCTGGAGGAGACACAGACACCAACCTTTTAACCGGCGTGATAATGATAATAAGACCAGGACTCCAGAGTTTCCCGATGGAAAGAAAGCTGCTGCAGTCCAAACGGGGATCTCCACCATTTGAAATCATTGACCCCTGCTCGGAGAAAATAACTGCTGCTACCAAAGCAAAGCCTCCTCCTGCAGTTCTGAGTCATTTGAAGACATTTCGCTCAGAAAATGCTTTATGACTTTTCAGAGAAGAATCCTTGGTGTGTTTTCAAATAATGATGATTTTCTTCCTCTGCTCAGAAGCGTTATATGAAATAGAAACAACCATTAGGTCTGTGGACGTTATGTTTTTTTTCCGTTAGAATCACAACAAAGTAACTGTCTGCTTCTGTCAAACTACCTGATAAGGCAAACGTTATGATACGCGTTTCTTCACACTGTGACGCCATATATCACATGCTCTCAGCACCAGGACTTGTCACCTCTGACCTTTCACCCTGATAGGCACAACATCAAAGATTCTGTTTTTAAAAAGCATTTCACTATCAGTGTGTTTAAAAAAAGGTGCAGGGTCATCATAATTTACTGCAGTACTGCATCACAACTTCTTTTTTTTTTTAAACAAATCTGCAATAGCTCGTTGCTGTTATGTGCCTCGTTTGTCTCTAATTAGATGGCAGTGTATTGTCGTTGGAATTTAGACATGCAACTGTATAAATATGTCAGACTTTGCATCTCAGGGCCAACTCCTGTGTGAGTCTTGACACACAAATACGCCGCCCCCCTGACCTCTCCCTCCCTCACCTCAACCTCTGACCCTGC
This sequence comes from Trinectes maculatus, assembly GCA_016785345.1. Classification (NCBI taxonomy): domain Eukaryota; kingdom Metazoa; phylum Chordata; class Actinopteri; order Pleuronectiformes; family Achiridae; genus Trinectes; species Trinectes maculatus. The sequence goes on along the minus strand of JAFBJQ010000486.1, from coordinate 188,615 downwards.
CTGACACACCGCTTTAAAGAGCCTTTAAACATTAAAGCAGCCCGTCACCTCACGCTTTCACGACTGGATGTGTGTTATCCATTGAGTTAAGATACACATGTTGCCGCCACTCAACGTTTTTTTTTTCATCTTTCCATCCAGTTTCAGTGCAGTTTGCCATCACCCAATCAAACCTCTCTCTGATCATCAACCGTTTGTCTGTTGGAAAATTTTAAAAAAAGAGGTTCATTTGCTCCATATCCGTTTTGTGTCCTATGAAGAAGAGTGTTTCAGATTTAAGACGTGAAGAGGAGAACTTCATAAAACTTTACCGCAGTGGAATTTATGACACGGGGGACAATCGAGTTAAATGAGTTAAATTAAATGTTGTTATCTGACGGACACGTCGTTAAAGAGATGCTCGGTTCAGGTCCTAAAACTGCAACGTCAGTTCAAGAGTGCAACAAGAGCCTCAGTGCTAAGTCAGGATATGCTGCTGTCAGCTGTTGAAGACATCCAATATGGCGTCCAGCAGGTGTATTAAAGTGCTGCCTATAAAATCCTTCAATAAAACTGAGCTGATTTCTCAGAAAATAACGTCACAACAGAAGCTATGGAAAACAGACAGAGAGATCATCTAATCTTGTTTTTAGCTGGTATTCCCTGTTTTGCTGTGTGCTACGTTGACTTAGTAATTAACCCCGTTAAGCAGCTCCCATTTGAGAGAGTTTTCCTCTACAGTGAAACCTCGACTTACGAACGCCTATACTTGCGAACTTTTCGAGGTACGAACCGGAGATTCAACATTTTTTTTGCTTCCTCTTACGAACCAAATTGGACTTCCGAACCCGAGCACGGAAAAATTAAAAACATTTCCCCGGCCGCCGCCATTACGTGTGACCCGTGAGTGAGTCTCAGAGCGTGTGAGGTGACTGAGGCTGTGTCCGAAATCGCTCCCTAACCCCTATATAGTCCACTACATTCATTTCCCTACGTAGGGAGTAGGGAGTAGGGAATAGGGATAGAAAAAAATAGCTTCGATTTACGAACGTTTCAACCTACGAACCCGATCACGGAACAAATTAAGTTCGTAAGTCGAGGTTCCACTGTATAAGGAAGCATCAGGTCACCACCTGCATTGGGGATACAACTGCAAACGCAACTATCACCGTGTGATCTATGTCTGAAGACCAGGAAAAGATCACAGGAGACACTCTGACTTGTCCTCTCACTGAACGACTGTCACCACCCCTATACTTGCAAACTTTTCGAGATACGAACCGGAGATTCAACATTTTTTTTGCTTCCTCTTACGAACCAAATTCGACTTCCGAACCCGAGCACGGAAAAATTAAAAACATTTCCCCGGCCGCCGCCATTACGTGTGACCCGTGAGCGAGTCTCAGAGCGTGTCAGGTGACTGAGGCTGTGTCCGAAATCGCTCCCTAATCCCTATATAGTCCACTACATTCATTTCCCTATGTAGGGTGTAGGGAATAGGGATAGAAAAAAATCGCTTCGATTTACGAACGTTTCAACCTACGAACCCGATCACGGAACGAATTAAGTTCGTAAGTCGAGGTTCCACTGTGTAAGGAAGCATCAGGTCACCACCTGCAGTGGGGATACAACTGCAAACACAACTATCACCGTGTGATCTATGTTTGAAGACCAGGAAAAGATCACAGGAGACACTCTGACTTGTCCTCTCACTGAACGACTGTCACCACTCTAGGAGAGGACGGACTCAGCTGTTCCGTCCAACGTTCTGTCATTCCGGGGACAACGGGATGATAGTCTCGAGGCGCAACAGTCATAAACATGCAGGTGTGTGTGTGTGTGGGAAGTGATGTGTTGTGCCCTCACACTTCGATTCTATTGACTAGAGTCTTGGTGTGAACTGACAGACAAACACACACAGGACAAGACAACATCTCTGGGAGATTCCAGAGCAGTGTGAGAAGTCGTCCAGGTACATGCAGTGTGCTACAGAGAATGGACAGGCAGCAGCAGGGTGTTGGGAACATTGGGAAAAGGGAAAAGCAGCAACAGGAAGTCATCTGTATGTGCCGGACTGTTATACCGTTTTTTTTTTTTTTTTTACATATGTTTGTACTTTTTGTCTTTGACGTGCATAAAACAGCTGTTTAGCTCACACAGGCTCTGTCATGTAGGATGGTTTACTTACAGCCTCTCCAGCAGCCTGAGGTCTTGGAAGGCTCCTCTCTCGATGACACTGATTTGGTTGTCCTCCAGATGACTACAGTGACGGACACAGGGAGAGAGGGGGGAAAAAAGAAATGGCTGTATTTACTGACGTTTTGAAACGAATCCACAACCGATTCATAAGCGGTACCTGTGCGTAAAATCAGATTCGTCAGGAAAAGAAATGTAAAACTCCTTTAAAGTGTCACAATTTAGATACCACACGGAGAACCCTGTTGCTGGGAATATCTATTCCCAGCCAGTTCCCCCGGCTGACCTGCAGGTTCACACCAGAGAAAGAAACAGCAGATAAATCTCATTTTCTGGCCAGTGCAAACAGCAAAATCTGCCGCTTGCCAGAAACGGAGACGTTTCAAACATGGAGAGAGACACTTGCGCTTTAAAAAAAAAAAAAAAAAGTTGTATAAACAAGCAATCAGTGGGCTGAACAAATGAATCTGGCATCAAGCAAAAGTTGAAGACATGCAGCGTTTCACAAATGTCACAAACCGACTGGGCCAAAACATACAATCAACCACCCATTCCTCTTCCATTCCTCAATGCATATCCTCTCCATTTCTCTCCAGCCTTTCCACTGGTGATCCCGGCGTAACCTATATTCCTCTGTTTCCCTGTGTGTGTGCTGTAATGCTTTTTGGGGCAATCTAAGGTTTTCCAGATGGGACAGACAAGAGGAGAGAGAACATCCAGGCAGATACGCGTGTTTACACTTTCTGTCTGAGGATGTTAAGAGTGACAACCGCTGAGAGGGCGGAGGTGGACGGAAGAGACGAGTTGATGTAAGAGGAGGAGGCAGAAAAAGAGAGAGAGAGGTGAATATGAAAAAAAAATAACATAGAATGAATGGATAGATTGAGTGAGAGAGGAAAAATAGAAAGACCGATCCAAATAACAATAAAACGAGATGTATCAAATATACACTTCTGTCATTTTGGATTGAAACAGTTAAAGACACAGTGTTTACATACTATACTGTATGTAACTGTATTACAGCCATTCATTCCTGGTTCATTATATCCCTTTACACAAACACACACGCAAACACATTCACGTCTACACAACCAAAACAGCTGCACAGAAACATGCACATGGCTGAAAGTGTATACTTTTAGACAAAAGTATCTTCAGACAAGCACTTATCACTGTACATGCAGACATGCATGCACACTTACTCCTGACTTCCCTTTCTCAGCTTTATTCAAGAGGGGAAAAAAAAGTGAAAATCAGGTTAATAATACAAAAGAATTCACATGATTTAAAAAAAAATACCATACAGCATTTGCATTTCCTTCACATTTTCCACTTTAGGTTGCAAATAAATAGCAGGAAAAAATACAACTTGGGTAAAATAAATATAGGAGGTAATTAACTTGAACAGCCTTTTTTTTTTTGAATATTTTGCTTTAGTGAATTTAGTCAAGAAATGAAATTACCCAGCTGTGTACAACTAGCAAATTTGATCCTTTTTGCACAAACAAACACAGTTATGCACTGGTAGCAGGCAAAGACACACATCACCACATTACATGTCCAGGCTGCAGCCCACCAGTCATCATTTACCGTCCAGGCAGCATTAATCCACCATGTTTATTGCAGCTTTAGCTGCAGTTTCTCCTTCCTGACAGAGAAAAGGCTAAATCAAGGCCTAACTTTGAGTAACTGTTGTGTTTATTTGTCCAAATGAGGGATCAACCGTGTGCTGATTTATTGATGAAAGATTTGAAAGGCAAGGGATCATGAGCCAAACATGGTACTGGGAGTCAATGGAGACATATTGTTTAGATGTTTTTGTATTGGTCCGTATCAGGCATTAGTCATCACCGAGATGGAGAAAATAGGAAAAACACATTGATTTAATATGTGTGTGTGTGGGCCCTGGTGTGTCTAATAACTTTTTTTCATCCAAGCGTCCTAGCAACCATTATAAAAAGCACAGTGATGTCATGCTACCTTGTGGCAAACTTCGAGCGCTTCTCTCTGAAGGAAATACGGGAATACTTCAGGGGATATTCTTCACTCGTTTACACGAAATGGGTGAAACCACATTAATTGTCCCCGGCCAAATGTTCAATATCAGGCAAGAGTTTTCACCTACATCGAAATTTGTTTAGAATTACTCAATTTCTCCACAGTCTGGAAGAAATCACACAAGGTGAGGCTGCCAAAGATTATGGTACAGTCAGTGCTGTATCCATGCACACAGACACAAGCTGTCTGTGATTACGGCAGGAAGATCTGACCTCCCAGGCGAAGACTTTTCAGACTGCTTGATTGGTTTATGTTTTGTTGTTATATATATGAATAAATCTTGAATTAGATTCCAGCAGGTAGTCCGTTAACGTGCCTTGATGAAGTCAGATTCTATCGTTGAGGATTTACAGTACCAGTAAATTGCCCCAATTAATTGGCTGAAATTTGTTTCCTCTGTGATTATTGAAGCGTGATGGATATCCACATCACTTAGCAGTCGAAAATAAAGCTGATAATAGACAACAATGTCGCACATGTGCTCTGTATTAGAGGTTTGGTTAAGGTTTTGAACACAATTTAGACCAATGTCAGTCAATGGCATTTACACAGGACTAACTATAAATACCCCCCCCACACACACACACACACCCACCAGAAATAAATGGATAGATGTATAATAAGGAATAATTATAAACCTGTATGTGAGAATGGGCATCAAACAATACTTTAGCCTTTCCTGGGATCAGTGTATGTAATGTTTTAACCTAATGCAACCTAAAGAAGACCTGCTCTCTCTCTCTCTGAGTGAGTATGCATGTGTGTATGTGTGTGCGTGCATGTGTTGTGTGTGTGTATATATGTATATGTGTGTGTAAGAGAGGAAGAAAAGCCTAATAAAAGTTGCGGTCAAGGCTGCACTGCTTGATACATATTCAACAATGTTTGTGTGTGTACGTGTGTTTGTTAATTCGCTCCTGCCATGAAATCCCTCATTATGATGGGAAACTGTATTTTATAGAGACATCTTTCGCCTATAGCCACATACAGGCCTATTATGTTAATAAAACATTTGTCTAATTACTCCAGCATGGAGTTTTTTTTTTTTTTTGTTAATGGGAGTCCTTGTAAAAACAAATACTAGGTCACAGCACAGAAAGACAGAGAGGCGAAAAGTTACATAAAGGTTATGGAAACTGGTGGATCCGACCTCATACCTTGTTTCCACCAAGCCCAACACTAACAGACAAAATAAGCTGGTTGACGAAATGTCCCACTCATATCCAAAACCAGCTCATTAAATCCTTTCCTGATGTGTCACCTCTGTGGTTTGGTTCTGGTTAGGTCTGAGTGACTAAACACTCAGGAACTGCATGACTTTTTTTTTTTTAAATAACATCACAATTTGACTTGTTTTTTCATACTTGCACCGGAGAGAGGAGACTAATTTCTTCACACATCCTGGGGAGACTGCTTGCCAAAGAATGCAAAAGAATATTTATGCTTCAAAGTAATCAAATAAGTTGTGTTTTTTTTTTAATTGTAAAAAGTGATAACAAACAAACTTACAGAATCCTGAGGTTCTTCAGGCCAGAGAAGTCGACTTTAGTGATTCTGGTGATGTTGTTTCTGTTCAAATCCCTATAGAAGGAAACACAGAGGTTAGATTTTACCGAACATGATACAAATACACTGTGTTTTTTAAAATGTACACAATGAATTTATTTCTTAAAAACGCCGCAAAGCAAATGAACACTGCGTGTCTGCCTATGCGCGTCCCTGTGTGTTATCAAATGTGGCGGTCGCACAAAGCGTGAGAATGTCCCGCAACATGCGAAGCCACACATGTGTGCACACAAATAAACAAACAGGAACAAACACATACTAACACTACTTCTGTAGAGGCACCATGATCGTATCACACACACATATGCATACACGCATGCGCGCGCACACACACACACACTTCTACTACACTGCTACTGTGCCTGAGAAGAAAAAGACGAGGGATGAAATTATTTTCTCTTTCCATCATCACAGTTTAAAAGCTTATCGTGTTTCCTGGTCGTCATTCAATCTGTTTTAATTATGGGGGTACAATGTATACACACTGCAATGTGAACTGACTGCCTGAGTGTGTGTAGACTGCTTTCCTTTACACAACTATGCTGTTTATTGAAACGCTGTCGCACTGGAGGAATTAGGGCAAAGAAATAAAACACACATACACACACACACATATACACAAGAGAACACAGACAAACACACCACACAATTTTCTCTCTTATTTCACTCACAAACTCCCCATAAGCTTTCACTTGCCCTCTCTCACTGACAGACACACAACACTCACACATACACATACACATAAACAGAGTCTGGTCTTGCCGGGGCAGCCTGCGTGTGTGTTTTTCATAATACACCTAAACATTTATAAATCTGATTTAAGACCATATTAGGTTTCAAAAGGCTTCCCAAAGCTGCCATGGCAGGGGCCACTAATAAGAGCCATACCCTGGCCTGAGACAGGGAGGGCTGGTGTACGTATGAGAGGCCAGTACCTCCCAAAGCCCCAAATGTGGTCCAGAGTCCACCAGGGGGTCCCTGCAAGGGCTCAGGGGCACGAATAGCTACGGTTTCCCAACTGAAACATGAGTGACGACATGAGTGCTGATCAATTGATCTCTTCCCCACAACGGCCGAGAACGAAGAGAAGAGGAAACTTAGCAGCCACTGATCGACAGTTTAGTAACTTCAGCCTTATTGTTTTGGTTCCAGGTCTCAGAACCGCACTGTTTTGGTTCAGTCTCATCAGGCCCATTTCCAGACTCACCAGGCAGTTGTTTGAAAAACAGAGGAGCACATGAAGCATTTAGCAGCTACAGAGACGGATAATGTGTTTCCCTGTGGGAAGACTGGGAGAGACCAAACTAGAGCTGAAAGAAGTTTGCTGACTAGGATTCAGGGAAACAAATGTAAGATATAAAAAATAAAAATAATGTATAAAAAAAGTTTATATGGAGTTTTACAATCACACATGCACAAATCCCGTGCATGCCATTCCCCTTCTCTTCCTGTTAACAATCTAATAAAGCTCTGGAAGTTTTGCAGCAGGATTATGAAATAGTACAGTAACATAAACAATAATCAAATTATTAGTTTTGGATTTCAAACGTCAGTGGTAAAGCTCTCAGATGCATGATGATGTGTCGTTTATTGTAATCACAGATCGGCACGAATCCACATCGGCACATGATCCAAGCATATGGATGTTGCAAGCGCATGAAAACAAAACAAAACAAAAAAAAGAAATATCAGAAATAAAATCCATGATGATGTGGAGTCTCAGCCCTTTAGCCCGTGCCTTCAAGAGGCCAGATATGTTTCTGAAAACGAGCCACTGCCCCATCATCCAAACTCGATGCTGTTGGTTCCAGTCACAGACTTTCACTATGTGTGATTGCTGGTTCCTTGGAAAGCGAGGCGGCTTGGTAAGTCTTCTTGGACGTGATGAAAAACTCAATACAGCATCGATTTATCATTTTCATCTCGAGGAGAGTGCGTACATGAAAAAAGAAACTTCTCTTGTTGATATGTCATTTCGTGTACACATTCACTCTTGAGGGACTCTGAGGCAGCATCCAAACTTGGAATTTTCACTCAACCTCTATCCACCCCTCCCCCTCCCCCTCGTTATCTCTCACTCCTTATCTTTTCACATTTGGCAACAATCTTTCAGTTTTTCTTTTTTCCCCCTCCCTCCCTCAATCTATCTGAAATCTCTCCTTTCCCCAGTCACTGCTCTTTAATGTCAGTCTTTTCCAACCAACCCCAACTGGTGTTCCCAGCCTTCCTCTCAACTGTTTCCTTTCTAATCTCCGACTCTTTTAGTGTCTCCCCTTCTCTCAATCTCTCACGTCTTATCTTTCGCTGTTTCACAGTCGACTAAACGCATTTTCTTTGCCTTCCTCTGTTTTTCTCTCTCGGCCTAATCTCTCCTCTTTTATCACCGTCTTTTACTATTATACAGTTGACTATATTTTTCCTACCCTTCTCCTTTCCCTCTCTCCCTCCTCCTCTAATCTCTCCATCCTTATCTCCATCTTTCTCTTGTTCTCAGTGGAAACTTGCTGCTCTCACCAGGGAAACCGATCTGCAGTAAAACAAACAGTGAGGATGCAGGGCCAGGTGGTCTAAAATCACTACGCCAATAGCCACAGCAAAATCAAATGATACAATTATCAAAATAATATTACAGTGAATGTGTTCGCAGATAAACAGAGTACAGTGAAACCGCGACTTCCGTGATCGGGTTCGTAGGTTGAAACGTTCGTAAATCGAAGCGATTTTACATACTCCCTACATACGGAAATGAATGTAGTGGACTATATAGGGGTTAGGGAGCAATTTCGGACACAGCCTCAGTCACCTGACACGCTCTGAGAGACTCGCACGGGTCATACGTAATGGCGGCGGCCGGGGAAATATTTTTAATTTTTCCGTGCTCGGGTTCAGAAGTCGAATTTGGTTCGTAAGAGGAAGCAAAAAAATCTTGAATTTCCGGTTCGTATCTCGAAAAGTTCACAAGTATGGGCGTTAAGACAGAAAAGTGTGGGATTATAGAATGACTCTTAAAGGAATCGTGTTAGTAGCATGTAGATAGAGCAAACTCGACCTGGTCTTCACCTGGTCTGCTCAAGGTTCGAGATCCACCCCGCAGTAAAGCTTAGCTTGGCTTTAAATTTAACTGACCAGCTGGCAGTCAGACAAATAACGAGCCTTTAGCACAAAAGCCCTAACTGACGCTTGTTTCCATTACAGGCAGAGGGAAAGTGGACTTGTGTGTGTGTGTGAGTGTATGTGTGTGTGTGTGTGTGTGTGTGTGTGTGTGTTACGAGGGGATAAGACAAGAATGCAAACAGCAGGTGTGGAGGGAATTAATATACCATACAACACGCACACAAAGGCACAAACAGCTCCCAACCACTTCTCACCCCAGACCACGTAACCGGTGAACATTTAAGTCTGGCTGCCTTCGGATAAAAAAAACAACTGATTTTACACACACACACACACACACACACACACATGCACATATTTGGCACGACGTGGGGATAATTCACTCACAGCACAGTTTATAAATAAATTATATAATGGCAATATTAAGGCAAGTCGGGTCACAAACTGTATTTACCCTTGTGCACATATTTCAATTCATCTGTTTTTGTTTTTTTTATATTTTCTTGACCTTTGCCCTCTTTTTCTCTCCCTATCCGGGCCAACAGTGAGGAACAACGATTAAGTACGGCAAACTGTTTCCTTTCTTTGTTCTGTCTCTGTCTATCTGAGTGTGACACGCTGACGTTTCCTCTTTTCACTTTCTCACTCTATCAAGTCTCTGCATCCTTATCTTTCCATCCCTCCGTGCTCTCCCTTTCATCCTTTGTTGCTCTGCGCCCACCGCTTTGTTTCCGAGTGCGTTCGCTTCCTGTACTAATCTCCTGCTATTTTCCACAACAGTCTTGTTCCTCTTCACTTTCTCATTCGTAGCCCTCCTCTCTACGATTGGTATGCCCAATTTTGCTCTCTAAATCTCCCAGTTACGCAAGGAATCCTAATTGCCTTCTTCCTTTTCCTCTGAGCGCCACACTCTACAATGTCAGTCAGCAAAAGCAGGAGGCAGGCATTAAGCTGCTTCAACCTCAGCCTGCTCCGTATTTGCAATCCATCCAATTACAATGCTTTAATATGACAGTTAGCAACAACTGCACACACTTTAAGAGATAGGGCTGCGTGACTTATTGCGTTGAATGATTACGTTGTTTATTTCATCTTCATTCTTACAAAGAGAAAAATACATTTTCAGAGGTTGAAAGGCTGAAGTTGATTATTTTAATGTTCAGTATCGGATTCGTGAGGCCTTTTCATTCAGCCAAAAACATAAGTGACCTATTTGTGTTGTCCAAAGATGATTTTCTTTTCCTATATCAGGCATCATCATTTTTTTTCCCTATAATGTCAGATAAATGACAACCGTAAACTTTTACAATGGGAAAAAAACTGAGACAGGGAATTGTGATCTCAATTCTAAGCAAAAAAAGAAAATAAATTTATGACTAATTTCATCCACGTCTGTGCAGCCCTGACAGGATTTAGAGCAACGATGATTATAAAAATGTCTAAAACTTAAAAATGATTCAACGTTGGGGGAAAAATTTATGCACCTACTAAGGTTTGATGAATCACCTTCATAAACTAGACAAAAAAAAGAAAAGAAAGTAAAGGAAAACAATGCTAGATCAGCATTAATTACAATGTTTCTGTCTCTGGGTTTCTAAAACTTCCCTCTATCCAATATAATATCTATCACATGTATGATGAGCATGTTTACAGTCAACCATCAAAATCAGACACATTGGAAATTTCAGAACTTCCATGACTGAAGGGAATTTGCCTGCTGCAACAAGACAGACAGTAAACCCACTGCTGGAGATAGTTTCTCATGTAGGTTATGAATGAATCTGAGAAACAGTCTGACACTTGACATTTAACATTTTATTTGGCCGGGGTTCCTCATCCCACAATTGTATCTGTGTGTGTGTGTGTGTGTGTGTATGTACAAATAAGGTACTGGCTTATTCGAGTCTTCTGAAATGCCAACAATGCTAACAAATGCTCCGAGAGAAACTAAACAAAGAGTTGACCATCTTTTCCAAAACTCGAGATGAAAGCAGAGGAGCAGTGAGTAGGAGCAGAGACACAGATGATCGAGGAGCTGCTAGGCTGTGAAATATTTCCCCAGCAGACTCATTTTCACCGCGTGAAGGAGAATCCTCTTTGAATGATGTGCAATAAAAGGTACGAGCATTACATCTGCGCTCCGTTTCTTATCTTTAACTGGAGCTCAGACTCAATCCAGCTCAATTCTATTCCCTTTGTTTCGTTTTCACATTCAGTCTGACTTTCTACTTTTTGTTTTTCGACCTGTTTTGTCATTCTTCACCTGCTCCGTGTGTCTCCGTCTTAAAATTACTTGTTAATGCACCTTTCACATTCAGTGTCCCAGACTGATCAGATTTTGTAGAAATCTGCGGGCTGGCGTGTCCGCTCCCTGCGCTCCATCATCTATTCCTTTGTTTTCTGTCTGTCACAATTTATTTTTATCACCTTCACAGTCTCAGTTCAACGTTAATGCCACTCAGCCTCGGGAAATTCATACTGTTGGTGTTGCTGTCACCTCTAGCAGGCCTGACCGCATTCGCGAGTCGCCTGCAAACGTAACTTAGCCGAACATTGGACAGAGAAGGGACAATTATGGTGCAAGTCACACTTTCATACTCTACACACATATTACATGCACTGCCGCATCCACACAAATAAACACAAATATGCATGCACACGCACTCATACGCATGCACAGTGGAGGGGGGTTTGCACAAACAAAAACTCACAGAGAAAACAAAGTCTCTGCAGTAGGGATATACTGTGTTGCTTTGGTGACAGTGGTCTAGCAAAACAGTGGCATAGCTTGTTAACATCAAGCAGCTCCAAGCATATAGCGCACACACACACACACTTGTGCACACAAACCCATCGCAGTGCTTTAGTCTGACACACACTCTGATCTGGTGGCTTCTGTTTTAGCTGAAAGTCAAAGAAGGTCATTCGTGACTCGGGGTAGTTTCTATGTAACAGAGTCACACTCTCTCTCTCTCGTCATATGTCAAAGTTTCCACTTACAACCAACCAATTGCATGATTAATCCAGTGAGAGCAGGAACGAGTGCTGTGTGTGTGTGTGTGTGTGTGTGTGTGTTTGTGTGCAGTATGTACGCCTGAGTTTGCCTAATCAAGAGTGTGTTCTGTCCGTGTGTGGTTGCATGCTTAAATTCTCCTATGTGCATTCATGCATTAACACAGTACATATTTTCTTTCAGAAATCAAATGTACCTTTTCACGTGTTTGTGCGCTCTGAACTAAGTTTGTAAGGAGCCATTTTTAGACACATTCTCGAGAGTGAAGATATTTTTGGAGAGCTTTGGCTGTGTTTCATTACAACCAAGGGTTAAAAAAAAACTTTACGTTTCATACAACCTGCCTCTTATTTTAGCAGTTATGGTTGTCAAATTATCATTCCTCTCTGTTATCCTACTCTACAAATCAAAGTTAAACGATGAGACCTTAAAGAGTCCACGAGCATCGTACAGGTCCAGAACAGACCCCAGGGTTAGAACAACTTTCTCTGAAGTAGAAACAAAGGTAAACAGTGGAATAATCACCTAAAGTGTTCACCGCACACATCCATCACACTTCAAACACCATCTTTGACCTTCCATTCTTTCAGTGCTGGTGCACAGAGGTAATTCAGGTGAGTTCACTCATGATTGCTTATCATGTGCTCTCAAGTAGCAACTGTTATTTAATATATTTAATATAATGGGATGTGTGACGGTAATGAGTGCAATTAGTTTTTTGGGGTAACTTTTGCTTTATCCTCATGGGGAATGCAGTACGAGTACATTCATGAATACTTTAACTTGTGTCTGCATATATGTATATATATGTGTGTGTATATATATATATATATATATATATATGCATGTTGTGCCATGTGAATGCTGAACGTGTCTGACTGTGTATGTCTTAATGTTGCATCCAGCTGACTTCGGTTCCCAGAAGGGCAGTGCCCACTGCCGGTGCCAGCTGGCTGCCTCTTTGGCAGAATGAATGTCATTATATAAAAAGGTCAACTGCCCGCATACTGGAGAAACTTGGGGAACAGAATGTCACCCACTGACCTAGAACTGGAGCCTAAATATTGGTTACCCACCCGTGTGCCATTTGGCATACATCATACATCACTGAATCAAACATAGTTAGAAGAACACAAAATTGTTACCATGAGAAGGCTGCAGATGATAGGCGTGACATAAAGAGGCTGTTTGAGAACAGCAAGCTTATTGTGGTTTTTGCTTATTAGTTTAGACTTGTCTGCGCTAGCAGTAACCCACGGCTGTTCCACAAATGTATTACATCAGCACCATACCCACGATAACAGTAGAACACTTTTCAGTGAATGATGTTTTTTATTCTGCAGTTCCCAAACCATGTGTGCTCACCACGGCATTCATCAAAGTAGCATACGTAAACAAAAATGCTGCAGAGTCAAAAACATACATCGCCAATTAGTTCTCTGGTTTCCAAAGATATTGGCACAGTTAAAAGAAAATGTTCTCAAGTCCCCCATACCAAACCTGGTATTAACATCAGTCCTGACAGAACCAAACACAACGAGATAGCACTGCATACATCCATTCTCACCCGGGATTAAAATGAGTCCTGAATGTGTATCTTGTGACTTCTTGTGTTTGTATCTCATGTTCCAACTCTATATAAAGAGAAAGCTTATAGGAGCAGCTAAGTAAATTCATATGCTTCATGCAATCTACCATAAAATAATATTTAACCATAAGAAAAAAACAAATCATGTGGGGATCATTGTTGATATTGTAGCGGTGGTCACAGATAAATCAATGTCTGGACGTTGAAAAGCGTAAAATACTATAATAAGTATTAGAAATAAGTGGTGGTCAATCTGTCCTGGGGACACTTGTGATCCACTTGTGATGAGATCTCTCAGGATGTTCTGAATGGGGTCTGTGACCATTCGTACTACTTTAGTGTGGACACAGGAAGATGTAATACAACGTGCACATTGTATCATAATAATGTATAATACAGGTTTAGAGAGGCTGATTTACACAACTACAAACTGTGGTATTATTTGTGAATATCACCTTACAAGTTTAAAATCGTACTGGCCCAAATTTGATCCCATATAACCAGCAGAATATTATTTGTAATGACTTCAGGCAAATGCTGCGGCCACAAGTGAAAGGAACCGGGCCAAAACTGAAGTGAACACAGAGTTCTGTAATGAATACACATTGTTCTTGATCCAGTCAAATTAGTCTACATTTAGGGGACGGGAACTATGTCAGCATAAATTAGCCAGTCTGCTACAAACACGTATTAGCACCTAAAATCAAACTCACACATACAAACGCACAGCTGTACCAGAACACTGCTTTGACTTCTGTTCAATGTGGACAACCTAACCCCAACTTTAACCTGACCTCAAAAACGACATTTTGCCTTATTAGGACAAGGCTGTGGTCCCCAAGAGGACTGCTGGTCACAAGGTCAGTGTTTACAACAAAAAATGTCTCAAAAGGTTACAAAAAAGGTTATATGCTGCACACACACACACAACCACACACACAAGGAGTTTAATCCTATGATGGAATGCCAATTTATAGCTGTGGGTGTGGTGGTTACAGCATCTATTGACCAATCAACACCAAGCTTTGATGGGAGCCAGAGGCAGTTGCTGGAGCATGTGTATCCATTCTGCACAAAGGAACACACACACACTCACTGATGATTTAACACACACATATACAAACACCGCAGCCAGCGCAGCAAGATCCTACCAGTTGCAAACACCGATGCATGTTGGCACATTAGGGGGAAATTAGAACTCAACCTGAGGGATGCTTCTGGCAAAATGGAGGTGAGAATAAGTGGTGGAGAGAGGTAGGCAGAAGGTGGAGGAAGAGAGAAACAAAGCTGGGTTTAAGATGAGAGGGAAAACAAAATGCAACAGAGGGAAAAAGACGAGGCGTTGCTCACAAAAAGCTTGCCAAGAGTGCCGCCGGTGTAGGTAGAGAAAAACAGGCAGCTTAAATCAGAATTAGTTTGGGAAAAGTTGGAAACTTTATACATCCAGCTGCACAATTATTCAAGAACACACACACACACACACTCAGGTCGACACAACCACATGTAGCCTACAGTATGAGAGCATAAAGATGCCATCATGCATAAGCTTCATAGAGCCAACACACACACACACTAACACAAAGTACGCTCATCTTGTAGAATAGAAGTATATCACACAAATACACACACACAAGCACGCAAATTTCCTGATTGTTGCTGAACCAATTGAGAACAGCCTCCAGAGTATACAACATTCAATTTCCCTACATATTGCAGCAGCTGGCGCAACAGTTTGGAATTTGCAGCTCTAAAAATTCACATTTGAGTGTGTGTGTGTGTGTGTGTGTGTGTGTGTGTGTGTGTGTGTGCACATTCCCTGTAGGGCAGGTGTGAATTGGACCCGGGAGAGAAAAGCGGCCCCTGATTTCCAATTCATTTTATCCAGCCTCGTTAAGTCTGTTAAGCCACCCCCCCACCCAACACCCTCCACCCCCCCAAAACCCTCCACTCAAATTAGATGCAAATGAGGTCTCGAGTGGCTTCCCAAGGAGGACATTACAGAATTGACTGGCCTGAGGTAATCTGCGAGGCCGCCTGTGTGTGTGTGTGTGCGTGTGTGTGTGTGTGTGTCTCTGATGAGTGAAGAGTTG
Organism: Trinectes maculatus; assembly: GCA_016785345.1. Classification (NCBI taxonomy): domain Eukaryota; kingdom Metazoa; phylum Chordata; class Actinopteri; order Pleuronectiformes; family Achiridae; genus Trinectes; species Trinectes maculatus. Next base: position 173,011 of record JAFBJQ010000486.1, on the reverse strand, counting down.
AGGCCACCAGTGTTTTTCTCTCGTTAACCTTTCCAAATGCTCTGTTTACAATAGTAAGGAAATGGGGCTTTAAAAGAGATTCATTCTGTGCTTATGACAGGTGGATCGTGGCTCTGAATGTCAAGCTCACCCTCCTCTTCCAAAATAAACAAAAGTGAAATATAATCACGTCATATACCGCGTTTAATAAAGACACAAAGTGGGGACTGCTGCTAAGGTTTACAATAGCATGTCCAATATCCTTCACAATGTCAAGTTATTTTCCATCTACATTTTCCATATCACTATATCCGGAAATTAGTTTATCACCAAGCCTTAAACTTTTCTTTGTTGCTCTGCCCAATTTCCCATGACCAGTGTAATGTACTTCCTCGCTTAACAATGATACTCTTCATTTGTTTTCTTTAACCTCCGCAGAGTGTGCCTGAATTACTTTGATTCTGTACATGTGGCTCGATACTGATAAAGGCAGCAGCAGAACAGAGTTTGAAAAGAGATTTTCCACTCGAGATATGGTGAAAGACTTGTCCCTTTGGTTGTGTTGCGTTGCAATGTGGTGCTGTGAGACAACTCCATCCCGCTTTAGTCAACTAACTAAGTGAAACTAACAATATATCTATGTAAAATACAACTAGAAATCAAAAATGGGCAGATCCCCATCAGAAACAGTCACAGTGCTAGGAGAGCCAGAACAGAAAGCTCCTTATTTTCAAATACTTTGGCAATGCTAACTTTTCAGAGCCATCTTTCAAAGCTTCAAGGTGTGAAGCTTCAATGTTAAAAACAGTTTTTTTTTTTACTGAAGCGCTGAAGTCTTTTAAGTCCATGTGCAGTTTCACCAGCCAAACTGATGCATACCAATCCCCAGCCAGATACCGCAACATTGCAACATTGCATTGCCTTTGAACGTTCGGAGCATCCTGCTGCCAGGAAACTTCTGAAATAACAGATTCAGTAAATTTAAATAGATTTGTGACTCTAATTTTGATGTTGTTTGCCAGTTTTTGTTGGCACAAAACAGTTACGTTCTACTCTAACATTGACAATGTCATAACAAATGTCAGATTAACCGTTAAGCTGGCACTGGCATTGTACTGCTTGTGACTGTTTGGAGATATAATTCAGTCCCATTACGGTACTTTCCATCTGACTTTTGTGTATATGACTAAGAAAATTCTTTATTAGTCCCATGACACGGAAATCTGCTTGACTGCCAAAATATGCTACATTAAAAATCTCCTCTATGATCATGAATCGCACAAATCTTTAACAAAACATACTGTTCAAAGATAATGAAGACACGCAAAGAACTGCCATGATGTCTAAATTTCTAAGTAGTGAAGTTAAGAAGATATCAGTGATCAATGGGATGATTTGGACACGACAGTAGCAAGCTTGGCACTCTGGCTGCTACAATCTGTTGTCCACATGGGTTTTATTCCAGCCATCAAACCCAAATCCCTCCTTATGGTAATAATGCTCATGTCGCGTTCCTAAAAAGTTTCCCATCTGCCCAAACTGGAATCTCATCCATTTTAATGTTTCCCATCTCCGACTCCCCAAAATATATCTGCAGAGAGTGGGCGAGATGAAAGCAGCAGAGAGAACCAGGGAGGAAAAGAGCAACTCTTGGCCAAAGTCACAGCTGAAACACTGACCTGGATAAATCAGGGAAACATAAACACATAGTTTCTAGAGTGAAGGCAGAGGGAGGGGCACAGCTACCCCTAATATTCCTCCCCGGGGACCCCGGAGTGGAGCAGGGGACCCCCTTATCCCACCTTCCCATCACAGCCTGCTCTAATTATTTATTTTCCTTGTGTGTAAATGTCTTCTGGGGATCCCTGAGTAAAAGCCAACAGGTCCTCGGAGGTCACACCAGCCCGCTGGGATGAAGGAAGTATGGTGTTTGGTGTTCACACACACACACACACACACACATATAATCACGGAAGAAACACAATCATTCAAACATGCAGAGCTAGACATGTAAACAAACACATAAATGAGTAAAAATGCAAATGCAGGTGCAAATCATATGTTCATATCCACCAGCAGCCCACACATATTCACAACCCCCACCCCCCCCACCGCCCCACCCTCCCAGGCACTTCCCCATGCAGCCTACTGATTGTGTTTGTTGTCTCAGGGGTTAGGTCTGTTGTTGATCCCCTGAGGGGCTTTTGGCTGCTCCGTTATCGTGCATAATAGCTTCCATACCTTAACGGCATAGGTGTGTGTTTGTGGGTGTGTGAGTGCATGTGTGCGAGTGCGGGGACGTGTACGTGTCAAGCTGGAGCTGGAGGTGGCACCAGCATTTGTCAGAGGTCTGCCTCCGCCTCGGGAATGAATATCATTTTAAACAAACTGAAGTTGAGAATCAAGTTCAACTTTAGGAACCGGTGAAAACTGCAACAAGACTCAGGGCAGGAAATTCCAAAAGGCAAAAGATGCTCGCTGTTCAGTCTGGTCCTCCATTGTTTAAAAGCTCGATAATGAATCGTTAAACGTTCTCCGCTTAGGGTCTGTTTTTCTTAAATGTCTCCTTTCACTGGGCTCACTGGTGAGTTCTAGGATGGTTTTATGTGCAATATCTATTAAGCATATGTCTCCAGGAGCTGCAGTGTGTGTGTGTGTGCTTTCAGCCACAAAGTATAATTACCCAGAAGCCATACCTATTGTTTTAAGTATACAGGTAATAGCAGTGATGGCGCGTTATTGTCAGATTTGCCAGCTGTTTTGGACTTGAATGCCTCTAAAAGTCTTTATCCTCATGGCAACACTAATGATAAAAGTTTTACTAACAGGACTGAGTCTTATAACGCAAAAAGACAACAATGATCAAATGCTCTGGAAATAAAAAGATAAAAAAGCACTGTTTTGTTGTAGAACAATCACTGCCTGCAGGTTTGGGTTGAAATGCCTTTGCATTTATTCTGTCATTAGCAGCCTGTTGCAAACAACTGCTGATTCCCAACAGATTAAAACATCTGTGCACAAACATGTGCACTGACAACACTTGAACAGGCAGGTGAGTGGAGGCTTCAGTTAAAGCATCTATTAATGATGTAAGTTAATATCAACAATCTTAAGTTAATATTGAGACCAAATCCAAATCAGTGACTTTAGTCAAACACAGCATATTCAACCAGTAGAGACATCAGTTCATGTTTGCAGACTACTGCAGGAACTGTCCGACAATAAGCGCACCATGAGGTCATATGATCGAGTAAGAAAGATGGAGATGGTGTGGTGGAATCACACTTACAGGCGCTCGGCATTCCTCGGTACTCCTTTAGGCACAGTCTTCAGACCCAGACCCTGGCAGTCCACGTGCGACCCGGAGCAGCTGCACTTGTGTGGGCATCCACGCACCGGCGCGACGCACAGCAGCAGCGCCAAAAGCAGAGCCCAAACCCGGCAGAGCGCAGCCCGCTTCCCCGGTCCGGTCGGATGCATGATATCCACTGGACGAACTTCCAAACCCGAGGGTTAATTGAGTATCCGCGTGGAGGGTTGTTGAAGTATGGATCCCGGGGAAGGTCAAGAGAGGCCGTTCGACTGTGGTCGAGTGGAGAGGAGAGGTGATGGAGGGAGGAACGGGAGTGAAGTTAGTCCGCCGTGCTGCAGGAGTTTCACCAAAGTTTCTCTCAGCGGACGCGATCAGGCTGAGGCTCCCCGAACCGCTGCCTGGCCATGGAGGGAACAAACCGACATGAGGACCGCGAGCGTGACGAGGTCTCGTGTGGCAACAGCGACGGAGCGCGCGCGTCACCGGAGTGGATGCGTAAAAGTCAAACGTCCCCCATTCACGAGGAAGTTATCCCGAGACTCCCCGAGGTGAAGACGCTCAGCTGGAGTGCGACCTCCTTCCCGGGAACATCCCCCCGCTGCCAGGGAACACGGACTAGTGGAAGTTTCAGAGTCGCAATCAGGGACAACAACAACAACAATAATAATAATAATAATAATGATAATGATAATGATAATGATAATAAAAGTTCGGAGAGCAGAGGCGCAACAGAGCCAGGTTCGCCAGGAGGTTTGTGAGAGAGAGGAACATTGGTACTTAGTCTTCCCCCAAAACCTCCCTCTCTCTCTCTCTCTCCCTCTCTCTCTCTCTCTCTCTCTCTCTCTCTCTCTTACTCAGTGTTGATGTCACCAGAAACGAGAGAGAGAGAGAGAGAGCAAACTAGCTCTACAAACTTCCCCCCCCCCCCCCCCCCCCCCCTCCACGCAGAAACACTGTCTGTATAAACTGGGCAACTTTCCCACACGCGAGAATAAAAGTTTCACCAGCGTCCACATACTTCAGCTCCATTTCCCACCAGCTCTTCTTACTCTATCAGGGCTCATCTATCATCTTAATGATCTTTGTGATCATTTTTTTTTTTTTTTGGAGCCTGATTTTTTTTTTAACTTTTTTTTCTTTTGAGGGTCCAAATAACCCAATGCCTCATCCGTGGGGAGTCCATCTACGTCAGCTTTATTGATTAATGCTGTAACAGCCAGCAGATGAAACATAAATTCAGTGTGACACATCATTCACAGTTAATATAACTGTATATGCAGTTTTGTTTCAATGCCTTTCACTATTTTTCTTTGGATAAACAAAACATCAACAACAACAACAACAACAACAAATAACTCATGATGTTTCATTGTCCTGCATTTACATTTGAACTGATGTGATATATGTCTAACACCTTGTTAGTATTATGGGCTGTCTCAGTCACTACACAGATTTCCTCATTTCTCCTGTACATGGAGTAAACCCACTATACAGAACACTGCAGATCCTGGATGCTCCCCTACATGTTGCATTGTGACTGCTGCCCTCTGTTGGTACAGAGCCTTAAAACAGCGCAGCGATTCAACACCTTTTGCACATTCAGCAATAAGATGATTTTACTTATCATAAAATGAATTGCTTGATTTAAATTATTTGGGGAGTTCATGTGCCCATTTTATAACGTTTAAAAGTTTTGTGTCCTGGTTTTACAGTAATTTGTGGACCCACCAGGCAAAGATCACGTTAATATTTGGTTTTTGTGTAGTTTTTGTGTGTGTGTGAATTAAACATATTTATGGGATTGTTTATGAAACATTACTCTTTGTGTAATGTCTGAATATTTTCAGTGTCTGTCTCCTTGCCCTCATTCATGAAATAGAGTTGCGATGAGGTTTGATTCATGGTAAGTCGCCATGTAAATACCTGTGAGTTGACAGTCTTCTGGTGTAAGCATCTTTGCTGCCGAATTGCACACAGTGATCGTTGTGTGTTGAAGGAACACAATCGTTGCTGAGGAGAAGAATAATATCACTCATTAGATCACACATCATTAGCTCTAATGTCTGTTTTTTTTCTGAGTTGAATGAGGAATCATCTGAGTTCAGATGTTGACAGACTGATTTGTCTCTTTCCACTTATATAAATCAATTACACTGGAAACAAAGAGATTTTCTTTGATTAACATATTCTCTAATTATGCATCATGTATATGAAACACGTGAATCCCTGTATATTTTTTAAATATAAATTTCACCCCACGATTTTTTAAAATCTCCTTTTCTCTTTTCAGTAGAAGTCGGCGTATTGGCCTCATTGGTCTCCTAATAAAGCATCTTTGAAACTATTTTCAGTTTGATGTCAGAACCGTGACAGCGAAAGTGCGAGCGATGCACAACGCTTCTTTTCCCCAGCAACCACCTCTTGGGGATTCCCATATTCCCACTGGCAAACAGGAAGCTTTAAATCCCTCCAGAGCTTCCCTGGTCTGCAGGTCTCCTCCCTGTTGGCTGTGCCCGAGGTGAAACAGCACAGGGCGGCCAAGTAGACTGAGGCCTCATTTCAGTCTGTGCACTTAGGTTTTTGTCATTACGGCTAAGATCTTACGTGCAAGGTTATAGCAAAGATCCGGCACTCTAGTACCAAATTGCATTTGGGAAAAGCAGGATAACTCTGGGTTGCTAGGGGCCGCTACATCATACAGCCCCTGTTCAAAGTCTGTCAGGGAAATTGTACAAAAAAATATAGTCATTAGCACAATCTGTGCCCACAGTGCTGTCTCAGCATGGCTGAATATGGTCTGGCTGCAGCCATTATCATTCTGAAATAATGGGAGAAAAACACTTTGGACTATTTCTTTAAACCAGTCACTATCATCCGGGGTAGCACGAGCCAAGGATGCAGGAATGGGGACACTGTGACAGAGGGTGGAAAACTCATACATGAGGCAAATGCTGTTGTTAAAATGGTTAAATGCGAGAGAAAATATAAACGTCCTCAGCAAACGACACTGAGATTAAAGGATAAGTCAAACTATTCACAGGGGCAGCAGTTTATAAAACATCTCTCTGGCTACCCACTTTTATATCACATGTACTTTGTAGCTACGGTGTGTAGACGCACAAAAACACACAGTGTTTGTGGGCTAATAGTCTTACGTCTTGCTAAGTTAACATTAACCTGAAGCAAACCAGAAACATGCATTAGCTGCCATAGCATTTAATCAATTATTTAATACACTGCTAAGAATTAAGATTGTATATGAAAGTTAGCTTTAATAAATGTGTATTATTACAGGTAGCTAGCCTCTGTACTTTTGTTCATAGTTATGGTTCACTAACAGTATGAACCATAGAGAACTGTTTGCTACAGGTTGAGAGAGATTAGCTGCAGCTAGCTGACTATAGGCTATATTAGCTTAGGGGTAGAGCTAACAAAGCTCACCAAACCTTGTTGTGAAGAACACTGTTCTCAAAATAACAAATCCCAGTAAAAACAATACTTAATTTTGACAGTGTTTTGTACGTAAACAAAGACAAATAAGTCTCCTCGAAATGGAAACTTATCACTGTTTTCTTCTTACCTGTCTGTTGTGTTGTTGTTTGCGTTGGGCCTACAGTGAAAACACAAAACATTAAACTTGTAGTGGTTTCAGTGCCAGCTGAGAACCAGTTTGGTTTTCCATAGGCCGGGTGCTAAGGGGAGCCACTGTATGCGTCAGTGACGTAATGAGTCACTAATTAAAGATTAGCACAACAACAGGCCAACTGTTGTCAAACTTCAATTCAGAGAATGAATTTAAAGTGAATAACACTTCTCTTGCTGTAAGTTGGCATATAGTTACATAATGCATCATCCGCTGGAACACATGTATCATCTATTTTTATATTTTTCTAATTTTCTTAATGATTTTTCCTTTCTCCACAGACGATTTAACATGCACATGGGAGCCAAGCCAGACCACTTCCTGGTGGATCCCGTCTCATGTGAATGGGATGATTGTTTTAAACTTTCCACATTAACTTGACATTACATTACAGAAGCAATGTCAAAGTGTTTTTAGTCATCATAAAACCTGACAGCGCGTTTTGTAGGCCACTTTGCTAAATGTGCTAATGCCATATGAGTAATCTAATATAACGCTGTCCCTGGGTTTGACAAATACCTACATAATATTCTTTTTGTAGGTCTTTTTGGTATAAAATTGATATTTAAGTTTGGCCTAAAGCTGTTTATTTATGCAAAATCCCATTTCCCCAACAAAGAACAAAGTTGTTGATAGGAAGGTCTAAATTGAAAATCTATGCCAATCAACAATACACATAAATCATTTTAAATTATGTGATTTGAAATGTAATAGAGAAGATTAATACAAAAAGAAGATTAATACAGTTGCGACAGTAAACCAGGGACCTGGAATTTCTTCCATGCGGTTCTAAGAAATGTTGAAATGAAAAAAAATAAGCGGTCAATTGGAAGACTTCTGTCTATGAAGAGTTGGGCAAACAAATAACGACAAATAAAAAAATGCGCAGCCACAAAAACAACACACTGAAACACTCAATGTGAAGGAGCGATCATCTTTTTTTTCTTTTTTTCCCCCCCGAGACAAACCGCTGCTTATGTGTGTGCATGAAACCACCGTCTGACGGCTTTGTTTGGGCTCGATGGGATAAGATGCATGTCATTAACTTTTGAGGTTGAGGGTTTGAAATCTTGCTCGGGACCTCTGATTCATGGTCCCCGCTTGTGCATCTGCACCCAGCGTCTCTGCTGCGTTTGAGCGAATAAGGCGGAAAAACCAAAAACATGCGCAGAGCTTTTGTGCAGTGAAGAGCTTTGGCTTCTGCCGAACTTCTCGCACCACATAACTGCTGCCATCCTTTCCCTCGCTACGTCTGTGTTTCCTTTCTCCTGCCATCCTGCGAGCGTCCCCTTCAACTGTCCATCCCATTGTCTCAGCCTTTAATCCCTCCAACGTCCTCTCTCTCTCCCTCTTCCTGTCATTGTGTCCCCCGTCTACAAGTTCTCCATTTATTTCTCTTTTCCTTCCCATTACCCCATCATCTGTCCTTTCTCTGTAATTATCTCTTTCTCTTGTCCCGGTCTCTGTGTTTTTATTAGCTGAGAGACAGTGTGCTATTAATTAGCATCTTTCAGTGGTGTGGGACTGAGCCAGTGACCGGAGTAACAGCTTCGCGCTTCACTGCGCACAAACTCGCAGACACACAGAGGCAGGACGGCAAATTATTATCCCACTGTCACACAGAATTTTCTCCACGTTCAGCCTGCACCTCTCACACATGCTTATAATAATGACATATTCCAGCTGACTTTTCCTGGGAATCACATTATCAATAACAATAGCTGAGGTCGCACCGTATAGCGCCCTTGTTCAGTATCTGTAAAATTACGATAACGATAAATATTAAATGAGATCAATCTTTCAAAGAAAAACACAAAATCAGACTTTTGAGAAGATGTTGTAGGAGGATACGTTTGCCCTCAGTACATACTGTAGTGCACTTAGCTTAACCTTTGACCTACGTGTGGGATCGCCTACTTTACTTCTCAAGGGCACTTATAGATAGAGTTTTTTCAGTTGTTTTGTTTATATCATTGATATAAATGGGGAGGACAACTCAATACAACCTCATGCTGGTATAAAGCAATGCAGACCTTTAATGGCCGTCCAGCTGGACCTCCTGTGTGAAACAGTGTTTTTTGGTTTCTTTATGAAGGTAGATGTTATTGCAGCACTGTTGGATGTTGCTGTGTAAAAGATAACAAAAGAATATTCAGAAGCGTTGGCTTCTAATCGATTTCAGCTTTGCATAATTGCTCAGTGCACATACACATGTTACCCATTGCAAGAAATTAATGGTGCCAAAAGAAAATACAAACGACAGTTCCCCTTTTCTTTCCACTTTCTCTCTCCTATCGCTATTTTTCTCTTTCCGTTCCTCCTTTCTTCTTTGTCCACAATCACAGTGGCGAGCAAAGGACTTGGTTTTGCAACTCGTTAACACCAGCAATTTAAGCACTGACTGCAAACCGTATTGCTTTTTTTTTTTTTTTGAGGAGCACTTTTTAATCCATGATAGCGGAGTCATCTTAAACTGGGTGGTGTGATGTAGCAAATATCACAGTGATGCCGTCACCTTTAAGATTTTGAATTGAAGTTGAGATAGAACATCACTTTTCAAGGTTCAAATGACTTGTCAAAGGATTTCACAGTTGTCTGTAATGCAGTCAGCGACTTCTTGTAATTCAGTAAGGGTTATCATAATATGTACCAGTGTCAGTAAATTACCGTTATTTTCCCTATTAAGGCAATGGAAGAATTTGCGGCGCCATATTGATCTAATTAAGATCAATATACCAAGAAATCTGGGAAATAATTTAAGTACGAAACTTGGATTCAGCAGCGTGGATGAAAAAGATGTGTAAAAAAGTTGTTTTTAAGTAAGAGTGAACTTTGACTTTGCTCAAGTTCAAAATAAAAGAGATAATGAGCAACAGCCACCCCCCCCCCCCAACAGCCCCCCCCCCCCCCCCCCCATCTCTGACTCGCTAGGTGTCTCCGTTCAGAGAGATGGTATGAATTTATATGACAGCTCACCAAAGATAAATTCAAAGCATGACTCAAATTAAGTTTGTCTAAAAAGAGCAAATCCTCTAATTTTCGATGACTGAAATGGCGTTTTACTGGAACAGGGCTGGTTTTTCAAAGGCCTTTGTCTTCCACCATAAAAACCCCTTCTGGTTCCCGTCTCTCATCCATCATCTTCTTTTCCTTTTCTTGATGTAGCTTTTTTTTTTCCCTCTTTCCCTCCACATCCCTCCTCCACTTCTTACCCGCTCTCCTGCCATCCCAGCAACGGACAGATTAGAGAATAATTGGTGGAAAGTTTGGACTTTTCTCCTCACTGGGCCTCATCAGTTGAAACGGTCTGATATCTAATGGCACATTAATGTGTCACGCTACACAACTCAACGTGTGTGTGCGCCCTTGCGTGTGTGTGTCTGTGTCTCTCGAGGCTCCGTGCTGGTATTAAAGTAGGTGTCTGAGCCTAATTTTGTATTTTTTGGTATTGTCAGTGATGAAAAATGTCCTCATGCTTGTGTGTCTGTGTGCATCTGCATGCGTGTACGTGTGTGTGGTTTCATGGATCCTTTAGCCAGACAGATCTTTGGCTAAGCTCTGCTGTGGCCCCTGCAAAGCTATTATCTCCCCATACACTGTGTACACGCTGTGTGTGTGTGTGTGTGTGTGTGTGGGCGAGAGAGAGGGAGAGAGAGAGAGAACAAGTAAAGAGAAAGCCAACTTCTAAAGAGGACTATCATAACATCCCAGTGTCACTTTGAACACACACACATATAATTATGTTATGTTTGCTGACAGTGGTCCACATGTGAAGCATTTTGGAGAAAAACTGGGAAAAACCCCTGACTTTTTGTCGTCTAACCTCTCAGACTCGATTCCCTCGTTCTGGAGTATTATTCTACTCCCTGGCTTTAACGACGTTTTTCCTACTTTTGTCCGACTTTAAGTCCAGCGAGTCCAACTGTGGCTTTAAATCCCGCTGTCGTTATAGTGCAAAGGTCGTAACCCGACGTATACGAGTACAGCGCAGACGTCGAAGTCTGAAAAGATGCTCGTTATTGATAGAGATGAATCCCGCAACATTTAGAGGAAATTATTTTTGGCATTTAAGTATCTCGGAGTGGTTCCCCATTGTCAGCAGTATTTTCTGCATTAGTCCTAATGTGACCATTGTTTTGTTTTTTTAATCCTTTCCCCCATTAGACTGACTTTAATATGAAACTTCTGCTGCAGCAGGGCCATTTGCAGTAAGTAGTAACTCTGATCATTCCACTGAATGGACTCGTTACATTATGATGACAGGTCAAAAAGGCCACAGCCCAGAGCTGGATAATGCACTGCCCTTTTCACAAGCACAGTAATATGGCAACACACACACACACACACATACACACACACACACACACACACACACGTGTGTGTCTGAATGGCCAGTTAAATAATGCCACATGTTGCTCCAGTGCTTTTGTTTCAAGGATATTTTTTCCTCTTGCTGCTTCCCATGTTGTATTTGACTGATGGTCTAATTTACAAGAATATCACACTGACACGGTGACACACACACACATACACACACACACGTACACACACACACATAACCAACAGTCTGGTAGTGTGTGGAAGATCAGATCCAAATGTCCTTGGACAGACGCAGTCAGTGATACTCTTATTCCCTGTTTCACTTTCCTACCATCACAATGTGACATTAGATACAAAAATGTCTCGGCAACAGTCTTTTTGTCCCTTTGTTCTCAGTAACCATGGAGAATCTGTGGACTATGGACAACTTGTTATATTCTTGTTTGAGCCCATTGCGTTGTGGTCTCAGCAGCGGAAGTCTCAACCCTGAAAACCCTGGTTAATAAAACCAAAAGCACCTTCGCCGTCACTGGATTCAAACTCCCGTGTAATTTGGCTGAACCGACCCTCGCGTGTCCCCCCGCTCCCGTCCATTTCCTCAAACACAACTTCCAAAACCTGGAAACAGTTAAGAAAGCCACACAGCTTTCTGGACTCTATACGGTGCTATTTGTCATTTGCTGCAGGTCTTGGACCCACATACAGTAAACACACACACACCATGTGTAATGGCTGTCCAGCCATGTGTGTGTGCGATTTAGGGTTCAGTAATAATAACTCATTAAACTTTAACCTCTGTGATTAAACTTCTGATTGAGCAGCAGCACATATGCACGGTCGACCCTCCGTGCATCTGGGCGAGTTGTGCTGTTTGTGCTGACACAGCATTTATCCGCCTCAAAGCATGAATAGTGAAACAAAATGTTGGAGTCAAGTGAATGTGATTCCTTGTTCGTACTGTTTTGGCATATTTAGGAATGTTTTGACAATTGAATCAATAAAATATGTTGGGTGCGCGTTGGCGAGCCTGGGGGAGATAGATAGAAGAGGAAAGAGATACTGAAAGGTTTTTCTGACGCAAAATATTTCAGCTCACATTATCAGTGGTGGCCCCCAACCACAAGCACACACACACACACACATATGCACACACACACACACATTTGCACACACACACACACAGGGCTCCTGATAACCGCATTTACAATCCATTGTCTGAGGGAAAAAAAACAGAGCTGAATAAACAAACGTGTGTGTGGCCCCAGTCAGAACAGACTGACTCAACACTGGTTGTTAATACATGAATACAACATGTCTGATTTTATTTTTCCCTTTTAACCCAATTAAAAGAAAAGCTGGATGACAAGAGTTCATTTGTATAAATCCAATTAAGTCTTCACTTAATTGGAAGTGAGAGCGAATTAATCGCCTGGCGTTTTTGTAAAGCTAAACTCTGTGGGGAACTCGCACGCTGAGATTTTATGCCGGTGTGTAACTGCCTGTGTATGAGTGTGTGTTCGGAGCAGAGGTTAACCTCTTCCTCTTCCTTCCTAACAAGGCGCGGTCAGAGGTCATGATACAAATGGAGGGAGAGGAGGAAAGAGGGATGAAAGGATAAATTGTAAAAGGAGGCAGGGAAGGAGACTCGGGACTGATTGGGAGCCAGATGTCTAATAAGGCCTATAAATAACCAGGTGATGGCCGACACGGACTCACTGAGCCGCTTGATCCAAAACAAAGTCATAGCCCAAGATTGTGTTGTTATTTTGTCTTTTTAATTAAGTTTTATTAAATTAGATGATTTCGTTAATATATTTTTGCAGAAACAGCGTGTGCATGATGATGATGATGACAATGTGGAGTTCAGGTTAACGACCCAGCTTTCATCTCAAAACTTTAAATTTGGAAAAAGAAAACTGTGAGGGGTTTTGGTTTTAAAAAAGATATTGGAAACTTGGAGAGAAACGGGGGTGGGGGGCGGGGGGGGTGTCAACAGGGGAAACGTTGACTTTACCGAAGAGTTCATGAGTTCAACGTGTGAAATCTTTCATCCCTTCATCCTGACGTCCTGCACTTTCACCCCAATGTCTCCCTCTACTTTCTCCCTGTCTGTCCCCCCTCCACCCGTCTGTGTGCTCTCCTCGCCGTCGTACATTCTTGTTTATCAGATAGCTGCTGCGGCGTTATCAGTGTGGAGGTGCTGAGCACTGAGCTGCTCCACAGATCCACCGTAACAACAACAACACATTCCTGTCTGCTATGAGTCTGTGGATGTGTGTAACACTGTGTGTGTGTGTGTGTGTGCGTGCGTGTGTGTGTTAGTTTAAGATACGAAAGTGAAGTTAACGGATGCGTTTCGGTCTGTGTGAGGGTGTCACTTGGAAAGAGAAAGACAAGGTCTGTTTTTGCGAGGTGCTGGTGTGTGTTTTTAGAGATAGGAAAGGGATGCAAAAATAAATTTGTGTGTTTGTGTATGTGCATGTGTGTGCGTGATGTGGACACATTCCTCGTCGCCACCTCCAATTCCGACTGACTCTGCTCCAAAAGCAAACGAAAACAGACGTTAATGGCTGCTGGATATAAAAGGCCATGCCCGGCAAAGTGCGTGCGTGTTTGTGCGTCCATGTGTGTAACAAAACTTACAATTTGCCATTTATATCATTACAATCACTGCCAAAGAGTTTAATCAGCTTCTATGAAGGTTTATAATTTATTGATTCACAATAACCAAAAACAAACAAACAAGCAAAAATCATTGTGGAAAAGATGAGTGAACAAGTTGCACAATGCAGTCAGATGATTGTGTGTTTGTATCAGACTGGAAGAAACGCTTTGCTGTTATACAGCTAATGAAAGTGGACACTTGTTAAACGCTTTGACACAGATTTGAGCTGACTTTAGCTCGTTTAACTGCCAGCATGGATCACTGGCTAATTTACAGCATGTTACCTGATCCACCGAGGGAATACCGTCACAGGTGTGTGTGTGTGCATGCATGTGTGTGTGCGTGTGTGTGTTACAGGATCTAGGGTAATGCTTTTAGCCTGTCAGCGTCTCATTTCCACCCGCAGCTCTCCGCCTGTGATGCTATCTGCTAAATTTATGAAGGTATGATTACAAACATGCAGCTTTTCAGCCTGGTATAAACTGTGCGTTTGTGTGTATATGCCTGTGTATGTGATTGATTACAGTGTATAGCCGATTTAATCATTATATATGTATTGTATTACTGCGATTATGCTTTAGGTAGGATTTTATCTCAATACAATACAATGAGGTACCAGACGTTTTCATGTTATCCTTATTTAAACTTATTAATAAGTATTATATGGCTATGGTTTAAAGTGCTGACGAAAACATGTTACTGACTACTCATTAAATAAAGCTTTCATAAGTCTTGGAATAAAGTTAAAATCCAGAGCTGCTCGTTTAGTCGGAGCGTAAAAACAGAAAGTTATCAGTTTGAATCCCACAAATGTCCTGCCAAACTCCAAACAGGAACAACCAGGAAGAGGAAGCGCAGAAGAAGAAGTTTGTCCCGGCGACCGGGCAGCTGCTTTATGCATCAGGAACAAACGAGTCCTTTTCTCCAACACATGGTGACATGAGAACATTAGCATCAGTGAACCACGGCTGCAGAGACTTGGACGCCACGGTTTCGCTGCAGACAGGATTTAGTGCGATGACAAAGACTATGGCTTGGAATCAGAACGCTCGTGATATCGGTCAGCAGACAAAGACACACTGGCACAAGACAAAGGGAAACACAGACTATTTAACAAACTGAAGGAGGGGAAACAGGTGGAAACAATCAAGGTGGTGATGACATCAGGACAATGGGAAACACCTGAAGGGAAGTGGGAAGCGACCTAACGTAAGGAGGGTAGGGTTTCAAAATAAAACAGGAAATAATACCAACAAAGAAACAAGACATGACATAAACATGTGCATTAATAAGTATTATATGGCTATGGTTTAAAGTACTGACAAAAACATGTTACTGACTACTCATTAAATAAAGCTTTCATAAGTCTTGGAATAAAGTTAAAATCCAGAGCTGCTCGTTTAGTCGGAGCGTAAAAACAGAAAGTTATCAGTTTGAATCCCACAAATGTCCTGCCAAACTCCAAACAGGAACAACCAGGAAGAGGAAGCGCAGAAGAAGAAGTTTGTCCCGGCGACCGGGCAGCTGCTTTATGCATCAGGAACAAACGAGTCCTTTTCTCCAACACATGGTGACATGAGAACATTATCATCAGTGAACCACGGCTGCAGAGACTTGGACGCGACGGTTTCGCTGCAGACAGGATTTAGAAACTTGACCAAGACGCAATTCCTGTGAGACTTTACTCCAAGTACTTCACTTTATTCCCTGGAGATGTGAAGTGAACCATCCAATCCTACTCTTTTGTTTTATTATTCATCCTGGCGCCATCGCACAGCGAAAAACTTTAATTACTGTTTAGCAAAATATGTACCAATATCACTATTACCACAACTTTATAATAAATATAATGAATTGTTTTGGTCAGAAATGGGAGACGTGAAGACGAGTGACAGCAGCGAGGAGACTTTATACCAGTGCAGGGTCGTCCAAAGGGTCGCGCTGTTGTAAAATATGATACGCTGTCAAAAATAAATACAAATAAATCAGTAAACACCAGCACGAGACAGGCGTCATGATTCGCACCATGTTCCAACACACGACAACAATTGTGCAGCGTCGTGTTGAGAGTCACATTTGGTTGACATTATATCTGGTTTATCAGTTTCTGTCTCTGCTCAAACTCGGAGCCCGGCTGAGCTTTAATGAAATAAGTCTCGCTGCACTGTGAGTTTTTTTGTACGCCGGCGAGCCTGAGTCATTGTAGCCGTAACTTCAAAGCCACCAGCCTGCTGGTAACGAGCAACGCCGACTCACCCCGAGCCCAAGCTCCCATGGTAACACATAAGTGAACACGCTTGGCTCCACGCCGCTCGCTTATCTCCCATCCGCCATCTCCCTTCCTGCGGTTTGAATCTGATGACGCCCCCCTACTTCAAAGTGTGTGTGTGTGTGTGCACGTGCGCCGTGCGCGTGTGCGGATGTAATGGAAAGCACCTGCACTCATTGAGGCAAGAAAGTATTTAGTGTGAAACAAAGAGGAGACGTGGACGGATGGATGAACGGATGGATGAAGAGATTGAAGGATGGGTGGTTGAAAATATGTCATTTTTCATTGGTGAGTCGATTGATAAAGAGATGGATAAAAGGAAAAAAAGGGGGCGGGGCATCTAAAGAGGAGAGGGCTTCCTGTGGATAAACCAAGGGGATGAATTGGATTGAAGGGCCGGGATGGAAAGGCTAAGGCAGGATTGGAAGCGCTGAGGTGGTGGGGGAGGGGGGGGGGGGGGGAAAAAGTGAAGAAGAGAGGATAAAGAGGATTGAAAGAGGGATCGCAGCGATCATATAAGGCACAATGAAGATGAATATATGGACGGGAGCAGGAAACAATAAAGAAGAAAGGAATTTCAGTGTATTGCAGGATTGTACACACACACACACACACACACACACACACACACACACACACACACTGAAGGATGGATACGCAGTAAAAAGAGGAGAGTTAAAGGATATGGAGAAGTTTGAGGTGTTTGGATACAGCAGTGGAGTTTCGTTTATTTGACAGTGGCTGTGGACAGGAAATACGAGCGAAAGACCGACAGTCTTGTGAATAATATGGGATGTTCCTCAGAAGACACTGAATTTTGGATGGATGTTAGAGACCATGAACCACGACTGAGGGAGGCCACAGGCCTCGACTCTGCTTTTTTAAAAACACTTGTATTACAACAGCTTCTGAAGACAAAGGCAAGTTCTTTTTTTTCTTGTGTAATTGTATCTGGAGGTTACGTAAGCAAATCGCTCTGTCGTTATACTAATAAACATCTTCACACCCACACACACACACACACATAGATTTTAAACCCCTTAACGAGGGGTCACAGGAAGTGAGCGCTTCTCTTTACTGAGTGATGTCGCTGCGCTCATCCTTGGATCTCACTTCCCAGAAAACGATCGGCTGAGTGATTCACACACGAGCGGGAAGCCTCCCCTCCAGTATTTACTGGCAAAAAAATACACAAATCATATTGTGCAGTACTTTGACTTGATGCCTACATTAATCTAAATGCCTCAAGAGGGTTTGGAGAAGAAAATGTGCAAAGCGAAAGATAAGCTGTGAATGTAGAAGAACATGAATAATGTGTGTGTCTGTGTGTCTGTGTGTCTGTGTGTGTGTGTGTGAAAGTCCTTTGTGTTTCCCACAATAAAAACATTTTGCTCAGTGTGCAAGTTATTAAGAAATTAAAGCAGCGTGATGGCTGTCGCTTCTTCTCGCGCCAGAACCAGATGACTGATACGATTAAACATCAATGGACGCTTAATGGCAACGATGACACACGCACGCACACATCCACGCCGTGCTCTTCCTGCGGGTGTTTGTTTTGGGGAAGGAGAGTGAAAGACGAACGGAGAGGAATGAGTGCGAAAGCGGAGCAGAGAGCAGGAATCCCGTCCAGAGAGGCGAGTGGGAAAAGCGGAATAACCGGCATTCGTCCGACGGAGCGGGATAGCATGGCCTGTTTGAAAATGGCTTATTAGATTTCACTGGGCTCTGCTTTCAAAGAGCCAAGGAGTTTGGGACCAAATTATATGTTTCAGAGCGCTGTTAGCGAAAAATTCTGCCTCGAGTAGCAAAAGCAAAGACATTTGTCTCAACTGCGGAGGGGTCGGCTTTTCATTTAGAGCACAAACCCACGTCATTCACCGCTTTCCCAAGCACAATGTAAACTAAATTACAGGTTGTAATACAATGCATGGCCTGCGTCGATAACAAGGCCATTTGGCTACAAGGCAGGGAGTCAGAGCGTTGGCCCGTGCCCATGTGTCAGCACACAAGTCACTGTCACGCAGACCCACACCCTCACGTGCGAGTCGCTGTCACAGGTTCCTGATCAGGACTCAGGTTTTTACTGTTTAAAAAGAAAAAGTTGACGTTGCCTCGTCCGGGGCCTCGGTTTCCGTTCCCAGGATATGAATGAGGAAATGACACACACTTGTAAAAGAAAGAAATGGACGGAGTGGGAAGAGGGAGAGAAGAGAGAGGGAGTGAGGGATTGGGGGGGGGGCTGGTGATTAATTCCACTTTCAGCCGACTCCGTCGGGAATTCCATCAAACGGACGGAGAAAAGGGGATTTTAATTGCAGCTCCCTCCATGTTTCCCCCCAAAACGCTTACCTACCTCCACCCTCCCCTCCTGGTCACTACCACCACCATGACCATCACCACCCTCCTCCACCTTTCACCCGCCATCCTGGTGAGGGGGGGAGGGGGTCGCCCTGGAATCCGGCAGAAACACGGCACACACACACACACAGACCGAGAATTACTTTCAGATGTGGGGTGAAAGCAAAGGTAGCTGTGTGTGTGTGTGTGTGTGTGTGTGTGTGTGTGTGCTTTAAATGCCACCTCACATTTTTACATTTGAACGTGTGTTTATCTCGCTGTCACATGAAATCCCACCAGTTACAGTATTATCCCGGGGGTCCTCGTACAACAAAACCATCAGCCCCACCGAATGTATTGATAACCTAACACACAGGCTTGACCTTTTCCTGCCTGTCACATGCACTGTGTGTGTGTGTGTGTGTGTGTGTGTGTGTGTGTGTGTGGATGACGCGGCCAGCAGAGCACGTTCCTGCCACATCTGGTGGATGTGTTTCATCCCGCTGCCGCAGCGACTCTCCGAGTGGAGCCTGGAGACCCATCAGAGGTCGGCGAGGGAAGCCCCGCAGCCCCCCAATAAAAATGAAGAACAGTTTCATTTCAGTATTATTTCACAGACCAGTTAATTAAATCAGAGAATACGAACTCTTTCACGCTGTCGGACGGCTCTGTTTGGAGAAGCCAGAGCCCAAAGTGCCACTTAATTTAAAATTTACAGACTAGCCTGGATTTATGATATCCGAGGCACTCCCGACGTTCCTCTGAAAGGGCCGACTTCCATCGTCATGGGAAGAACTACCTGTTCCGTTAATAACTAATACCAGAGAAACAAGTGATCCAGTCATGTTGTTTCACCTGGGCTTAAAAAGAAATCCACATTTACAGCAGGGCTGCTTGTTATACGCTAACTACAGGCACGAGTTGTAAAGACTACAGTCGTTTGCCTGGTAGCAGAAGCAGACGTGTATTATGGGTAATATAAGACTGTTGTAGCGTTGGCGCTAAATCTCCAGATAGATCATCAATTTTTAATTGTAATTTAGTGAACTTCCCAAAATGATGTTTGGCCATTCCCAGACTTTAAATTTCTCCCGACTAAAACCCGGAGTATTAAATTAGAATGAAAATAGAAGCAGAAAACTTGATTCCTGTTCATCAAGCCAAATCTATGGTCTGTTGAGGCTACTATTCATGAGCTACTATGAATTCTGTGGTGGATTTCACACTGTATGTTTGTTTAGGTGGATAAATGACGCACAACATTATTTTCTGAAGCAAATTGTCTCATACACACAAAAGATGTAGTATACAGATGTAGTATACAGATGTAGTATACGTGTCTATTTACATCAACTTCCTACTTTACTTTCCCTTTAGATCAAGTGGGATCAAAGCTGAGAGTTGTGGGGAGGGGGTCCTTGAGTGGAGATAAGATGGGGGTGTTTGATTTCGACCACAGTTAGAGGTCTGAGTGTCATGTCATGGATAGATGACTTTAACAAACCTCACCCAGGCTATAGAAATGAACCTCCCCTCCCCCGTGGCATCATATGGCCCTGGTTAGAGATAAGGACTTTTTTAACTGTACTGTGGAGGAAAAAACACATCATTGCTGTTTGTGTTTGTCTTAAACTGTGCAAAGTATTCACATATTCCGGTCCATACATTTGAATAATTATTTGTGGGGGAAATTTTTAGAAGCATACCAGTACCAGACCCTGACAAAACATAACCAACATGCAAGAAAATAAATCACCCATCATCCATCTTCATATTTAAAAAATAACAATTTATTCTTATGGCAAATAGCCTTAAGCCAAATCTTTGCACACATTCCTAGAATAGTGTGGGAAAAGATGGAGAATAGTATTTAAACAAAAACTCATTTCTTTGTTTCATGTGTGGCAAAAACCACCGGGTAGGAACATATTATTATCCCTTTTAAATAATGGAAAGCGCATGTAGAGAGAAAAACAAAATTCATATTCTGGCAAAGATACTCCAGAGTGGCGCATGTTATCGCTATGGCTGCGTGTGTTACACGTCTCAAATGTATGTGACAGAAGTAACAAAAATGATGCAAATGGGGTTCACTACTCTGCGCTCTTCCCGACGGTATCCTGAAAAGCAGATTCACAGAATCAGTGAATGAGAGAGCGAACCGCCATCTTCTTCCCCAAATTGTCAGGGAGAGAGGACACCAGCGCACAAAACCACCTTCACACCGTACCGGTACACTCCCTAATCGGCCATTAGCGGCATTAGTTTACATGCACACACGCGTCACGGTCACAAACGCAGCAGTCAGCGCCCCTTTGTTTACATGCACATGCGCTTCACGTTTAGCTCTCCAACTCGGCTGTGTACATACAAATTCAACAACCGACTCATCACAGCTACAATAAGCTACTGCACACTCCAGGAGGAAGCGGTTATAGTACGTTCTACAGAGTACCAACCTGAAAAGCAGATTCACAGAATCAGTGAATGAGAGAGCGAACCGCCATCTTCTTCCCCAAATCTCTGTCTGAGGGAAGAAGGAGGAGCCTCTCATCCCACAGCGCGGGACAACGATACACGCACTTTTTAGTTCCGCGTTCTTTCTATTCCTCCGACCTTCACAATAAAATACCCTATCCTTAACATTGAGCTGGTTATCATTCAACCTTAACGATGTGTCACACGTGGAAGTGATGGCAGGCGTTTGTTTTCTCCTCTGTAGAGAGCGGTGAGAGAGCGTAACGCTTATAAACACCATGTAGGACATAAAATGACAGCGGAGGAAGAAGCCATGTGGCGACATATTTCATTAAATACAGCCACAGAAGATGAGAGGGAGTGGGACGCGGTGACATATCTATATCATCAGATCTCCACTGTCACGTTCGCTGCTGGATAAGACGCCTTTACCAAGTTTTAACCAAACGCAGTTTCTAAGAACACATGCTAAACTGTTGCCTTTGCTTGATTGCTTTATTATGTGTCAGAGCAACATATGTGGGAGAGTTGGACTTTGTTTACACGACTGCTGTTTCGAAAGCGTTGGGTGGTCCCAGAACCTACAGTCAGAATGATCAGATGTGACTGAAACGTCGAGTGCAACCCGGTTCCTGAACGCATCACATGTTTATTAACTCCCTCCGGCGCGTCAGCCACGAGTGTCAGATCATAATCAACGCGATACCTGCTGGGATTACCCAGAAGCCCTGGATCATATGGGCCATATTATTACGGGTGTCTCTAATTGGCTGGGTTCCCTGTGAGAGCTCAGACCTGTTAGCTGTGATTGGTGGAGCGCTGGTATTTGCGCCTGCTGGGTTTGTGAGTGTGAAACTGCAAACCTGTGAAATTGTGAGGCAGCGCATGTGTGTGTGTATGTGTGTGTCCATATTTACCTAGACGTACACATGAAAAAAACTAAGCTAAGCTAAGCTAAGCTAAGCTAAGCTAAGCTAAACTTAACTTAACTTAACTTAACTTAACTTAACTTAACTTAACTTAACTTAACTTAACTTAACTTAACTTAACTAAGCTAAGCTAAGCTAAGCTAAGCTAAGCTAAGCTAAACTAAACTAAACTAAACTAAACTAAACTAAACTAAGCTAAGCTAAGCTAAGCTAAGCTAAGCTAAGCTAAAACTAGATATGATCGAAACGTGTTGAAATAAATGGGCTCTTGCTGTTTTGGAGAATTCGTTTCCTCATGGAAATATGAAGGAGGTGGCATCAGGCAGGAAACAGATTCTTCATGTAATAATAATAATAATAATAAATAAACACTAAGCCGCTTCCATGAGGCTGTAGCTCCAAGGCTGTGGGTTCATAAAAATGCAAAATGTTGCTACATCATTTGTTTTCGGAGTGATGTTTGCACCCCAGAAAGAGGTCTGCCGAGTGTTCTCTGTAATTTAGTCGCTCTGCCAACCTCCTCAGTCAATCCCATGATCCTCGGGGAAACATTCTCCTTCGCCCTCAAACAATACCAAGCCCTTCTGGTACATTATTTTACGACCAGATTGTGTCATGGGCACACAACAATGCCAAAACACATTGCAAGGGAAAAAAGTACATGGATGTTCTCAACTGCACACACACATGCACACAGACGCACACACACACACACTGAGAAATGAACGCACATTAATGCACACACAATAAAAGTCTGTAAAAGTGTTTTAGGATGCACAGGAGAGCAGAGTTTTAAGACTTTCTTCCTGCTTTCACTCCTGGATACCCAACACTTAGGATTTCAGTTACTATCATTCTGCAGTGTGTGTGTGTGCGTTTGTGCGTTTGTGCATGTGTGCAGTGAGCTCCTACAATCTACAGCAACAATTAACGACCTCTGTTCTCTAGTAGCCGGCAGCCAAGGTGGAATGGTTTGAGTTAGGAGGAGAGATGGCGTGAAAAGAAACGAGAAGAGAGAAAAAAGAGAGGAACATTCGAATGCACTCTGGCTCCTTCTGCAACAACGCAGCTCCTGCAAGCCTCATTTCCACCACAGCTTACACATGCAGAGTAAAGTGATTGTTGTCAGTCGCCTCCTTCAGCTTCCCCTAACTTACAGTCGTTCCACACTGGAAGCACAGAAACGTATTCTTCATTGCCTGGCGTGTGTGATAAATAGTTTGGACGCCAGGCGTGGTGATGAACGAGCGTTTTATTCCTGCAACAGGCAAAAAAATGTTGCTATTAGCAAAGGCTGGAGATTGTGCGGTTATTTTTCTCAGTCGTCAACGAAGGCCTACAATCCGGGAAGAAAGGGGGTAATTTGTTTGATTAATTGATGATGAGTTGGTTTCAAAGAGGAAGCTACATCAAATCAGTCTTGTTTTCGTACTTGCTCAGACTCTCGCAAGCCACATCCTGATTCCTCCAAACGCTTCCTGCAAATGATGACCTGGGATTGAGCGGACAGAATTCTGCTGCACACTGAGTTCATCACACCTTCTGTTTACTTTTATTTCTTACACGCATGTAATGACGTTCAATTGAGTAGAATGTTTTGTATTCCAAGTTGTTTTTTTTTTATTTTCCTGCTTTAAGTTGTGCGTTGTGGATTGGGACTGACGAAAATGCCAGCAGAAAAAAAAAACCCACACGCACACAACACACAACAAAACAAATGTACCAACACAGTGAAAACAAAAACTCCTGATCCAGATACAGTTACAGTTAAAAGCTCGCTCCATATATCTTGCTAGCTACACTGGTGAGATACATGGAGGGACAGTGTTGTGGTTTTAACTTCTACATTACACAGCAGGAATGTGACTGTTATTGTGTAGACAAGAACCTTGACCTCCACATCGTCCCTGAAATCTTGTCAAACCAAGGGATTAACATGAGAGCACGATGCTTGATCTCTGATTGGTCCAATTATTACTGCCGGTCGGAGAGGTCGTCATACGGGCCAATCAGCAACCAGCGGTGAGGCGACCTCTGATCTCTGCTGTCGGAGCCCTGACAGGGAGAATAATAACGGGGAGTTTGCATAACTCGAGGCCACGTGTGCAGGGAGTGGGTGATTCATGAGGTTGTCCTTAATGCTCCACATGGAGAGAGGAAGTCGAAAAGAAAGAGGGAATTACAGAGGAGGAAACAAAGTAGGTGCCTAAAGGTCAAAGGGAGGATTAATGAGGAGGCGAGTCAAACGGCGGACCAGAGACAGGACAAGGAACAGGAGGAACACGTGGACGCAGAGACCTGGTTTTCTGGAATTGCGAAATTAGTCTCAGTGGCGACACACACGCATGCATGTCAGGTCACACACACACACACACATACATACAAACACAAATAAGTAACCTTCAAATGCAAGAAAACAGCCAATATTTGATTTTCAGTTAAGTGGATGACGTGGGAATTTCTAAATCCTGTATTGGACCATAGGGGGCCGGAGACCAGCGGGAGCAGAGGAATTCATGGACTGATTGAGAGAGAGAGAGGAGCAATTTGCTCCAATCAGACCTGCTGTTGTTCTCACAGCCTCCTGGGTCCGTCTGTCCTCTTCCTCCTATCTGTCTGTCTGCACCTCATCTGATTGGCCTCCTCCATCCACGCACCCCGTGAGCGACACCAGCATCTGAACCTCTCCCACCCACTCGCTGCTCTTTGGCTTTTCCCTCACCGCTCCCACCATCGCCTGATGATGATTCCTGGAATAGCCTTATTTAAACACTGCGGAGGATTTCGCTTTCTCGCCTGATGGTGCTGTGTAGCTGTGAGCGATGAACGACGCCGCCGACCACGTAATGAGACACGGCGATGCATTCTTTAAACCAGGCCCTGACTAACATTCAGTGAAGAAGCACCTGACGTGGATTTATTCCGTATCAGTGACTTTCTCTCTGCCCCGACAACAAAGCCTATTGCTGGAAACCATGTTTTGTATTGTCGCCATTTGTTTGTCTTTCACCGCGCCATCCCTCTCTTTCGGTGATTTATTTGACTGCGTTGCGGTGCTGAGCTCCAGTTTCAGGCGGTTTGGCCAACGTAAACCTTGTCACAACTCGGAATTCCTGACCGGGCTACAGCTTCCAGGCAGAGCTGCAGTGGATCAGTGCCGGATAAATACGCGAGATAAGCAGAGTCCTTCATAGCAAACGTCTCCTGCACATAGATGATAATGTAGAGGAGGGGGATGCTGCTTCATCAGGGGAGCTCTGGGTGATCAATAATTTACAGAGGAGCCACAATCACCCTTTGCTTGGACTGATTTGGTTATCAGATGATAATCAATTAAAAAAAACCTTTTTATTGTTGTATCATCTATTATATTTGACTCCACTGTATTTAATACATCACTGTACGATATAAACAGTAACCTGACCCATTTCATACATACGACTTGAATATTAATATTACATTTAGCTTACAGAGCCCATGTGAGTGCATTTATTTTGCAGTTCAGTGTTCTGGTTTCTGTTGATGTGTTTGTGTACGTCCACTCATCAGTCATGACTTGGTACCACGTGTGTCAGGAGTCAGAATAAGGGTGTGTTGCATATTATTATGGTCTGTTTGGAGAGTAGCGGAGCGCGTTGGTTAAAATGAAAATAAATAAATAAGTGTGTATGTTGTTAGAGAGACATGTGCTTTACAGCTCCTCATCTCGGCTTGAGGCCACGTTAGCTCCAGCTAACAAAACCCACCTGTATGTGGGCTATGGGCTGTGAGGTTGCAGCAGCAGGTTTTAATGAGGAAGAGGAATGTCAATCTAAATGGAACCTTCTAGCGTCACTGTGCTTGTGTTACACCCCTGTAGAGGGGAATAATAAATGAAAAACACAGACACGATGCCGCTTCGGTCACGTCCAATGTTGTAATGAACTTTTCTTCACAAATACAGAGCTACATATTTATCATCAAGCATTCTCTTTACATATCAAACATTGTACACAAACGGCACAACTTTATCTCTTAAACAGTGGCGTCGCTTCACACAGCGCAGCTAGCAAAGAAGCTATACGACAACTTTAGCATTCAAGTAAACATAAATCATTAGCTCTCAAAATAGTTGTAAATCACAGCAACTCATTTTCTACTTACTTCAGGCATAATAAACATTTAAAACATGACACAAAACCGATTATGTTCTTTTCTTACCTGTAGAGGGGAATAATAAATGAAAAACACAGACAGGATGCCGCTTCGGTCACGTCCAATGTTGTAATGAACGAGCGAAACACCGTTTCCCCTCTACCGTCTCAGCTCAGACATAAGCAATCGAAAACCGAAAACAGAGGTGATTAACTAATAAGAAGTAGCAGTTTAGGAAACAACATTAAACATTAATAAGAGAGCTTTCCCAAAATAACATAAAGAATTAGTGAACACAGATATCCTTTTTATCTTATCAAATCTTGCTTGTTAGTCTAGAAGACTATAATAGCCGATAGCAGATCACTCGATCAGTAGATCACAATGAGTTTCATCTCAATACACTTTCTTTAACGTTCAGAATGACTTATGATGTTATGTTTTTAACCATGTACTTTTCATGAATTAAAGCATCCTTTTCTTACTGTTTTAAAGCATTTTAGCATTTTTAACAGCACTTTTTTAAATACACGTTTTTATAACCATTACACTTGGAGATTATAGGTCAGTCATTTCCATCTTCTTGTTTATCCTGGGAGACAAATGTCAGGCGGCCATTTTTACATCAGTGAAACAAGGATTAGAGGAGGGGAAAAAAAATTACCGAAGCCACTGTGAATTATGTATGTTGTGAATAGAAAAGCATGCAGCGTGTGTGTGTGTGTGTGTGTGTGTGTGTGTGCGTAGCCGCTAGTTGCACGGGGTCTGAGTCCGGCTGTAAGGCCCGAAAGCGCCCACTCTGTTTTCCTACCAGTGTTTGACCAGGCTGACAGGAGACCATTGTTTAGGGCCGGCTGGTTAAACCGTCGTGACCGAGTTGTGCTATGCGGGAGAGGTGGCCTGTTTGAGAGTTGGATACACAAACGACGGCTTAGATGGCGCTCTTTGGCATTTTTCATCCCGCGACCTGAGCGAGACAAGTCGCTGACCCCGATAGCCAGAATAACAGTCATAACAGCGCTTTTGTTATTCAGGGAGCTGCACCAAAGCCGCTCTGCTGAGGCCTGTGACATATTTTAGGTCTTAGGGAATAATGGAAAAAAAGCAAAGATTAACAAAAAAAAAGAATAACAAAATGGAATATTTGTAATATTTATTGGCTGATGTCTGCTTTTATACCATTGACTCTGACTCTGACTCAGACTCTGACTCAGACTCAGACTCAGACTCAGACTCAGACAATGACGTCTCTTGATTAAAAACTTTTCAAGAGGTTTACTTGTTACATATTTTGCTTTGAATGAGGGTGAACCCTCATTTTGTGTCTTTATAATCACAAGCATCAAAACATTCTTTAAAATCCTCCATGTTTTTTGGAGGATTTTACCATTTCACCTCTTTGATTCCATAAGGTCGTGTAAGCAGCGGATTCCATGTGATTAAAGTGTTCCCACAGCGTTGTGATGGAGCGTTCATGGTGTTCCTCACGGCTGTCTTCTGAAAGTTATGGTGCCACACTGTGTGGTCAGACGCTGAGTGTCATGTGTTGAAAAGCCACATCATTTCTGTGGAGCTCCAGAAATTCTCATGGGAGCTGTCACGCAGTTCCTCATAACTTGTGAGAGCCAGTTCCCATCCTGCTCCGGGTTGTTGCGAGCACGGCTCCGAGTCTGCGTTCTTGCAGTGAGGTCCAAGAATCATGGCCTTTCTCCATGTGAGGTAAGAAGGTGGGTTTGAGCGTGACGTCGGCGGCGGGCTCATGCACTCTTCTCTGTGTGGAAACAGTTTCCATCTGATCAAATAAAAGAAGAAAAACAGTGTCGCTTACAAATTAACATTGATTTGTTTGCATGCGCGCACATTGCACAATAGGCTCTCCTCAGTGTGACAGTGTAATTATCTGTCTGTCTCTGGTGTTTGTAGCCAGCCATCATAGCCCACCCAGCAGAAACCACTTCTACTCCACCACAACAGACAGAAGCGCACACAGGAGATCAAGACAGACTGGAAATACCTTGGGGGGAAGATGGGATGGGGGGGCATGGGGGGGTCCCTCTTTCCTATATGTTAAATATCTCTCAGTTGTGGATCAGATATAGAAACCGTCCTAAATATAGACGTGAAAGCAGATGTGGTCATCACTGTCCTAACATGGAGAGATATTTGACATGGTGGCCCGCGCAGGGAATGAAAACCATGTGGCGTGTTCAGGATGCTGCGGAGACGACTGCTGAACCCTCCTCCGCCTGCTCGCCCTCCTGCCTCCCAGCTCACAGGGACGACAGGCCTCAGCGGGGATGAGTCAGAGACGCGGCGGTAAAAACTCGGGATGTTTACTTTATTTATAACCTTTATTTATTCTGGGAGAACTTGCTGAGTCTGCAACTCTGTATCGCACAACTTTAATCTGTACCTGCCTCGAGTGAATAAATAACTTTATTCATTCTATTCTATTCTATTCTATTCTATTCTATTCTATTCTATTCTATTCTATTCTAACTGAAACAAACTGAATGGACAAGCATGTAAACACTTCAACTCGAACTGCACTTGTCTCCGGTTGCGTTTTGTGTGTGTGTGTGTGTGTGTGTGTGTGTGTGTGTGTGTGTACATAAATTCTCACATTTCTCAGCATTAGATGAGCTGACGCTCGCAGCCTGATTAAAGGACAGCTGATACTCTGACATCAGTGGTTGCCATGGCAGAAATTACCCAGAGTGTGGCAGTCATTTCCTCGTTAAGTGCTTGGGGAGGTCGCAGAGGCTAACGTTACTCCTGTTGCACGAGGTGTCCTCAATCAAGTCCTCAGATTACTTGGACTGCTGCCGCGGCCTGTGCTGGATCAAAACCAGCGAATGTTTTTTTTTCTTTCTTTTGTTTCTTTTCTTCCATCATTGTGGAATCTTCTCCCCATTTCCTTTACTCCCATGAATCTGAGTGAGTGAGATCTCCCTTCTTCCTAATCTCACTGATCTGCATATCTGTCGAGTGACTGAGTTTAATGTGAACACTATGACTCTCCTGCCTCCGTCTCTGGAGAACTCACCCTCCTCGTCAGCGATGCCCATTTCTCCCTCTGCCTTTAGTTTCATCTTCATCTTCACGTCCCCCGTTTATCCTCTCCTTCATCTCTACTTCAGCTCCTCCTTTATCTCTCAGCGCATTTCTCTCTCATCCCTCCCTCCACTGCCTCTCTGCTGTTGTCGCCCTAATTTGAGTTTTCGGGGCCTGAGTGAACAAATGGCTGCAGTGATGTGATTTTTCAAAGGACAAGTTGAACAAGGTATAATGAGAAGAAAAGTCAGGACGGATGAGACGGACGCAAAGGAAAGGAAGATGTCAGCAGAGATGAAGGATGGGAATTCAGAGGAATGGAAAATAAAGAGATGTGAGAAAGTATAAAAGGTAGAAGTGATTGAAGGGAGGAGAAAGGAGAGAGAGAAAAGTAAGGGTAAGGAAATAAAAGCAAGGTGGGAGACACCGACGAGAGACGGGGCAACGTTTTTGTAACTGTTGGCACTTTGTCAAAAACACAAACCACCAGATTAGCTTTCCCATGATGGAAAATACGAGAGTGTTCGCGGTCATAAAACTATGTGAAAAATGACGTGCTTGTCATAACATTTGTGCAGGAAAATGTTTTTAAGAATGATGGCTCCTCTGCCCGCCTCTCCCAGGCTAAGATTTAATGTGCGCTGATGTCCGGATGACTAACGATGTTTCCTTTGTAGCAGAAATTATTAAAGAAAAAAAAAATAAAGTTGTGTTTTTGTTTTTTTCCTGGCTCGGTTTCAAAGCTTTATCAATAAACCTGCATCTTTCCTGATGTTACTGAAGGTAGGACCTCCACAACGCAGGCAAACAAATGAAAACACACACGCAGAAAACATATTGTAGCTTACACGCACAACACGCGCGCACAATTTCTCAGCGTGTACATACGATGCTTGCGTCTAAATTTGCACGTGTTGAGTGATAGGGACCACATAGGCAGGGAATGTTTCTGTTTTACATCCATTCCAAATAATGGAAAGTCAAACACACACCAGCTGCTGACGCAGATACACACCCCGTTACACTCCTACACTCACAAACACACACATCCCCCCCCACACGCTTATCACGTTTGATCAATCTGCTGTGCTTCCTTGTCATTTGTACATCAGCACCATGCACACACGCTTTAAAGAAAAGAAAACACTTGACCTCAGGACTTAAATGGGCTGGCAACATTAAATAATAAAAGTATTATTAAGGTCAGTATGATAACACAACAACTGATTAAAAGCACTAACACAGAATCACATGGCAGCAGAGTGGAGTGAAGAGCAGGGTTTTATGGTGGAGGTGAGGAGATGAGTGGAATCAGGTGTGTCAAAGGTGGAGCCAGCCCACAGTCACACACCTGCTCTAATCGACAAACGACAACACAAACAGGACCATCACAGCGTCAGTGTGTAGCACTGAGGAGACAATGGCTGTGTCCGAAATCGCTCCTTAACCCCTACATAGTGCACTATATATTGACCACGCCATTTTGTAGTGGTGTCCGAAACC